>OX030963.1:8451178-8453678 GCA_943735955.1 Piscicola geometra
TGTAGATTGGGCCGATGATGATGATGCTGCATATGACACTAAAACTAAAAACATTGAGAATAACAATAAAAAACATAATAATAGTAATAATAATAATAATAATGATAGCGAGCAATCATCATCAAAACTGGACTTGGACTACTTGGCTGAAGGGACGCAGGGCTTCACAGGCGCAGACCTGGAGAACCTCTGCAAGCAGGTAAAGCTTCAATTACTTGCTCATTTGAATAGATCAGTTTGTTTGTTATGAATCAATAAGTCTTGTGTCTGATGTATCAGTATAGATCAGTTTGTTTGTTATGAATCAATAAGTCTTGTGTCTGATGTATCAGTATAGATCAGTTTGTTTGTTATGAATCAATAAGTCTTGTGTCTGATGTATCAGTATAGATCAGTTTGTTTGTTATGAATCAATAAGTCTTGTATCTGATGTATCAGTATAGATCAGTTTGTTTGTTATGAATCAATAAGTCTTGTGTCTGATGTATCAGTATAGATCAGTTTGTTTGTTATGAATCAATAAGTCTTGTGTCTGATGTATCAGTATAGATCAGTTTGTTTGTTATGAATCAATAACTCTTGTGTCTGATGTATCAGTATAAATCAGTTTGTTTGTTATGAATCAATAAGTCTTGTGTCTGAATTATCGATATGAAACGATTTGATATTTGTGTCTTGGGATTTAAATCATTAAAAAAATCTTCGTGTCTCAAAGTTGTATAAATAGGGTATTTAAAAAAAAATATATTTTGACTTTATTAATGTGCATTTTTTTATTTGCAAATTAATTTTTTGAATCTTTATTTATTGACGACGTTATTTATTTGAAAAGCTTGAGAAATGTTCAGGTGTATATAATAAAATCATCTAACTAAATAAATCTCTTTTTCTCAAATTCTCGCACTAACTACACCCTCATTCAATGCATCATACAGGCCTACATGGACAGTCTAAGGAGAGGAGAAGTGCTGTCGATGAGTCATTTCGTCCAAGTCCTTTCCAGGATGAGACCATCATCATCATAACCATTATCAGCAGCAGCATCATCATCATGATCGCAGAAAAAAGGAGAGTTCGCAGCGAAAAGTTGATGGACGACGAGGAAGAGAGGAAAATTACTAGAATTTTGGATGGATTGCGAGTGTTTGTCTGGTGAAAGATGATGGGAGCAGGGTGAGTTATGTGCCACACACAACAAATCCATCACTTCGTCTGCACTTCATCTGGGTTCACGCCACCTCACAAACAATTTGATTTTTTTTTTAAATTTAGAGCTGTTCCACGATTAAACATTTCAATCGCCGTTAATCGTTGGATTTAAAAATGAAATTGTGCGTTAATCGTATTTTAACGCAATGTTTTCAGAACATTTGACTTTATTACAAAATAGTATTAAACAATTTTTCTCACAAATTTAATATAAATTTTATTAGAATTCTTATAGAAAAAGTAATCAAAATGTTAAAGAAAAAAATCCATAAATGATAATAAATGCAATTGTCACACATCATTTTTGAGCCAATTACTCAAGCAAATAAGTTTTTCAACATTGGTTGCATCTTACGAGACTCTTTTCTTGCTAACTATGTGTCCTGACAAGCTGAATAGACGTTCACATGGAACTGTACTTGCAGGAGATGACAAGTACTTTCTTGCCAGTTTCGCAAGAGCCGGATATGTCCCTTCGTGTTGTTTCCACCAAACAAGAGGACAACTCTCAAAGCCTACCTCAGATTCCGTTCTATAACGTTTAATGATTGACTTAGTAATCATTGAGGTATCTTCATCTTCAGAATCTGAAGTTACATATGTTTGTAGCTTTTGTTTAGTAAATGCTGTATAGTTTATGAGGGTTTTTTCAAATCTTTTCTTTTTTTTAAACATTTTACAATTTTAAATCGGGGGTCTAATGATGTGGCAATTCTTGACCATTGGATATTTTGATTATTTATTCTCTGTTCCAATTCGGAAAGAAATGTTGTGTGAAACGACTGACATAAGCTGGATCATCTTCTGGAGTGCATAGTTCTTGTGTAAGTGACAAATTGCAAGTAACACTAATGAATATTTCAAGTCTTTTTCACCCCCTAGAAGTTATGCTGCAAATCTTCAAGAAATTATAAGTTTTTTTGATGAAATGCAATTTTTCCAATTTGTTTGTTGACAGTAAATTATTAGTGTTTGTGTTCAGTTGCTGACAATGTAACCAAAAAGCCAAAAAAAAACAGTTTAATTTAGATGAGTTTAAATTCATAAAAATTGTTTAATGCTTTACTTTTTTGAATGCGTTAAAATAATTAACGGCGTTAACAATTTTAACGGTCGTTAATTAATTAACGCGTCAGTCGAAAGTAAACGTAGATTAAAGCAAAGCTCTAATTCAATTGTTTCTCACTTTGGCACTTTTGAGTTGAGGACTTTGAGATGGGAGGCTTGCTCTGTGCCTCCTTTTACGTAATAGAAGTCTGCCATAAAACAGACTCTCGAATGTTACGGCTTG
>OX030963.1:8456178-8556178 GCA_943735955.1 Piscicola geometra
TATTCATCCATCTATTCATCCATCTATTCATCCATCTATTCATCCATCTATTCATCCATCTATTCATCCATCTATTCATCCATCTACTCATCCATCTATTCATCCATCTATTCATCCATCTATTCATCCATCTATTCATCCATCTATTCATCCATCTACTCATCCATCTATTCATCCATCTATTCATCCATCTATTCATCCATCTATTCATCCATCTACTCATCCATCTATTCATCCATCTATTCATCCATCTACTCATCCATCTATTCATCCATCTATTCATCCATCTATTCATCCATCTATTCATCCATCTATTCATCCATCTATTCATCCATCTATTCATCCATCTACTCATCCATCTATTCATCCATCTATTCATCCATCTACTCATCCATCTATTCATCCATCTATTCATCCATCTATTCATCCATCTATTCATCCATCTATTCATCCATCTATTCATCCATCTATTCATCCATCTATTCATCCATCTATTCATCCATCTATTCATCCATCTATTCATCCATCTATTCATCCATATATTCATCTATCTATTCATCCATCTATTCATCCATCTATTCATCCATCTACTCATCCATCTACTCATCCATCTATTCATCCATCTATTCATCCATCTATTCATCCATCTATTCATACATCTATTCATCCATCTATTCATCCATCTATTCATCCATCTATTCATCCATCTATTCATCCATCTATTCATCCATCTATTCATCCATCTATTCATCCATCTATTCATCCATCTATTCATCCATCTACTCATCCATCTATTCATCCATCTATTCATCCATCTATTCATCCATCTACTCATCCATCTATTCATCCATCTATTCATCCATCTATTCATCCATCTATTCATCCATCTATTCATCCATCTATTCATCCATCTATTCATCCATCTATTCATCCATCTATTCATCCATCTACTCATCCATCTATTCATCCATATATTTATCCATCTATTCATCCATCTATTCATCCATCTATTCATCCATCTACTCATCCATCTATTCATCCATCTATTCATCCATCTATTCATCCATCTATTCATCCATCTATTCATCCATCTATTCATCCATCTATTCATCCATCTATTCATCCATCTATTCATCCATCTATTCATCCATCTATTCATCCATCTATTCATACATCTACTCATCCATCTATTCATCCATCTATTCATCCATCTATTCATCCATCTACTCATCCATCTATTCATCCATCTATTCATCCATCTATTCATCCATCTATTCATCCATCTACTCATCCATCTATTCATCCATCTATTCATCCATCTATTCATCCATCTACTCATCCATCTATTCATCCATCTATTCATCCATCTATTCATCCATCTATTCATCCATCTATTCATCCATCTATTCATCCATCTATTCATCCATCTATTCATCCATCTATTCATCCATCTACTCATCCATCTATTCATCCATATATTTATCCATCTATTCATCCATCTATTCATCCATCTATTCATCCATCTACTCATCCATCTATTCATCCATCTATTCATCCATCTATTCATCCATCTATTCATCCATCTATTCATCCATCTATTCATCCATCTATTCATCCATCTATTCATCCATCTATTCATCTATCTATTCATCCATCTATTCATCCATCTATTCACCCATCTATTCATACATCTATTCATCCATCTATTCATCCATCTATTCATCCATCTACTCATCCATCTATTCATCCATCTATTCATCCATCTATTCATCCATCTATTCATCCATCTACTTATCCATCTATTCATCCATCTATTCATCCATCTACTCATCCATCTACTCATCCATCTACTTATCCATCTATTCATCTATCTATTCATCCATCTATTCATCCATCTATTCATCCATCTATTCATCCATCTATTCATCCATCTATTCATCCATCTATTCATCCATCTATTCATCCATCTATTCATCCATCTATTCATCCATCTATTCATCCATCTATTCATCCATCTATTCATCCATCTATTCATCCATCTATTCATCCATCTATTCATCCATCTATTCATCCATCTACTCATCCATCTATTCATCCATCTATTCATCCATCTATTCATCCATCTACTCATCCATCTATTCATCCATCTATTCATCCATCTATTCATCCATCTATTCATCCATCTATTCATCCATCTATTCATCCATCTATTCATCCATCTATTCATCCATCTACTCATCCATCTATTCATCCATCTATTCATCCATCTATTCATCCATCTATTCATCCATCTACTCACCCATCTATTCATCCATCTATTCATCCATCTATTCATCCATCTATTCATCCATCTATTCATCCATCTATTCATCCATCTATTCATCCATCTATTCATCCATCTATTCATCCATCTATTCATACATCTATTCATCCATCAATTCATCCATCTATTCATCCATCTATTCATCCATCTATTCATCCATCTATTCATCCATCTATTCATCCATCTATTCATCCATCTATTCATCCATCTATTCATCCATCTATTCATCCATCTATTCATCCATCTATTCATCCATCTATTCATCCATCTATTCATCCATCTATTCATCCATCTATTCATCCATCTACTCATCCATCTATTCATCCATCTATTCATCCATCTATTCATCCATCTATTCATCCATCTACTCACCCATCTATTCATCCATCTATTCATCCATCTATTCATCCATCTATTCATCCATCTATTCATCCATCTATTCATCCATCTATTCATCCATCTATTCATCCATCTATTCATCCATCTATTCATACATCTATTCATCCATCAATTCATCCATCTATTCATCCATCTATTCATCCATCTATTCATCCATCTATTCATCCATCTATTCATCCATCTATTCATCCATCTATTCATCCATCTACTCATCCATCAATTCATCCATCTATTCATCCATCTACTCATCCATCTATTCATCCATCTATTCATCCATCTATTCATCCATCTATTCATCCATCTATTCATACATCTATTCATCCATCAATTCATCCATCTATTCATCCATCTATTCATCCATCTATTCATCCATCTATTCATCCATCTATTCATCCATCTATTCATCCATCTATTCATCCATCTATTCATCCATCTATTCATCCATCTATTCATCCATCTATTCATCCATCTATTCATCCATCTATTCATCCATCTACTCACCCATCTATTCATCCATCTATTCATCCATCTATTCATCCATCTATTCATCCATCTATTCATCCATCTATTCATCCATCTATTCATCCATCTATTCATCCATCTATTCATCCATCTATTCATACATCTATTCATCCATCAATTCATCCATCTATTCATCCATCTATTCATCCATCTATTCATCCATCTATTCATCCATCTATTCATCCATCTATTCATCCATCTATTCATCCATCTATTCATCCATCTATTCATCCATCTATTCATCCATCTACTCATCCATCTATTCATCCATCTACTCATCCATCTATTCATCCATCTACTCATCCATCTATTCATCCATCTATTCATCCATCTACTCATCCATCTATTCATCCATCTATTCATCCATCTATTCATCCATCTATTCATCCATCTATTCATCCATCTATTCATCCATCTATTCATCCATCTATTCATCCATCTATTCATCCATCTATTCATCCATCTATTCATACATCTATTCATCCATCAATTCATCCATCTATTCATCCATCTATTCATCCATCTATTCATCCATCTATTCATCCATCAATTCATCCATCTATTCATCCATCTATTCATCCATCTATTCATCCATCTATTCATCCATCTATTCATCCATCTATTCATCCATCTATTCATCCATCTATTCATCCATCTACTCATCCATCTATTCATCCATCTATTCATCCATCTATTCATCCATCTATTCATCCATCTATTCATCCATCTATTCATCCATCTATTCATCCATCTATTCATCCATCTATTCATCTATCTATTCATCCATCTATTCATCCATCTATTTGTTTATTCCCTCCTAAATTCATCAATTTATTTTTTTATTCATTCATCTATTAAATAATTTTTTATAAATTCATTCCATTTTTAAATTATGCATTTATTTTTCAAACTCTCTCGGGGTTGTAAGGTTTGGAGAAAGGCAAATCTTCAAGGAGATGCTGTGGAAGATGGCGGAAGAGGGAGACAACATCGGGGCAGACGAGTACTCCAACGAAGGTCCCATCCATTTCTTCCTTGGACCATTCCTCTGTCATCCTTCAATCATTCATCTCTCCATTCCTTTGTCATCCTTCAATCATTCATCTCTCCATTCCTCTATCATCCTTCAATCATTCATCTCTCCATTCCTTTGTCATCCTTCAATCATTCATCTCTCCATTCCTCTGTCATCCTTCAATCATTCATCTCTCCATTCCTCTGTCATCCTTCAATCATTCATCTCTCCATTCCTTTGTCATCCTTCAATCATTCATCTCTCCATTCCTCTGTCATCCTTCAATCATTCATCTCTCCATTCCTCTGTCATCCTTCAATCATTCATCTCTCCATTCCTTTGTCATCCTTCAATCATTCATCTCTCCATTCCTCTATCATCCTTCAATCATTCATCTCTCCATTCCTCTGTCATCCTTCAATCATTCATCTCTCCATTCCTCTGTCATCCTTCAATCATTCATCTCTCCATTCCTTTGTCATCCTTCAATCATTCATCTCTCCATTTCTCTGTCATCCTTCAATCATTCATCTCTTCGAAATGCATGCTCCGAGTGCTTTGTCCCGCAAAGAAAGCGATTCAGAATTATATATATATATATATACATATACATATATATATATTTATATATATGTATATGTATATATATATATATATATATATATATATATATATAATCGAACGATTAACGGCGATTAAAATTTTTAAACGTGGAACAGCTCTATTTTTAAATTCATGTTTTCTAGAGTTGAGCTTTAATCTGCAGTAACCTTCAATTAACGCGTTAATCAATTAACGAACGTTAAATTATGAACGCCGTTAATATTTTAATGCATTTTTAAAAAAATTATCGCATTTAGAAATTTAATGGATTTAAACTTATCTAAATTGAATTTTTTTTTTGCTGTTTTGGTTACATTGTCAGAAAGTGAACACTAATTTACTGACAACAAACGCTTGGGAAAAATTGCATTTTCTTTAAAAACTTCTAATTTCTTGTAGATTCGCAACAGAACTTTTAGGAGGTGAAAAATACGTCAAATGTTCAATTGTGTTACTTGCAATTTGTCACTTTACACAAGAAATAAGCACTTCAGAAGATGATGCAGCTAAGCTGCATTGCAACTTATGTCATTCGTTTCACACACAAAATTTCTTTCCAAATTGGAGCATCAGAATATTCAATGATCAAGAATTCCAGCATCATTAGACCCCCGATTTAAAAATTTAACATGTTTTCAAAAAAAAGAGAAAGAGTTGAAGAAACTATAAGAAAAAAAACTTCAAAAACTATACAGCCTTCAACAAACAAAAGACTACAAACATATGTAACTCCAGATTCTGAAGATGAAGATACTTCATTGATTAATAAGTCAATCATTAAACGTTATAGAACGGAATCTGAAGTAGGCTTTGAGAGTTGTCCTCTTGTTTGGTGGCAACAACACGAAGAGGCATATCCGGCTCTTGCGAAACTGGCAAGAAAGTACTTGTCATTTCCTGAAAGCACAATTCCATGTGAACGTCTATTCAGTCAAGACACATAGTTAGCAAGAAGAAGTCTCTTTAGATAAGGATGTGTGACAATTGCGTTTTTTATTATTTATGAATTAAACTTTTTTAAATGGAAAGTACTTTTATTTTTTAAAAATTTGATAAAATGATGTGTGACAATTGCATTTTTTATCATTTATTGATTTTTTTCTTTAAAATGTTGATTACTTTTAAAAAAAGTTGATAAAATTTTAATACATTTTTAAGGAAAAAAAATTTGAATACTATTTTTTACTAATGTTAAATATGCTAAAAACATTGCATTAAAATATGAGTAACGGCGATTAAAATTTTTAATCGTGGAAAAGCTCTAATATTTTCATATGAATTTGTTTTTATTTATATAACCTTAACTCTTATCCAAACCGCTAAGCCTAACCCAAATCTATAATTCTAGTTTTGAGAAAAAGGCTTAAAACAGCTAGCTTTCGCATGCGCCTTTACCAACGGATGTATTCTCCAAAGCGCTCAGAACATTTCAATTCATTGTCCTCTCAACCAACTTACCTTCCACCCTCTCTTCCCTCTATTCCAATCCTGCCATTCCACCATTCATTCTTCATCTTTTCTCCACCACCAAAGACATCGATGCGGTCCTCATGATTTCCGAGGTCTTCTCGCTGGAGCTGGAAGGCCAGGTCGTCGCCATCATCGCCATCCAACCATGCTCCTCCTCTCGGTCTCTGCAAGTCAACAACAAATGCATAAAATAGAGAAGGCAGCAAAAATATAACTTGAATGCCACCTGAGCTCCCTAAAGTCATTTCGCGCGCTTTTTGAACGTGCAATCTCAATATTCCTCTCAATTTTCACTTCTAATAAATAATTTATTTAGTAATAAAAATAGTTTGAAGCTGTGCCTTTGGAGAGAGGGATGATCATCCCTCTTCGCCAATCAGCTGGTGCGCTTTCTGTGCACCAGACTGCTTTAATCGACCGAGGAGATGAGACATGCCATGCAAGTCCAGCGCCTTCAGCATCTCTGGAATTAAGTAGCAGATGCCTCAGTCTTACTATTACCTAGTGTTTGAGTTAACCTTTGCTGACCTTTATTGATGGTGATGACGGTGCAAAGCTTGGCAAAGGGAGCATGAAAGTTTGGATGCCAATTTGTTTAATTGGTCCGAAAAGTGATTTTCCGTCACAGCGTTGCTTCTTCTGAACCTCAAATATGACAATCAATCAATCAATCAATCATCAATCAATCAATCAATCAATCAATCAATCAATCAATCAATCAATCAATCAATCAATCAATCAATCAATCAATCAATCAATCAATCAATCAATCAATCAATCAATCAATCAGTCAATCAATCAATCAATCAATCAATCAATCAATCAATCAATCAATCAATCAATCAATCAATCAATCAATCAATCAATCAATCAATCAATCAATCAATCAATCAATCAATCAATCAATCAATCAATCAATCAATCAATCAATCAATCAATCAATCAATCAATCAATTAATCAATCAATCAATCAATCAATCAATCAATCAATCAATCAATCAATCAATCAATCAATCAATCAATCAATCAATCAGTCAATCAATCAATCAATCAATCAATCAATCAATCAATCAATCAATCAATCAATCAATCAATCAATCAATCAATCAATCACTCAATCAACCAATAAATAAATAAATAAATAAATCAATCAATCAATCAATCAATCAATCAATCAATCAATCAATCAATCAATCAATCAATCAATCAATCAATCAATCAATCAATCAATCAATCAATCAATCAATCAATCAATCAATCAATCAATCAATCAATCAATCAATCAATCAATCAATCAATCAATCAATCAATAACAATTCAATTCGTTTATTTGCAAGCAAATAAATTCAGAAATCGAAGCAAATAAATGCTTGTATGACCTCCTAGAAAAAATAAAATAATACATGAACTTCTTAATTAAATTCACAAATTAAAAGAATTGTTAATAATAACAAATGTTTTCATTGATTTACAAAAGAAATTAATTAAAGTGATTGGAAATTATAAGTGGTTTAATTATTTTCTTAAAATTAAGGGTTTGCTGTATATTTTTCAAATTCAATGGCAATCTGTTCCAGAGTTGGAGCCCTGCATAGATTGGACTATTAAGATAGAAATTGGTTCTTGGAGTTTGTAAGTAATAGTCAGACTTAGTTCTCAATGTTCGTGTGCAGTTGGATGTGAAGGAATGTATTAAATGTGTAAAATAAGAGGATGTTTTTATTATTATAAGTTTATGAAAAAGAATATAGGTTTTAAAGATGTATAACTGATTGATTGTTAAAATTTGAGCTGGATGATACAGATGAGATATGTGGTCATGAGAGTGTAAATTAAACAGGACCCTAAGAAAATTATTTTGTATAACATTTAAAGGATGTAAATGAGTTTTGCAAGCAAGTCCCCATAAAGGGAGACAATAGGTCAAGTAAGGTAGAATTAAAGTAGAATAGAGTAGCTTAATTATATGAGATGGTAAATTGTGTTTAAGTTTATGTAAAATACCAATATTTTTTGAAAGTTTTTTTGATATATACATTATATGTTCATTCCAAGAAAGATTACTGGTTATATAAATACCTAAGAATTTTGTATAATCGACTCTCTCTATAATATAAGAATCAATTGTAAGTGTATAATTAATAATGTTTGTTTTTATTTTAGGGCCAAAAAGAATGCTGCATGTTTTTGCATAGTTGATTTTGAGTTGGTTGTCAATTGTCCATTGATGTAGCAAATTAAGAAAAGTATTTGTTTTTAAAATAAGATTATTAACATTTTTGTCTTGGAACAATACTGTAGTGTCGTCAGCATAAAGGACAAATTTGGCAATTTCGGAAAGATTCATTAAATCATTAACATAAATGTTAAATAACAAAGGTCCTAAAATAGATCCTTGTGGTACACCAGTGTTAATCTTTAGTGTGTTAGATGTTACACCATCAATGTATACATATTGGGAACGATTTCTTAAATATTCATAGAACCATTTGTGACATGTTCCACGTATTCCATAATGAAACAATTTATCAAGTAAGATAGAATGGTTAATGGTATCAAATGCCTTTGAAAAGTCAATGAAAATACCTAATGTGTGTAAGCGAGAATCAATACCAGTAGCAACATGATGCACAACATCCAAAATGGCTAGTTCCGTAGAACTGCCTTTTGTGAAACCGTATTGGCTAGGTGATAGAATATTTTCGTTTTCCATGAAATTATTAAGTCGATTAAAAACAATTTTTTCTAAAATTTTTGATATAGAAGATAATAGTGATATGGGTCTATAATTGTTCGAATCATTTTCTAAACCATTTTTATGTATTGGAATAATTTTGGATAATTTAAAAAGAGAAGGAAATGAACCTGTTTTAAGAGATACGTTAATTAGATGTGTAAGTGGAATTAATATATTTGGTGAAATTTTCTTTAAAGGTTTGTTAGAAATTTGGTCATCGCCACAGCTAGATGTATTTGAAATGGTTTAAATGATAGAGCTTATTTCAATTAAATCTGTTTCTAAGAGAAAAAAAGAATTTTGTGGACTTTTATTCAGGTATGATTTTGTAATATGATTATTTTTGTTTTCAGAAAAAGCAGCAAACTGACTATTAAAAATAGTTGCGATAGAAGATTTGTCCGTAATTATTTCATTGTTAATTTTCAATGTAATATTATTTTGTTTATTGTAGTTATTTAAATGATATTTTATTAAATCCCATGTTTTCTTAATATTATTTTTATGCTTAATGAATTCTTCTTTATTGTATTTATTTTTAGAAATTCTGCAAAGAGAATGAAATAAGTTTTTATAAGTTTTATAAGTAGTTATATTGAGATCAGTTGGAGAGATAATACATTTTTTATACAACTTGTTTTTGTGTTTTGAAGAAACTAAAAGAGCTTTTGTCAGCCAAGCTTGTTTACGCAAGCAAGTATTATGTCTGTTATTATGTTGACAATGAGTAGTTAGACCACTTTGTATTGTTTCGATGAAGTGTTTTGTGACAAAATCTATGTCGTCAGAAGACAAAACCTTGCTCCAATCATGTGATAACAAAAAACTATTTAATTTGAAAATATTCCTATCTGAAAATACGAAATTATTTTGTGGGGTGAAAGATTTTTGTTTAAATTGTAGTTTCGAAAAGGTGCAAATAGGATAGTGGTCGGATAAATCATTTGACAAAATATTAGACTTGTGTAGTTGTAGGTTATTTGTGTATATATTGTCGATAAGCGTGCTGGAATATGAAGTAACTCTTGTTGGGTGAGTGATGAGTGGGATAAAGTTGAATGATGACATCAAATTGGTGAAATCATTTGATATATTACAATCACTATTTAATATATTAATATTGAAATCCCCAAGGATATAAATTAAATTATTTTTTATCGATTTATTTCTTAATGTTTTAGTGAGTGCATCATTAAAAAGTAATGGATCTGTATTTGGTGGTCTATAAACAATGATTAAGAGAACATTAGGAGAGTTTTCAGAAATTATTTCAATACATAGCCAATCAAAAACTTGAGAGTTTGGACAAAGATCATCTCTTACTATGTAATAAAGTCTGCTAGATATAAAAAAACCTACACCGCCTCCAATGCGATTTTCCCTATTTTTACTTATAAATGTGTAACCAGGGATTGAAATAAGTTGTGATGACGTGTCATCCAACCAGGTTTCTGACACACCAATTACAGAAATTTGTAGATTAATTTCCTTCAACAAAAAATTAAGTTCTTCCATTTTGTTATATAAACTTCTTGCATTAATATGCAGCAAAGAAAAATTAAAATCAAAGTTCTGAACATTGGCAAGAAGATTAGAGGGCGAGGTTGTTGGAGAGCTTGATGAAGACAGATTCAATGAGTTAAATAGATGAATGTCTGGGTCAAAAGGCAGCAGAACGTCGGGAGCCATTATGAGGTAGGTTTGTGATTGAATTGCCAATATTTTAATACCGCATCGTCCGGATGGATGTCAGCGTTACAGAATTTTTCTATGTCTTTTTCCTCCAAACAAATACGGAATGCTGTAGAGACAGTGGATTGGTCATTTTTAGGCTTAGGTTGGTCAGGTGTCATTTTAATACTAGCATAACACGATATAATGTTGATATCATGTTGTGCATAATGGGCTGTTATGTCTTTGCTAGTGCAACGTGGCACTTTACTTAAATGGAGAAAAGTTTTTTTAACAATTGGCCCGCCATTATTTAATTTTGTTGTAACATCCCTGTTTTTACCAATCAGCAAAACCTTGGGTTTGTTTGGATTGGTAGATAATATTAGAGTGTTTTGTAGCAGTGTTGGTTGTATATTATTTATAGGATTATTATTATTAGTAGTAGTAGAACTGTTATTGTTATTGATACTGTTATGCTGCACATTACTATTGTTGTTGTTGTTGTTGTTCGGATTTGGACTTTGAATTATTTCAGACCATAGCCGAGTATTGTACTTACTTTTTAAATTATTCAACGTTTGTTCAAATGTATTTTTCAAATTGTACAATTGGTTGTTAACGTTCAATACACTCTCACTTAATTGTTGTATACCTTGTGTATGTTTGTTGATAATGGCGTCGAATTTGTTGTCGAAAAGTTGTTCAATTTTTTGATATATGGATTCACAATTGAGATTTGTACTAACCGGTATCCTATTGAGATTGGCACTGACGTATGTTGGTATACGATTAAGTCCAAAATTGTCACGGATGTGCAACAACACTTCAATTATATCCATGAGTTTATCTTTTTTAGTGTTGCCATGTTGAACGAATTTAATTTTATCAATATTAAGACTTTTGAATTCGGTGTTTAGCAACTTTTTTGATAAAGTTATTTCTTCGGTTGTAAAAAATTCAGCAGTATTAGATAAAAATGTTTCATTATTTAAACTGTTTAAATTATTTACTAAATAGCACAAGATTTCATTTATGAAACAATTTTGAGCAGCCATGTTTAGTTCAACCAGGTGCGCAATCAATCAATCAATCAATCAATCAATCAATCAATCAATCAATCAATCAATCAATCAATCAATCAATCAATCAGTCAATCAATCAATCAATCAATCAATCAATCAATCAATCAATCAATCAATCAATCAATCAATCAATCAATCAATCAATCAATCAATCAATCAATCAATCAATCAATCAATCAATCAATCAATCAATCAATCAATCAATCAATCAATCGATCGATCGAAAAAAACGCTTGGCATCACGTTTTGAACAAAAACGTCTTCAGGCGACGACGGAAGGCTCAGAGGGACTTGGCTTAGGCAGCAAAACTGTGAAAATAATCGAAAGGAGGAAAGAGGAAGTTGCGATCGTAGGAGCCTATGCTGGCCACATAAGAGAAAGGAAAAATGCAGTACAATAAAAGTATCATATTAAATAATCTAACACCACAAGCTCTTAGGTGGATTCACGTAGTTGAGGGGTAGAGTTTTAGGGTTATTATTAGAAATTACTTTTAGTTTTTAAAAAATCTTCAAACTCCGCTTCTTAAATACGTAACTTAGTGGTGTTGGATTATTTAATATGATCCTAATAGAATCTAATAATGTAAAGGAATGCAGATGAACTCAGATTAATGATTGAATAAAGGAAGTAAAAAGCATTACAATCATGAACTCAGCATGCATAAATGCGTCCACAATGCACTCATGCATGCATAAATGCGTCCACAATGCACTCATGCACGCAGGACGATTGACACCTGCCAGTTCGACCCATTGATAGTCTACAGCACCGATTGGATGCAAAGAAAGTTCCCCCCCTTTCACGCCTGTGCAACAACACCAAAAGTGAACGAGTCTGTCTACATTTGTCTTCTGAATCTTTCCATTCATTTGGCGCAAGAGATTCAACTGGGGTTCGTGTCTTATCCTCATAGTTTATTATGATTATTAATTCCACGATTAAAAATTTTAATCGCCATTAATCGTTCGATAAAAAATTTTAATCGTGCGTTAACCGTATTTTAACGCAATGTTTTCAGAATATTTGACATTAGTATAAAATAGTAATTTTTTTAAAAATTATTAAAAATGTTATATAAATTTTATCAAAATTTATTTATAAAAGTAATCTCCATTTGAAAGAAAAAAAGAATCCATAAAAGATAAAAAATCCAATTGCAAACAAGCAAAAAAAATTTTCAACATGGGATCTAACGAGACTCTTTTCTTGCTAACTATGTGTCTTGACAAGCTGAATAGACTTCACATGGAATTGTGCTTTTATGAAATGACAAGTACTTTCTTGCCAGTTTCGCTAGAGCCGGATATGCCTCTTCGTGTTGTTGCCACCAAAAAAGAAGACAACTCTCAAAGCCTACCTCAGATTCTTTTCTATAACGTTTAATAATTGACTTAGTAATCATTCAGAATCTGAAGTTACGAATGTTTGTTGTCTTGTGCAAGAGCGCAACCAGCAAAAAATGCTGGAGGGGCTCAACTTTAGTTAAAAAAAATAATTTTTTTTACCCATTTACCGCTGCTTTTGCGTTTTTGCAGCATCAGTTTTTATATTTTTTTGCTGTTTTAATACCGAGTATTTTCACATATTTTGTACAAAAAATTTTAAATTTTAATTTCATAAGTTAAATTTTAATTTCATAAGTTAAATTTTAATTTCATAAGTTAAATTTTAATTTCATAAGTTAAATTTTAATTTCATAAGTTAAATTTCAATTTGTTAAATTTTAATTTGTTAAATTTCAATTTGTTAAATTTCAATTTGTTAAATTTCAATTTGTTAAATTTCAATTTTTTAAATTTCAATTTTTTAAATTTCAATTTTTTAAATTTCAATTTGTTAAATTTCAATTTGTTAAATTTCAATTTGTTAAATTTTAATTTGTTAAATTTTAATTTCATAAGTTAAATTTCAATTTGTTAAATTTTAATTTCATAAGTTAAATTTCAATTTGTTAAATTTTAATTTCATAAGTTAAATTTCAATTTGTTAAATTTTAATTTCATAAGTTAAATTTCAATTTGTTAAATTTTAATTTCATAAGTTAAATTTCAATTTGTTAAATTTTAATTTCATAAGTTAAATTTCAATTTGTTAAATTTTAATTTCATAAGTTAAATTTCAATTTGTTAAATTTTAATTTCATAAGTTAAATTTCAATTTGTTAAATTTTAATTTCATAAGTTAAATTTCAATTTGTTAAATTTTAATTTCTTAAGTTAAATTTCAATTTTTAAATTTATAATTATTTATTTCCTGTTCACATTTATAATTTTTCAAAAAAATCTTTCTTCGCTTAGATACTTTTTCTATTTTTTTCGTTCGATTTTAATAATTTTATACAAATTTAGTTTTAATTTCTAGGTGAAAAGATAGTTAATACTTAAATTAGATTTTTTTTTTCAAAATAACTTGTAAAACGTTTTCAATGCTTTTAAAAATCAATGTTGCATTTTCGCAACTTTGACATAATATGATTTCATATGATTTTTATAAGCCTAGTCATTCATTACAATAGTTATTATGAAAATAATACAATTATTATTTTAATGTTAATGTATTATGAAATTTATAAAATTAAAAGTTGACTTTTGTAGATGAATTCATATATTTTGAAAAAAATTTGGATCTCCGCGCTTGGAGACCCCCACCTTCATACAAACATATACCCATACGTTTATAAGTAGTTTGATTGGCCCAGCGTTAATACATGCATGACTTCGATTGGTCACTATTTGTGTTAAAACATGACTAAAACATATATTACGCAGCTTAACATTTTTAAGATTAACATTTAAATCCTACCTTTCTGAGCGAACTTCCTATGTATCAATTGAATCTTCTCGTTCTTCTTCTGTTTCTTTATCTTATGGTGTTCCACAGGGCTCAATCCTTGGTCCCTTACTTTTTATTCTTTATACTTCGGAACTTCCTAATATTATTTCGTCATCTTCTTTAAACAGTCAAATTTATGCTGACGACTCCTATATTTATACATCTTTCACTGACTCTTCTCTTGACCTTACTGTTAATAAAATAACTCTCTGTCTTCAATCTATAATCTCTTGGGCTTCTTCTATGTTTCTCAAACTTAATCCGGACAAATTTGAACTCATATATTTCAATAAAAAATCAAAGTCTTTACTATCTCTTCCTTCTTTAGTTTTGCCTCCCCCCTCTTCACTCTCTCTAAACCCTTCCTCTTCCATTCGTAGCCTTGGTTTTATTTTTGATTCTAACTTGTCTTTAGCTCCTCAAATTCTATCTGTCTCTAAATCTTGCTACTTCCACATTCGTCGTATTAAACAGCTTCTTCCTTTTCTCGATGATCCTACCTTGCAACTTCTTGTATCTTCTCTAGTTCTCTCCAGGATTGATTATTGCAACTCTATTTACTATGGTCTCCCTGATACTACTTTAGCTCCTCTAAATAAAACCTTTAATTGTGCTGCTCGTCTTGTTGCTCGTGCTCCTAAGTTTTCTCACATTTCTCCTTATCTTCGTTTGTTACATTGGTTACCTTTTAGATCTAGAGTGACTTTTAAAATATGTTTAAATATGTTTAAAATTCATAACTGTAATGCTCCAATCTATCTTAAAAATCTAATTAAACAACCCTCTAAATCTGGTCTAAGATCATCTACCTTTAATCGTTCTTTTCGTTTTCCAGTTAAACACTCTTTTGCTAAAAGTTCTTTTTCTTACTGTGGTCCTCTTTTATGGAATTCTTTACCTTCTTCTTTAACTTCAACTAAGTCACTCAAAACTTTCCGTCGAGGCCTGAAGACGTACTTGTTTGGAACGTGATGGCTGAGCGCTTTTGTTCGCTTAGTAAAGGGCGCTATATAAATTATTAGTGATTGATTGAACATTTTATTGCTAACGGCACTGTTTATTTACTAATATCAGCTGATGTATGTAAGACATAATGGAAATAATTATAAATAAAGGCGGCCATATTTTTTTATATATTTCGGCTGATACGAGATATATCGTAAAATGAACAATAATTCTGGCTTATTTACTTCTAGAATATTATTATACCTAAATAAAAAAGATAGAAACAAAGTCGAAAAAATTCCATCGAAAGATTTATTGCTCTAATTTGCAGCATATCCTTTCAGCTTTAACAAATTTAAATCTGTTCACATGTCGTTTAAAAATTAAGTTTTTACTAATTTATTAAACTCGAAATGTTAAAAATTTAGAAATATTATGTGAAATTGTTCACTAAAAAAACGTTGGCATAATATTGGTCAGAGGACTAAAAGTCATCAGAATGTTTTACTAATAATATGTGGGTAAATGTTTCATAATTTTAAAGTATTTTCTCTTGCCTATCAACAGTCAGAATATTCCTTCTTGGATAGTCCTGACATGTTTTATTTTAATTCTTATTTGGATCTGTTTAACATTTCTGCCGCAAACAACTCGAATATCGCCCATTCAATTCCTATTGGTTGGAAAAAAATATACCTAAAATTTGTTTGCATAACGTTGAAAATAAACGGACTTATTATATTTTAATGCATCAAATTTTTAGTTAGACGATTTTAGACAATTATGTTTACATTTTCCATAAACGGACTTAAAAATTGAATAATTAAAATAAGAAAAAAAATTTAGTTTTACTTTTACTTTTTCGTTTCAAAAATAATTAATGTTTTTATTTTCGTTTTCGTGGAACGATTATTCAGAATTGTCGTTTTCGTTTTCTTTACGAAAATAACACTGGTTTGTAGTCTTAGTTCTTGAGTACGCAGTAAAAAATGAATATCCAAACTATTTCAAATTTTGACAAGGAGACGGCCATAAGGTTTTTGCAGAGACACGGAGTGTTACATAGAGTTCGATTATGCAAAAATAATCATCAAATGAATCTAACACAAGAAAGGTGGAGCTGCAGTAAAGCTCAGTGCAGGCAAAAATTTTCCTCCGCAAAGGTATTTTGTTGGAGAACTCCAACTTGGAATTTAGGAAAATTATATTACTTTTTTATAGTTGGGCAACCAACCAAAGTACCACAAAGTTTTGCCTTAATGAGATAGGCATTAGTCGCAAGACGTCTGTGGACTGGAAGAACTTCATCCGTGAAGTCTGCGTCTGGAGGATGGTGAAGACTCCAACAATAATAGGGGACCAGGTCTACACGTCGAGATTGACGAGACCCTCATCTCTCGTCGCAAGCACCACAAAGGCAGAATCCTTCCTCAGCAATGGGTCTTTGGAGGGATATGCAGAGAGACTAAAGAAGTGTTTCTCTATGCAGTGCCGAATCGGACTGCAGGCACTCTGCTGGGTGCCATCAAGGCCTGCATTGCTCCCGGCTCAATCATTCTTTCAGACATGTGGGCTTCATATAACAGAATAGAAAAGATTGATGGAATGAATTATAGGCACATGACTGTAAATCATTCCACTAACTTTGTTGACTATACAACTGAAGCCCACACACAGACTATCGAGAGTTTGTGAAACAAGCTGAAAGAAGGAATAGGAAAGAAGCAGGAACTGCTAGAAGTCTGCTGGACAGCTATCTAGGAATTGCAGTCGATTCACCCCATAACCGATTCACCCCTTAAAATAGTTGAAAACGGACTTTTTTAAATAAAAATTTTAATATAAAATAAATTTTAAATATAAAATAAAATTGTAAATATAAAATAAAATTGTAAATAAATAATAAAATTGTAAATATAAAATTGTAAATAAATAATAAAATTGTAAATATAAAATAAAATTGTAAATATAAAATAAAATTGTAAATAAATAATAAAATTGTAAATATAAAATTGTAAATATAAAATAAAAGTTAAAAGATAAAATAAAAGTTTAAATATAAAATAAAAGTTAAAAGATAAAATAAAAGTTTAAATATAAAATAAAAGTTTATATATAAAATAAAAGTTTAAATATAAAATAACATTTTAAATAAAAAATAACATTTTAAATAAAAAATAACATTTTAAATAAAAAATAAAATTTCAAATAAAAAATAAAATTTCAAATAAAAAATAAAATCTAAAACATAAAATAAAATTTTAAATATAAAATAATTTATTAAATTCAAAATACTTTATCAAAACAAAATATTGAATAAAAAATAAATTATTCAACACAAAATAAATTACTAAATACAAGACACTCTTTTCAACCAATTCATTTTATGGTTGTAGTTTATGACAGCCTTTGGACAAAATGAACCTTGAGGAATGATTCTTTTAAGAGTTAATTGAACTTTTTAGCAAGTAAAAGCGAAGCATACATTGGTAATTTTTAACATGGGGCAGATCATGCAGTTGATTAGGAATTGATTAGGAAGTGAGGAAAAAACAGACTATTTTTAAAGGACATATAAAAACGGTGCTTTTTTCTCTTTCTTATCTATTTTCTTTGCAATCAGTTGACTTGAATCGTCCATCCTGCACATATCTCACTTCTACTGAATTTAGACATTTTTGCACATTTCCCAGTTTTTAGGCAATTCTTACCCGTATCTCACATCTCATGATAATTGTGAGAGAACTATGTATTAGTTTGGTTCCAACCTTGTTTATTTTGTCGAAAAAATAAAATTCCGGTTAAAAGTACACTAGCATACTGAAAGTAAACAACGAATATATATATCTGCCATTAATGGAGATTTCGTTAATAGATTAACCTGGCTTCTATTTTTTCTATGAATCATAAATTGAAAATATCTCCAAAATAATTATTTATTTGACAAAAAACACAAAAACATTTTTTCTTTTAAAAACCAATTCATGATATTAAATTGTCATTATTCAATAACAAGTTATTCAATATAAAATATACTATATAAAATATACTATATAAAATATACTATATAAAATATACTAAATAAAATATACTATATAAAATATACTAAATAAAATATACTATATAAAATATACTATATAAAATATACTATATAAAATATACTATATAAAATATACTATATAAAATATACTATATAAAATATACTATATAAATTATACTATATAAAATATACTATATAAAATATACTATATAAAATATACTATATAAAATATACTATATAAAATATACTATATAAAATATACTATATAAAATATACTATATAAAATATACTATATAAAATATACTATATAAAATATACTATATAAAATATACTATATAAAATATACTATATAAAATATACTATATAAAATATACTATATAAAATATACTATATAAAATATACTATATAAAATATAATATATAAAATATACTATATAAAATATATTATATAAAATATAAATATGAATATAAATATACTATATAAAATATAAATATGAATATGAATATACTATATAAAATATAAATATGAATATAAATATACTGGTATAAATATAAATATACTGGTATAAATATAAATATACTGGTATAAATATAAATATACTGGTATAAATATAAATATACTGGTATAAATATAAACATACTATAAAAAATATAAATATGCTATATAAAATATAAATATACTATTAATAATATAAATATGTAATATAAAATATAAATATGTAATATAAAATATAAATATGTAATATAAAATATAAATATGTAATATAAAATATAAATATGTAATATAAAATATAAATATGTAATATAAAATATAAATATGTAATATAAAATATAAATATGTAATATAAAATATAAATATATTATTACTATAATTATTTAAAATATAATATTGAGGGGTGGATCGGTCAAGGGATGAATCGACTGCAACTCCATAAATATAACTGCACTTTTTCAGAAATAACAAGTTTTGGATCTTTTTACAATGCGCATACAAACAAACCGTTGATTTCCGTGATGGCCAATCAAAGCTATTTATTTTATAATTATCTATTTATTTTATAATTATTTATTTATTTTATAATTATCTATTTGTTTTATAATTATCTATTTATTTTATAATTATCTATTTATTTTATAATTATCTATTTATTTTATAATTATCTATTTATTTTATAATTATCTATTTATTTTATAATTATCTATTTATTTTATAATTATCTATTTGTTTTATAATTATCTATTTATTTTATAATTATCTATTTATTTTATAATTATCTATTTATTTTATAATTATCTATTTATTTTATAATTATCTATTTTTTTCTCCGGGAGGTTTTTGTAGAAGGTATTTATCCGAAGGCTTTTTCTCCGTGAGGCTTTTTGTCCGTTCCCCGGGCCCATATAGGCTGCCCATATAGTTGCCCATATAGCCCATATGGGACCCACTTAATTCGGTGTAGCATTTTGACATGGGTCCCATATGGGCTGCCCATATGGGGCCCATATAGTTGCCCTATATGGGTCCCATATGGAATGTTCACTGGGTTATCAAGAAGTTCATAATAATGTATTCATATCCCCAATTCTCACTATCAGAATCAGGAAAATTGATCTTATTTCATTAATTGAAAAGCTTCATTAAACATATTATTAGACGGAGCTTATATCAAAATATTTTTCAAACATTGCCTTATTCAATGAATAATATGAAACAACTTTAAAATATACTGTCAAGTCGTGACACCTAATATAATATAATAAGAATCGGGGAATTTTGTGATAACGTCAGGGTATGCATGATAGGATATGTTGATAATGTTTTATAAAAAAGAAGCATAAGAGCCCGATTTTATAAATTTTTCTTCCTATACCCATGAACTGTATTAATACAAAATTAGAAATTTAGTACTCACCTGTTTCTTGATAAATCACAATGATCAGAGGGAAAAAAACGCTAGAATCAGAAGTGAGAAATTGTCAAAAATAACAAAATAGCCGGAAGCTGATATAAAATAATGTTTTTAAAAGTTGAGAGTAGCAAAACCACGTCTTTAAATAAGCCTACGACTGAATAAATCAAACCGGATAGAACTAACTAATACATAGATTTAATTATTTAATATTAAAGCAAATTTATGACATGCGTTTTTAGTCTATTTTTAACTTTTGAATAGCTAGAAAGTATAATATAGTAATATTTATTATAAATGTTTTACATGGATAATATTTTTATATTCCTTTTCTTTAAAAAAAATGCATCCAGTCTTTGATACAATTTTCCATTCTTTTGAAAAACAAGTAAGACACGGAAAATCGTAAGTATGTAATCGATTCTGGATTTGCCAATGAGTATATGTTTGTATGAAGGTGGGGGTCTCCAAGCGCGGAGATCCAAAAATTCAAAACCGCAAAAGCTGAAGAGAATATAATTTTTAACTTCTCGTGGATTGATTATAAAATTAAAATAAAGATAACATTGAAACAGCACGACAGTTTATGAGTGCTGTTGTAATTCACCTTAAATAAGTTAGTTTGTTGTAATTAAAATTATTACTATTATTATAACTAATAAAATAATTAGAAGTCATAATTTTATCTAACTATTTGCAATTTAAATTTATTTCTGTTTTAATAAATGTGGTTTGAATAAATTTATTTATGATTTTTTACTACACAGAAGTATGTCACACTTCCCGCTCATGTTGCGTTTTCGCAACATTTATCCCTAATAAAACTTATGAAATAATTGTTTTCAATTTTGCTTGAGTTATTATTATAACCATATAATGCAAGCTTAAATGTAAAATTCATGTTAACTTTTTTTCTGGATAGCGGCGGTAAATGGGCTAAATGAAAACTACTAATTATAATTGATACAGAATTGATACAGAATTAAGATAGTTTATTAATGATACAAAAACAAAACTTAGAGTTACGTCATCAGTTTGAGAATATCTTTTCACTATTTCATTTACTGGAAGAAGTGCAGTAGCTGTTTTGGTAGCAGATATTCTCAAACAAGCTTTGCAAACGACGAGCAGATACAGTCGTCCTAAGATGAATTTTAATAAACCAAAGTTTAGAAAAGGCTCTTTCTGCATCTGATCAAGTAACTGGCAATATCGAGCATATAGTGCAACTCGGGTTGAAGGCTTGTGACTCAAAAGAGTTCTTGCAGTTCGATACATGCAATGAGATCAGACTGATCCGCAGGTAAACCTGTTGATGGGATTTTGAGCTGTCTTTGCACAGTATCAGCATCCTTTCCATGAAGATGGGATAATTCTGAAAGCTCGGGAGTTATTTTGTCTATCTGCGTTGTTTTTTATATACTGTGTCATGGCTGGAAAAATTTACATATGAAAAATGTAAAGATTTAAGAGTGTAGTTAAGGTCTAGTGGTGCTCTAATTCTTTTCAGTCTTTGTGACATGTTAGTGTTATTTTGGTGGGATCTCTATGTTCTGTGTTGATATATGAAATGTTTCGTGAGTAAAGACCCGATGACCATCCAGAGCAAATATGGCATGTTGAAAAATTCATTACCCCCTTCTCCCCTAGTTAGGTTTAGCGGTTTGTATAAGAGTTAAGGTTATATAAATAAAAACAAATTTATATGAAAATATTAGAGCTTTTCCACGATTAAAAATATTAAACGCCGTTACTCATATTTTAATGCAATGTTTTTAGCATATTTAACATTAGTAAAAAATAGTATTCAAATTTTGTTTCTTTAAAAATGTAATAAAATTTTATCAACTTTTTTTCAAAGTAATCAACATTTTAAAGAAAAAAATCAATAAATAATGAAAAATACAATTGTCACACATCATTTTATCAGATTTTGTAAATAAAAGTACTTCCTATTTAAAGTAAAATTGAATTCCTAAATAATAAAAAATGCAATTGTCACCCATCCTTATCTAAAGAGACTTTTTTCTTGCTAACTATGTGTCTTGACGAGCTGAATAGACGTTCACATGGAACTGTACTGGCAGAAGATGACAAGTACTTTCTTGCCAGTTTCGCAAGAGCCGGATATGCCCCTTTGTGTTGTTGTCACCAAACAAGAAGAAAACTCTTAAAGCCTACCTCAGATTTTTTTCTATAACTTTTAATGATTGACTTAGTAATCAATGAAGATCTTCATCTTCCGAATCTGAAGTTTCATATATTTGTAGTCTTTTGTTTGGTGAAGGCTGTATAGTTTTTGAGGTTTTTTTTCTTCTTATAGTTTCTTCAACTTATTCATTTTTATGTAAACATTTAAATTTTTTAAATCGGGGGTCTAACGATGTGGCAATTTTTGACCAATGGATATTCTGATTATTCATTCTCTGCTCCAAATTGGAAAGACATTTTGTGTGTGAAACGACTGACATAAGCTGGATCATCTTCTGGAGTGCATAGTTCTTGTGTAAGTGACAAATTGCAAATAAGACTATTGAAAATATCAAGTATTTTTCACCCCTTGGAAGTTCTGTTACAAATCTTCAATAAATAAGAAATTTTTTGATGAAATGCAATTTTTCCCATTTGTTTGTTGACTGTAAATTAGTAGTGTTTGTCTTCGCTTGCTGACAATGTAACCAAATTAGTCTTTATGCTGCGATATGGTGCATAAATCTCATCACGGTATGAGTGGACATCTCATCACAGTATGAGTGAACATCTCATCATGGTATGAGTAGACATCTCAATACGATATGAGTGGACATCTCATCACGGTATGAGTGAATATCTCATCACAGTAATGGTAGACATCTCATCACGATATGAGTGGACATCTCATCACGGTATGAGTGGACATCTCATCACGGTATGAGTGAATATCTCATCATGGTATGAGTGAATATCTCATCACAGTAATGGTAGACATCTCATCACGGTATGAGTGGACATCTCATCACAGTATGAGTGGATATCTTTTGCCCTTTATTGCGTTGAGGGCCAATGTTGTTCTGTGATTTTCAATGATGATGATGATGATGAAGAAGAAAAAGAAGATGAAGAAGAAGATAATGATGATGATGATGATGATGATGATGGCGTAGATGATTGCAGTGGTGAACAAATTTTACTTATTCACCAGTGTCTAACCCTCTTGCATGGTCTTAATATCAAAGATTTGTTGGTACCTTTTCCGTTCTTTATATTTCCAAGCCCAGTTAAAACAAGTTTTCTAACGTTTTTTTGTGCGCCTTGTCGACTTGGATGACCAGAGAAAAGTAGACTGAGCTTAACTTCGCAAATCATCTGGTGTGCATTGTCGAGACTGGCCAACGAGACATTAAGGGAACCAGTTGTGCCTGAAACTCTGCTCAGGTGGGTGTGTTCTGAAGGCTTGTTGAAACCCTGTTTAGCGCACCCTAACTCAATTTGTAACGCTATTTTGTTGTCTTTAGTTTTTGAATTTGAAATGAGTGAGTACAGTTAAGCAGGTTTTAACTTTATAAGTTCCTCTCTGTGTGTTTTGAAAAAAATTGTTAGAGATTTATCATCTTGATACTCTCCACGTTGTGCAGTTGAACTTGCAAGGTGCTTCAACTTATCATTCTGTTTTGGCCTTGGCTCAAAGTGTGCATGGTCGTCTTGAGCGTCTTGCGGAGTTCTCCAAGCATGACTTGTCTTGCCTTACAGTGCTCCTCTCAGATCTCTGCAGTGGGTTTCATCGCGTTCTAAAACAACCAGTAGACCTTGGACGCAAGTGCTTCTTGCTTCTTTTTGTCAGAATTCTTTTTTGTGAAAGCAGCGTAATCATTCGATACATTCTCTTCTTTTCCAGTTTGTTTTGTTTTTAGATTGAAAGGATAGCTCTGCTTTTTTTCTTATAGTGGGTCTAATGCAGGGAGTCCCTGCATGACTGGCTGCATTGCTTCTAGAGGTTGGACATAGACGATTTTTCATTCCCGGTCCCGTCCCGTTCCCAAATTTTCTTTTCTCGTCCCGTCCCGTTCCCGATGGGCCATCAGAACATTGATTCCCGTTCCCGCAACTCGATTCCCGGTCCCGACCTGTTCCCGAAACTTTTTTGACCCGGTCTCGACCCATTTCAACAACAAAAATTTTGTTCAATCATTTATTTTTGCTGCCGTTTTCACCGGTCCCAAACTTGCTAGTCCTAAAATTTTTTAAAGTTCATTATTTGAAAGTAAGAAAATATTTCTTTCAACAAAATTAAAAAAACACGATTTAAATTTCAAATTATTTTTGAAATGAAAGTATTAAAGTTAGTCATTGTTTTGGAGTAATTCAATCAAGTTTTTATTGCTTTTAACACGGGATCAAAAGTTTAAGCTTTCAAATGAGATGATCTTGGGTCTGAAGTTAAACGACCACATGTTGACAAATTCCGTTCACAGGTATACTTGCAGGTATACTAAAAAAATTTTTTGCTACTTTTTGTAGTATTTGAATTTTTTTTTACTCCAATAGATTTAACATCTTTATAATCTTCAATTTTGGTGGGTCGTAATTGTGAATATTTGTATAATTCATTCTCTTCTGAATCTTTTCTCTTGTTCATTATTATAAATTCTTCAATGTTAGTAATATGTTTTTTGACAACATTCTTATTCTCCACAACTGCACAAATAAAATCATTTGTATAATTTGATAGTAAAAAAATTGTATTCTAATTTTTACGTTATAAAAACTAACATAAAGGGTATGAATAACCATCATGTGTTTTTTTTATCAACGTCACTGCAGCTTGGTCTGGCTGTACAAAATGGAATTAAATGTTCTCTAATGCAAGTCTTGGTATTCATTTTTTTTCTATCCCAAACTTTTTAAATATTATTTTTCTATACTGGGGGATGCAACAGACATGCTGCCATATGAATAAGATCAATGGGTGAACGGATAGCTGAGTGAATGAACGGGTAGCTGAGTCAGCAACGACTCTCGGCTTGACCAATAATGAAAGGTCCTAGGTTCAAGTGCAACCAATGCCCTAGTAACCCAAAAGCGCAAATGAAAATATGCAGCCTAAGTGGCCTGGAAGCCCGTTCGGGTTATACACCACTATAAAAATGCTCGTCATTATTATTCTTATTATTAGGCATCTTTTTTTTGTCAAAATGATCAACTGAGCATTCAACTAGAAATTAATAATTTAAATTCAAAGTATAAATTTATAAACTAAAAATAATATAACTGACCAGTTTGATTTCATCTGACAAGTTTTCATCATCACCATTTGTTCTAATTTTCCTAATATTTGGACTCGCCATAACAACTTCAAATGTAATGTTAGAGATTTTGACATTGACAGCGCAATGGTGACTTCGTCATACATTTCTATTGCATTTAATACTTATTTCAAGTACGGAGTATCGATGAAATAGAGATTTCCATACTGCTGGAATATAATTGTTAAAAAATTCACTCTTAATTCCAGTTTTTCCCGTTCCCGTTTTAAAAGTTGATTCCCGTTTTCGATTTTTCCAGTTCCCGATTTGAATATTGATTCCCGTTCCCGTTCCGAAAACCTATTCCCGGTTCCCGACTTTTCCTGTCCCGAAATTAATTTTCATTCCCGTTCCGCGGGAGTCCCGCAGGTACCCGCGGGTACCCGGTTGGATCGGGTACCCGGTCTGACCTCTAGTACCTATGTATGTGTTTTAGCATAAATATTTGTTCACAGTTAAGAAATAATAGAACCATGTTAGAAATTTTGTTTTGACAATAGAATTAGTCAAGAGCCCAATGATCCGTATTTGGACACATTACAAAAACATCAAAATATTCGAAATTTTGAGTTATTATCAAAGTTTCGATAAGAAGACCCCAAACTAAACTGGAATTATGAATTACAACTTTTTACATAGTATGGATCATGGGACGGGTTCTTATGGGTTGATAATTTCAGAAATTTTATTTCAAATTCAAGCTTCACATATTTTTTTGCCCCACCCAACTCCTAATTTTAATTTCCTTCGCCTCCTCTTCTTCCAAACATCACAGGTACACGGACTGTGTTCTAAGGATCTGTCCAAATGTAAAGCCTGAAAGGGTGGCTTTGTTGCTCGAAAAAATCGGTTTCGAAGCGGTTGTGGCCATTCCGAAGAGTGTCCTCATCAAGGGAGAGCTGGTCAGAGACCTCATCCTGGTTAAAAACTTTGCGTCTCTCAGAGAGGTGATTGCTTTGCGTTTACTTGAAGCCCGCCTCATTTAGAACCCGCTTCACATTTACTATGAAGGCATTCAGGTTTTATGCATCTAAACGGCTTTGACTTCATGTTTAGTGAAAAAATAAAAAATAATTGTTGAAACAGAATAACGAAATTATCGATCTGAAACTACAATATTTAACAATTCTATGTTTTTGGTACTTAGTGGAAAAATACCTATATTTTCGAACATTTATTTATTGGCATTTCAGGGTAATCTTTTATTTTAGAAAACATTTCTAATAAGGTTCTCGAAGAGGCGAGTTCTAGATGAGACAAGTTCTAGACGGGTCCTGCAATCTGTTGCAATGTGGCTTGGGAGAGTTCTTTTATGATTGGTGGCTACAATCATTTGTAGTCTATTGAGCATTCAATTCAAACTGTTTACTTGACTAAAGCGGTTGAATTCTTTATTGTCGGAAATGAAATTATAGTTTTTTTAATTAGTCATACTAAAGATATTTTCACAAAAATCGGAGTAATTAAACTCATTCTTTTACGGATTTTGTGTTTTACTATTCAGCTTGGTGTCAAAAACAACAATGATTAAACAAAATTTCACAAAACAGCCCAGGACAGAGGCAGAAGTGGTGCGAGCAGTCGACCGTATCTACAAGCCATCAAAATGCAATGCGATCTTCGAGCAGTGCACCCTGCCTAGCATTCATTTCCTCCCACGAATCTTCATTCTTCCCAACGAACTCATGTTCTTCATCAGAAACGCAAGCAAAGACGATGCTGAGTGGTTGTTTAAAGAGATGAGGGGCGCCAGTGAAGAGAGCAGAGGCTACGGTCTACACGAATTCCCAACTCTGGCTGCCTTCAAAGTTTGGATGATGATGGATAACTACTGCGTGGTGTACCACCTGATGAGGAAAAAAGATTTCTACAGACAGAAGGATGGTGGTTTGATCAGCCACGGGACACTGATGTCATGTTTGAAGGATGCTGAAGTTCTGAAGAGCCTGGACCTGAAAGAGTGTCCCGCAGTGGCAAGCACTTTCGTCAGCGACTCGTGGCATGTGAGATCGCCTGCAAGCAATGCTGCAGAAAGCTTCGTTATTGTCTTATCGAAATACAGAAACCAGCGGCTGGGGAGAGAAGTCTTAAGAATTGAAATGGCAATTGAAAAAGAACTTGGATTCGACATAATGGTGAACGACACATTGAGCAACAACATTCAACTGACCAAGTCTCTGGTGAATGCGGTGGACACGAGCGTGATGACAGATGTGGGCTCCATTCCCAACACTTGCTACCTCAAAGAGGGTGGCTGGGTCGGAGTGTGTCTCCACGTTTACGACTTTGTACGCAATTCGTACCCGTCGTTCAGTCGCATGGTTGATGCTAACAATGACGCAATCCTGTCCAATAAACTTGTCTCAAAGATTTGACATTTTGTTCACATTTCCTATGACTAATTTCTTTGTTACCTATTAATTTCAATAATTACCTGAATAAAAAATAGTCATTTGAACTTGCTTAAATTAAATGGATTGAATAAAATCATCATTTTTCAAAGGTGAAATACCAAGTGAAACATTGCAGAAGGATCGAAAGTGGCTGTTTGAATAAAAAATTATTTCCGTTACTTTTATAGGGTTTGGAAACAGAGAAAGAAACTTGAATTCTAATTTACTCTTTTTAGTTGTGCAATGTCAACCGACTCAACGCCGATGACTTAAAGACCACCACGGGTCGATTCGACGCTCACTGTGCTTTTATTTTTAAGGTTATTTTGTAGTAATTTCATGACTTTGTCTAAACTTTTATTGACAATCTAACCCACTTTTCAGATGTAAAGTTCGTGACTGTATGGGTCGAAACGACCCATGAAATGAATAATACGAATTGAATAGCTTAAGGGAAATTTTGGGGATATTTTTTCACGATTACAAAATTAGCAGTTCATAATTAACAAAATTAATAGACATTTTCGACAGTTTTGTTTTGAATGCATTTTATGCAGCTTAAACGACTACCTGATGAGTTTAAATATACTGGGTGATTAAGAATCATTTTTCATCATGTTTCTTTCATATAGCTCTGCTCTTTAAATTTTAAAAAGCTGCTTCTTCCTTTTTTAAGCTCAAATTCACGCCAGAAGATGAAAAGATTGAAGGCTGAAACGTCTATCATATGTTGAAAAAACATTTTGTCTAAGTCTAACGAAATATTTGTTTTTACTACTAATTAATGCCATTCACATGATAATAGCACTAACTAGTTTTTCTTTTTCCTTTGTAACTTCTTCGGGTAATACTCGAAGATTTATGCATACAGTTCTGACTAATTCAATACAGCGATTTTGCGTTTCACGGAGCAATTTAATTAAAGTAAAAAATTATTTGTAACAACTGTTAGTCAAGCATCCAGATGTTCCATCAGGTTGAATTGGCTCACCTCCGTGATCATTACCAAAAATTACTTTATTTTCTAACAATACCCCGTTTTGGCATCACAAAGGCACCAAATTTGAAGTCATATTTTCCAGATTTACATATGTTTGTAGTTTTTTGTTTGGTGAAGGCTGTATAGTTTTTGAGGTTTTCTTTTCTTATAGTTTTTTCAACTCTCTCATTTTTTGAAAACATTTCAACTTTTAAAATCGGGGGTCTAATGATGTGGCAATTCTCGACCATTGGATATTCTGATTATTCATTTTCTCCTCCAATTTGGGAATAAATTTTGTTTGTGAAATGAATGACATAAGCTGGATCATCTTCTGGAGTGCTTATTTCTTGTGTAAAGTGACAAATTGCAAGTAACACTAATGAATATTTCAAGTCTTTTTCACCCCCTAGAAGTTAGGCTGCAAATCTTCAAGAAATTATAAGTTTTTTTGATGAAATGCAATTTTTCCCATTCGTTTGTTGACATTAAATTAGTAGTGTTTGTGTTCCCTTGCTGACAATTTAGCCAAAACAGCAAAAAACAGTTTAATTTGGATAACATGGTCCGTGATCATTACAAAAAAATGACTTGATTTTCAAACAATACCCCGTTTTGGCATCACAAAGGCACCAAATTTAAAGTCATATTTTCCCGATTTAGATGGCATGTACTGTCCTAAACTGAAACGTCTTCAAAATGGTACAAACCTTCCATCCACTTCCACATACTCATGTGGAATTTTATAGTTTTTATTGCCACATGTCATGATCAGCGCCCATTGGAGCAAACTTTGTTTTTTTAACTTCAACAACTTCTGATATTAATTAAAAAATTCAAATCTTAGACATTAAGATATTAATTTGGGGAGCGGGGATGGCTTAGTTGGTAGACGTCGGACTTGCAACTTAAAGGTTGCCAGTTCGAATCCTTGGAAGCAACCGTGAACTATCATATACCTAGTGTATATGATGCGGTGTTTGCGACGTATGCATTGAAAGATGTGTACGTCGTGTGGAGTGGCGCCTTGGCGCATAAGAACCATGGTTCTCAGAACCATTGTAACATGGCATGCGTCTGTCAGGCTGTGAATAGTATAGACCAAAAAAAAAAAAAAAAAAAATTCACATATATTTCGTGATAATAAATTGGTTAATACACAGACAACAGTCTTTGACCACAATGCCTGCAATGGTTCGCCTCTACCATTTTAAACCCCTATTAGGATAGTGACATCTTTAAAAAAAAAATCTGATATGTATTTATTTAAATATCATAAAAATCACTATGACTTTTTATCTTGAAGACTTTTTATTCTGAAAACTTTTTATCCTGAAGACTTTTTATCTTGAAGACTTTTTATCTTGAAGACTTTTTATTCTGAAGACTTTTTATTCTGAAGACTTAGTTTCTCACTAAAATTAGATAGTTTCTTAGATAGCTTTCATAAAGAAGAGCTCGTTAAATTTGATTAATCAGGTTAAGGTTCTAAGATCCTTTAATGCTTTGCATATATCCATTAGCTTAGAAACCGAAACTCATAAATTATGCAAATGAGAGTAACGATTGACGTGGACAAATTTCTATTGTTTAAATTTATTAGATATTTTTCTCCATATTACTAGTAAAACATTTGCGGATGACTTTTATTCATTCTACTAAAATGGAGTCATATTTTGAGACAAATTATTTAAAAAATCTTTTGTTCTTATTGAATTTTTAATTCGTTCAGTAGTAAAGATTCGTGAGAAATGTGTAAAATTCTCATAATTAGAGCTAGACGAACAACAGAAATCCTCTATGATAAACTTACTTAAATTGAAGTCACAAAAGTTTAAAGCATTAACTCTTAATGATTAACATAACTTTAACATTCAGTCAAGACTTGAGTATCCATATTCAAATAATCTACAAGATGATTATATCATATTCCATAAAAATAACACTAACCCTAACCCTAACCCACGCAGATCTTTTGACCTCTATAATGGTTATTTATAAAACAAAAACTTTAAAACCAAGTGCTGGTGGTTTTAGTGGTACAGCTGTAAGAGTTGATTTCCATAGATTCCAAAAGTATTAAAATCTTATACTAGAAAATGAATAGTCATCAATACTTAGAGAAAATTCATCCCTCATCACTATCATCATCTCAGTAGTCTTTTTCATTAGCATCATCATTATCATCATCTCAAAAAACTTTTTCATTAGCAATTAAAGAAGCATGGGCAGCGATCCTGGGGGGTCCATTTTTGTATTCAAAAATTTCTATTTGGATTTGACATAATCGTCAACCATGGCATAAAAGTAAATCTTTATACAGTAAAACATTGTGAGTATGTGTAGTTATAGTGATAGCTGTCTAAAACAAAATTATTCTTTGCTTACTTAAATACTACTTCACCTAGTTTTATTTATCACTATAGCGTAGGCGGGACTCTTGAAGGGGTCTGGGGTCCACCTTTACAAGAACCCCCTCACTCTTTTAAAATACACATTTCTCAACTCTAATTTTAATACGAGCCTAATCGTCAACCATTGGATGAAATGCTAATACAGTAATACATTGTGAGTATGTATGGGCAGGAATGCTAGGGAGATTCTGGGGTCCATCTTAACATGGATCCTACTCAGTTTTACAAACACAATAATTTCTTAACTCCTATCTTCATACAAGCATAATCGTCAACCAAAGCATGAAACATAATTTTTATTCCGTAATATATTTTTTCAATTTTTCAAGCAGACATTCAAAATGCTTTTCATAAAATATCAGTTCACTTTTTGCAACCAGAAAGATTTACATTGGTCCTGGGGTCCATCTTACCATGGATCCTCCTCAGTTTTACAAACACAATAATTTCTCAACTTTTATCTTAATACAAGGATAATCGTCAACCATAGCATGAAACAGAATTTTTATTCAGTAATATATTTTTTCAATTTTTGCGGGCAGACATTCAGAATGCTTTTCAGCAAGCAGACAGATTTACATTTGTATAAAAAAATCATTCATATTGTCCTACTTATTTTGCATGGGCGATATTCATCGGGGGATTCTGAGGTCCACTTCAATATCGACTCTTTTAATTTTTTAGATGAACCAAAGTTAATGAATTTCAAAAGGCTTCGAACATTAACTAAAATTGTGGTTAAATCAAACTATAAGTTTCATATCGCATAACTGCCAAAAAGAAATGCTGAGGCATTTAGCTCATTCTATCGTTAGAAACACAGTGTGCACTGCTAATGCCGAATCAAGCCATTTTGGTGTTGTGGTTGACTGCAATGGGTTAGAGTTGGAATCGATATGCATTCGTTTTCTTGATGAAGCTTTGAATGTTAATGAACAATGGGTTTATTCAGCCCACCAGATACGATCGGAAAAACATTATCTGCTGTAGTCAGTGGTGCAACCAGACCTTTTCGAAGGGTCTCGCAATTTTTCGAAAATCGATGAGTTATTTTGGTAGGGGGGGGGGGGAGTAATGAATTTTTGAATATGCCATAGGGCAATTATACTTTCTCTGGATGGCCATCGGGTCTAAAATGATGACGTAACTCCAAGAATACTATGCAACTTAGCAGGGGCGGCGATCTGCGGAAAATCTTGGGGTTGAAATCAAAGAACCGGTATTGACCAATACAGTAAAAGCAATACTATTTAGTATTGTTCACTGTAGTGCAACTTATTTTTGTATTACCAAACATTAAAAAAGTTTGATCCTCAATAAAAATACTTTTCTATTGCTACTTTTGAAAAGCGATTTGAAAAAAAACAATAGCTTTATATTATTTCTCATCTATATAAATTCAATTACAACTAGCAATCAACAAATCAAATAAATTTTATAACATCTTGTTTTCCATTCATTTCTGAGTACAATAGTTTAAAAAAATTACAAATAGATTTAAATTTGCCAAACTTATAAACAAACATTGGGAGATTTTTTTGGCCCACAGTGTATATTTAGAATCTGAATATACACTGTGGGCCATTTCAATAACATAAAATACCCTCTCTGCCTGTTCTACTGCCCTCTCCCCACAGCTTGTTTACTCCAATTTCCAAAAAAACCCCTTCGAAAGTCTGACCGACTAGCAAATTTTTCTGATAGTCTTTTTAAATCCAGACTGTTAAGTATATCCTGATGTGCATGACAAACGGCCAGTGAAGCAAAGCACTAAAATATCTTTTTGCAGTACATGACACACAAGCATCCACCTGATCAATCTTTCAACCTAAGGAAACAGATGTCTGGCTTCCGGGATCATAGCTTGCATTATTTTTTGCGTTTGTGCTAAAGTTCTGTTTTCATTCTGGTCTTTAAACATAGTTAACTGTGAACAAAGACCAGTTTCATTTAACTCACGATACTGTTTGCAAATATCATAGTTCATTTCACCAGTTAGCAACATTGTCTCCAGATGCAAGTATGAACGCAAACCAGGAGAATCTCGATTAAACCTTAAGTTGCATGATTGCAATGTCTATGACAGCGTAATATGCTGTTCGATAATGTTCCTGTGGTGTTGTTGCCACATAAGCTAGGCCCAGCCCACAATACTTTTGTGGCGGCTTTCACACTCGAGGTACAGCAATCGGCTTGAGATCAAATGCCAAAACCATATTATTGACATCTCTGAAAATGGCGTTAAACTGTTCCTCTGATCGTAGGCGACGCAGTTCTTGCACAACTGAATCAGTCGCTGCAACAATTTCACTGACCTTAGCACTTGCACACTGCGAAGACTTGTTTAACTGTTCCAGAAGTGAAAAAACCAAAACAACTTCTTGAGGGCCTTGTTGAAAAAAAACCTCGAGCCTTGCAGCTGTTTCATCAGCAGTACCAATAGATTATAAGCTAACAAGTACCATTTCATAATGTTCAAGCACAGAAGACACTGTAGATACTCTGGTCAGCCATCTTGTAGGACAAAGAAGTTTTATACTATGATTTTTATTTAGTGGCTCATCAGAAAAGAGACACTAAAGCATCACTAAATTGCTACTTGACCTTTCCTGAACGATTGTAAAAAGCATCTAACTCTTGGACAAACTGAAGTGCGGATAAAGGGATTTGCGGCAGCTGATTGCTGGGCATCAAGATTTGCACAATGTGCAAAACAGTGGAAAAACAATGCAAGCGGATGCTCACTGCTAATAATAGACTGACAACCGTTATATCGGCCGCTCATGTTAGCAGCGCCGTCATAAGTCTGAGTTCTTAGTTTATCTATAGGTAGCATAATTCTGATCAAAAAATCTTTTACTAAAGCAGATAATGTTTTTCCGATCTTATCTGGTGGGCTGAATAAACCAATAAACTGTTCATTAACATTCAGAGCTTCATCAAAAAAACGAATGCATGCCGATTTCTACTTTAACCCATTGCAGTCTTGTGTGCCGTCAACCAAAACACCAAAATGGCTTGATTCGGCATTAACAGTGCACACTGTGTTTCTAACGATAGAATGAGCTAAAAGCCTCAGCATTTCTTTTTGGCAGTTATGAGATAGGAAACTTGTAGTTTGATTTAACCACAACTTTTGTTAATGTTTGAAGCCTTTTGAAAGTCATTAACTTTGGTTCATCTAAAAAATTAAAAGGGTCGATATTGAAGTGGATCTCAGAATCCCCTTATGAATATAGCCCATGCAAAATAAGTAGCACAATATGAAGGATTTTTTTATACAAAGAAAAAGACTTTTTATCCTGAAGACTTTTTATCTTGAAGACTTTTTATCCTAAAGACTTTTTATCCTGAAGACTTTTTATCCTGAAGACTTTTTATCCTGAAGACTTTTTATCCTGAAGACTTTTTATCCGTTAAAAAATAATTTTTATTGTATTTGATAAATTAAAGTTCGTTTTAATTATGTATTTTTTAAAAATATAGTCCGTTTTATTCATTTAAAATTGTGAAACAAATCTATTAAAAAAATAAAGTCCGTTATAGTTATAATTATAGTTCGTTTTAATTATGTAATTTAAAAAAAATATAGTTTGTTTTATTTATTAAAAATTGTGATTCGAATTTATTAAAAAAAATCCGTTTTTTATACAAAAAGTCCGTTTTATTTATACTAAAATTTTAACAAGGAGGCTTTTTCTCCAAGAGACTTTTTCTCCAGGAGGTTTTTTTTCCGGGAGGCTTTTTGTAGAAGGTGTTTTATCCGAAGGCTTTTTCTCCGAGAGGCTTTTTATCATACATCCGTGTTTAATGGTTTTGAGGATGATGTGGTGATGATTGTGCTGTTGTATGAGTGTTGGTACTGTAGTGATGATTGAATTTTTTTGGTGTTGATAGTGATTTTTTGGCGGTGATTATCATGGTGGTGTGGGTGAGGTTGGATTATTGAGGTTGATTGTTTTTTTATATTTAAATTGATATATATATACATATATTGGTAGTGGTCTAAAAACCGTTTTATTTAACAAATTTATTTGAAGAGCGCTTTTGTTCACTTAGTAAAGGGCGCAATACAAATCATTAGTGATTGATTGATTGATTGATATTCAATAATTTCTATTATATATAATAATTTATATTGTAATTAATAATTTATGTTGTATTTAATAATTTGTATTGTATTTGATAAATTAAAGTTCGTTTCAATTATGTAATTTTAAAAAATATAGTCCGTTTTATCTATTTAAAATGGTGTAACGAATCTATAAAAAAAATTTCGTTACTACTACTACTACTACTACTACTACTACTACTACTACTACTACTACTACTACTACTACTACTACTACTACTACTACTACTACTACTACTACTACTACTACTACTACTACTACTACTACTACTACTACTACTACTACTACTACTACTACTACTACTACTACTACTACTACTACTACTACTACTACTACTACTACTACTACTACTACTACTACTACTACTACTACTACTACTACTACTACTACTACTACTACTACTACTACTACTACTACTACTACTACTACTACTACTACTACTACTACTACTACTACTACTACTACTACTACTACTACTACTACTACTACTACTACTACTACTACTACTACTACTACTACTACTACTACTACTACTACTACTACTACTACTACTACTACTACTACTACTACTACTACTACTACTACTACTACTACTACTACTACTACTACTACTACTACTACTACTACTACTACTACTACTACTACTACTACTACTACTACTACTACTACTACTACTACTACTACTACTACTACTACTACTACTACTACTACTACTACTACTACTACTACTACTACTACTACTACTACTACTACTACTACTACTACTACTACTACTACTACTACTACTACTACTACTACTACTACTACTACTACTACTACTACTACTACTACTACTACTACTACTACTACTACTACTACTACTACTACTACTACTACTACTACTACTACTACTACTACTACTACTACTACTACTACTACTACTACTACTACTACTACTACTACTACTACTACTACTACTACTACTACTACTACTACTACTACTACTACTACTACTACTACTACTACTACTACTACTACTACTACTACTACTACTACTACTACTACTACTACTACTACTACTACTACTACTACTACTACTACTACTACTACTACTACTACTACTACTACTACTACTACTACTACTACTACTACTACTACTACTACTACTACTACTACTACTACTACTACTACTACTACTACTACTACTACTACTACTACTACTACTACTACTACTACTACTACTACTACTACTACTACTACTACTACTACTACTACTACTACTACTACTACTACTACTACTACTACTACTACTACTACTACTACTACTACTACTACTACTACTACTACTACTACTACTACTACTACTACTACTACTACTACTACTACTACTACTACTACTACTACTACTACTACTACTACTACTACTACTACTACTACTACTACTACTACTACTACTACTACTACTACTACTACTACTACTACTACTACTACTACTACTACTACTACTACTACTACTACTACTACTACTACTACTACTACTACTACTACTACTACTACTACTACTACTACTACTACTACTACTACTACTACTACTACTACTACTACTACTACTACTACTACTACTACTACTACTACTACTACTACTACTACTACTACTACTACTACTACTACTACTACTACTACTACTACTACTACTACTACTACTACTACTACTACTACTACTACTACTACTACTACTACTACTACTACTACTACTACTACTACTACTACTACTACTACTACTACTACTACTACTACTACTACTACTACTACTACTACTACTACTACTACTACTACTACTACTACTACTACTACTACTACTACTACTACTACTACTACTACTACTACTACTACTACTACTACTACTACTACTACTACTACTACTACTACTACTACTACTACTACTACTACTACTACTACTACTACTACTACTACTACTACTACTACTACTACTACTACTACTACTACTACTACTACTACTACTACTACTACTACTACTACTACTACTACTACTACTACTACTACTACTACTACTACTACTACTACTACTACTACTACTACTACTACTACTACTACTACTACTACTACTACTACTACTACTACTACTACTACTACTACTACTACTACTACTACTACTACTACTACTACTACTACTACTACTACTACTACTACTACTACTACTACTACTACTACTACTACTACTACTACTACTACTACTACTACTACTACTACTACTACTACTACTACTACTACTACTACTACTACTACTACTACTACTACTACTACTACTACTACTACTACTACTACTACTACTACTACTACTACTACTACTACTACTACTACTACTACTACTACTACTACTACTACTACTACTACTACTACTACTACTACTACTACTACTACTACTACTACTACTACTACTACTACTACTACTACTACTACTACTACTACTACTACTACTACTACTACTACTACTACTACTACTACTACTGTTACTACTACAACTAACAATACTCATTACATTTTGTCCTACCTTTCTGAGCGAACTTCCTATGTATCAATTGAATCTTCTCGTTCTTCTTCTGTTTCTTTATCTTATGGTGTTCCACAGGGCTCAATCCTTGGTACCTTACTTTTTATTCTTTATACCTCGGAACTACCTAATATTATTTCGTCATCTTCTTTAAACTGTCAAATTTATGCTGACGACTCCTATATTTATACATCTTTCACTGACTCTTCTCTAGACCTTACAGTTAATAAAATAACTCTCTGTCTTCAGTCTATAATCTCTTGGGCTTCTTCTATGTTTCTCAAACTTAATCCGGACAAATTTGAACTCATATATTTCAATAAAAAATCAAAGTCTTTACTATCTCTTCCTTCTTTAGTTTTGCCTCCCCCCTCTTCACTCTCTCTAAACCCTTCCTCTTCCATTCGTAGCCTTGGTTTTGTTTTTGATTCTAACTTGTCTTTAGCTCTTCAAATTCTATCTGTCTCTAAATCTTGCTACTTCCACATTCGTCGTATTAAACAGCTTCTTCCTTTTCTCGATGATCCTACCTTGCAACTTCTTGTTTCTTCTCTAGATCTCTCCAGGATTGATTATTGCAACTCTCTTTACTATGGTCTCCCTGATACTACTTTAGCTCCTCTAAATAAAACCTTTATTTGTGCTGCTCGTCTTGTTGCTCGTGCTCCTAAGTTTTCTCACATTTTTCCTTATCTTCGTTTGTTACATTGGTTACCTTTGAGATCTAGAGTGACTTTTAAAATATGTTTAAATATGTTTAAAATTCATAACTGTAATGCTCCAATTTACCTTAAAAATCTTATTAAACAACCCTCTAAATCTGGTCTAAGATCATCTACCTTTAATCGTTCTTTTCGTTTTCCAGTTAAACACTCTTTTGCTAAACGTTCTTTTTCTTACTGTGGTCCTCTTTTATGGAATTCTTTACCTTCTTCTTTAACTTCAACTAAGTCACTCATAACTTTCCGTCGAGGCCTGAAGACGTACTTGTTTGGGATGTGATGGCTGAGCGCTTTTGTTCGCTTAGTAAAGGGCGCTATATAAATTATTAGTGATTGATTGATTGATTGGCTGACACCGGTTTTTTGATTCCAACCCTGGGGAGGACCCCCCCAAGATTTTTCGCAGATCGCCGCTCCTGAAAGGAATCATATGATAATTTTATTTAATCAAATTTCAGATACAAAGTAGATTAATATAATACTTAATATAATATTATTGAAAAAAGTTTGAACGATTGTAAAAAGCACCTAACTCTTGAACAAACTGAAGTGGATTGCTCACAAAGGGATTTGCGGCAGCTGTGTGCTGGGCAACAAGATTGTTTCATGCTATGGTTGATGATTATGCTTGTATTAAGATAGGAGTTGAGAAATTATTGTGTTTGTAAAACTGAGGAGGATCCATGTTAAGATGGACCCCAGAATCTCCCTAGCATCCCTGCGCATACATACTCACAATGTATTACTGTATTAGCATTTCTTTATCCCATGGTTGACGATTAGGCTCGTATTGAAATAAGAGTTGAGAAATGTGCATTTTTAAAAGAGTGAAGGGGTTCTTGTAGAGGTGGACCCCAGAACCCTCTCAGGATTTCCGCCTACGCCATATGGATGAAAAAAAAGTAGGTGAAGGAGTACTTAAGTAAGAAAATAATCTTTTTGTTTTAGACAGCTATCACTATAACTACACAAACTCACAATGTATTACTGTATAAACATTTACTTTTATGCCATGGTTGACGATTATGCTCATATCCAAATAGAAATTTTTGAATAAAAAAATGGAAAAAAAGTGGGGGTGTCCTGACCCCAGGATCGCCGCCCATGATTCCTTTTTACTTGACTTTACTTAAGGCTGAAACTTGGATTTCGTTTTTTGGTTGTGGGGTTCCATAATAAGTACGAGCTTCCAATATTACATATTCATGAAACAACCTAGTAAACCATATTCCTAGTGAGCATCATCCTTTTCATGTTTTAGATTTTTGTCTCTTTATGCCCTTCTACTATAAATGCAAGTTTTGGCGGTATGTAAAAATGTTATTCTGCGTCGGGAGGGAGCAAGGGAGTAGGTGGCCTGGTGGTGGATCCACCCCTGGGTCTTCATTGAAACCAAATCACAGTGTAGTTTATTGTACTTCAGATGCAAGTGGAGAGAGTAGTGCTCATGAATGGCGTATAGCAGGAAAGATTGGACAGCGCAAGTTCCAAAGTGGGTACAATTGTAAATGATTCGCTAATAAAAGACCAGATTAATTGAAAATTTGACATAAAAATAGTTCAACTCATTAATTAAAGTTTATACTCGAAAAAAATAGTTGAGCAATTTAATAAACCTAATCAACTTCACTCAGGAAATCATAAAATTTAGTAAAACATTGAAAGAAAATTAAAAGTTGTAACGTAGACTGAGATTTTTGCAAGTTAAAAACAGAAATTATTAAAGGTTTTAATACAAAAAAGCAGAATGTTTACAAATTGAAAAAGCAATAATAAAAGTATGTAAACAGAAATGAAAAGAATAGAATGGAATTAATAAATAGGGAAAAAAGCAGGAATAAATGTTTGAATAAATGCAAAAATCAGTTAGAACGAAAGTGTATGCTCTTGAAGCTTGAATATGAAATAAAGCGGAATTGTCGCTTTTGAGTCAGCAACGTAAGCTGAGTGGGTGGGTAAACAGGCGTTTAATGCAAGAATCGAAAGGGCAAGGCAGCTAAACATGTTCGCATTGGAAACAAAATAAACGTTCAATAATTGAACGACGCTGAGACTGCTCAATCGACCTTGCACTTGGTGACCTTGAAGAGAGTTTCAGGCGACCTATACAGGAAGAGCAGCTGAGCGAAAAGTTCCTCTTCGAGCCTGAACTCCCGCGACTCGCGCACCATGTAGATGTCCTGACACAAGACCAGCAGGTAGTCGGGGTTGGGCAGCTCGGAAAACATGATCTTGAAAGAAAGGCCCTGCACGTACAAGCGCAGGAACTGGCTTATCATGTAGACGAAAGAAACGTAAATTCCAAGGATTCTGTCGAGATGGATGGAACTTGTGTGTTAAAATGTTAGGCTTGAATTTGTGTGTTGAACTAAGAAACAAATTGAGTGTAATTAAATAGTCTAGTGTTAAAAATTCCCCTTTTTTCTCTTCCCATTTGTTTTCCAACCAATTTCTTTCCTTTTTCCATCTCCATACCCACCCCGTTCTCCATCATCTCAACTCCCACCTCACCCTCTATCACCTCCACTCCACCTCATCCTCCATCACCTCCACTCCCTCCATCACCTCCACTCCCTCCTCACCCTCCATCACCTCCACTCCCTCCATCACCTCCACTCCACCTCACCCTCCATCACCTCCACTCCTTCCTCACCCTCCATCACCTCCACTCAACCTCACCCTCCATCACCTCCACTCCTTCCTCACCCTCTATCACCTCCACTCCTTCCTCACCCTCTATCACCTCCACTCCACCTCACCCTCCATCACCTCCACTCCTTCCTCACCCTCCATCACCTCCACTCCTTCCTCACCCTCCATCACCTCCACTCCCTCCTCACCCTCCATCACCTCCACTCCTTCCTCACCCTCCATCACCTCCACTCCCTCCTCACCCTCCATCACCTCCACTCCTTCCTCACCCTCCATCACCTCCACTCCACCTCATCCTCCACCACCTCCACTTCACCTCATCCTCCATCACCTCCACTCCCTCCTCACCCTCTATCGTTGACGACGGTCCAGAAGCCAGCAGGAGGCACCCTCTCACTGAACGTCACCAGCCTCATGTTCTTCTTGCCTCTCCTCTCCCTCACTTCACCACCTCCACCTGCCCCACTGGCACTCACCTGGTCGACACTCCACCATCGAGTGCTGTTGTCCCTCTCCGCTGAGAAGAGATTCAGCTCGATGTTCCCGTGCAGACCACTCGTGCTTGCTTGAGGCAGGTGATGATGATAGTAGTCGTGATGGTGAACAAGGTGCCTAATTCTCGTAAACCTTCTGAGGCTTGAGCCAAAAACACGACCTAAGCGTTCGCAAGCATTCAGATTTACCGCTTCCATTGGCGTGCTCAGGAAGCAGGGAGAAGTACTCTTCGCCTGAAGTGATTTTCCCGTTCGCAGGCAAGATCACGAAGCGAGGAAAAACAGAGTAAATGTCACTGAGGAGGAGGCCAAGTGGAAAAGGGATTTTAGAAGAGAAAGAAAATTATCTTAAAACTTTCACCAAAATAATTTTCATTGTTAGTTATTTTCCATGCATTCTCAAGCATTACTATTGAGCGACTTGCCACTCACACGGGTCCTTTGTAAGTTCCAGAAATCAAGTTCGCCAGTTTCGTTCGCACGACCCTGTCTGCAGTGACGTCTGCTGGTCCGAAAGTTGAAACATCAGCCAACAAAAGTCCCCATTGAGCGATGATAGGCCTATTCTTATTTATATTCCTGATTGAAAAAATGAAGATGTACGAATAAATTCTGAAACTCGAAGAATCCCTGGACCCCAACGAACTATTGACGAGCAGGCGGTCAAACTGGCCTAGTACCACCTCGGCCGCTCCTGTGGGATTCCTGAGAGAGGTTGTTGCTCCAGTTTATGAACCGGAAGGAGTTTCGAAACCTTCAGAAGAGAGCAAACATTTTGCAAAAGGACCTCCTCAAACCTCCTCCACCCTCCTCAACCCTCCTCCACTCTCCTCAACCCTCCTCCACCCTCCTCCACCCTCCTCAACCCTCCTCAAACCTCCTCCACCCTCCTCCACCCTCCTCCACCCTTCTTCACCCTCCTCAACCCTCCTCCACCCTCCTCCACCCTCTTCCACCCTCCGCAACCCTCCTCAAACCTGCGAGCAGAGATCGAGAACTGCAGAGTGACGTGTTCCTTGTAGCGCAGGTCGTTGACCAACTCGAGGAGGGCGGGAGGCGAGATGGCCCAGACGCTGCCACTCTCGCCGACGAAGGTGACGTTGTAGATGTCGGAGAGTTGGTGCGCTGTCAGGAAGGTCTTCGAGGCCTGTGCGGAGGAGGGAAGGTGCTAATGATGATGATGATAATGATGATGATGATAATGATGATGATGATGATGATGATGATAATGATGATGATGATGATAATGATGATGATGATGATAATGATGATGATGATAATGATGATGATGATAATGATGATGATGATAATGATGATGATAAGCAATGTAGGTAGCTCGATTTATATAAAAACTAATTGTCATATTTCAGTGGATCTTTAGAAGTAGCTTCTCCCAAGACTGCTCACAATGGCGTAGTTTTGGTAGAAGTAAGCGTAGTCGTCTTGCGTGAAGACGTCGATGTGTTGCGAGGTGGTCGAGAAAAGTTGCTGCCAATGAAGAAAAAGAAGGAATTAGTGAAGAAAAAGATTTATTTATGGAAAAAGAGATGAGGTAATTAATAAGTATCGTAAATATTGGCACACGTAAATCAGTGTATTTTAGAGGTCGGACTTGGACGATTTTTCAATTCCGGTCCCGTCCCGTTCCCGATGGAACATCAGATTTTGATTCCCGTCCCGTTCCCGCAACTCGATTCCCGGTCCCGACCCGTTCCTGGAACTTTATTATTTTTTTGATCAACTGAGCAATCAACTGGAAATTAATCATTCATATTCAAAGTATTAATTTATAAAATAAAAATATCATAACTGACCATTTTGATTTAATCTGAAAAGTTTTCATCATCACCCATTTGTTCTAATCTCCCTTATCTTTGGACTCGCCATAACAACTTCAAATGTAGTGTTGGAGATTTCGACATTGGCAATGGTGGCTTCGTTACACATTTATATTGCATTTAAAACTTATTTTAATTACGGAGTGTCGATGAAATAGAGATTTCCATACTTAGGAGTTTGATGAAAAATCATTGTTAAAGAATCCAATCCCAATAACTGTTATTCCCGTTTTTCCCGTTCCCGATTTTAAAGTTGACTCCCGTTCCCGTCCCGAAAACCTATTCCCGGTTCCCGACTTTTCCCGTCCCGAAAACCTATTCCCGGTTCCCGACTTTTCCCGTCCCGAAATTAATTTTCATTCCCGTTCCCGCGGGTACCCGGTCAGGTCAGGTACCCGGTCCGACCTCTAGTGTATTTTCAAATGGCCGAAAATATAGATTATTTTTGTCAAATAATTAAAAAATATTCTAAATAGAAAAATATTGAAGATCTTTATGAATAATTTTAAAAAAATCTTTATTCTTATTCATAATATTATAGAAATTCAGTTACAAGTATTTTTATTGTTCGCTGTAATTAAAACCCGACTTTTCAAAATTTACGTCCGAATTAAAAATCCAAAAACAAATAATTTTTTTTTTTAAATTATCGCGCCTGAACATTTTAGATGTACGAAACATGTGCTTATTTCCGGTATTAATATTAGCACCACAGACATTCTAGTTTATACAATTTATGTGCAAGTTGAGCCTAAAAAACATTTTGTTAAATTGTGCTGCTTCAAAATTATGAGTGTATAAAATCTGGTATGTTATGGTAAATGACTTGAAACAAACAAATGTGAATATCTCTTTATAAAATAAAATAAAACGTATTTATAATGCGCCAAGGCACGCAACTGAGGCGCCACTCACACCACATAAATCGTGAAACACGCATATACACTAAATATATGATAGCTCACGGTTGGCTGAACAGGGATTCGAACTAGTGACATTTAAGATGCAGGTCTAACGACTTACCATCTAAGCCAACTATCGCATGCAGCGCCACTCACCTCGAAGCCCAAGACCTTGATGTTGAGCGCCATCTGAAGCGGCTTGTTCGTCTCGTAAATGACATTCGACAGACTGAAGAGCAAAAGAGGAAACCAAATCAGGAGAATCAGCAGAGAGAGGAACAGCATTCCCGAGCCGTACTTGCCAAACGCTGCTCTCGGCAGGCCTCGGGGACTCTTGAAGGTCTGTCGAGAGTGCTTCTATCGCTCAACTCATCTTCTTAGTCCAACTAACTTTTAATTATTATCAAATAAATTATCCAGTTCGTGAAAGCCATGTTTTACATCAAACCACTTAAACCCCTCTCACCCATTTCCCCTTCTCTTCCCACCTACTTCCCTCATTCCATATGCCCCCACACTTTTACACATCACTCACACGCACCACTCTTCCCTTTCACACCCACTACCACCCATCCACTCTTTCCCACCCACTTCTATCTTTACCCACTCATTCCCACTCACCCACCTCCACCCAATTCCACCTACCCACTTCCATCCACACCACCCACTCCCTCCTCCAGTCACCCTCCTACCCACCCAATTCCACCCACTCACTTACATCCATTCACCCACCTCCACTCACCCACCTACCCACTCCCACCTCCACTCACCCACCTACCCACTCCCACCTCCAGTCACCCACCTACCTCCACCCACCTACCTCCACCCACCTACCTCCACCCACCCACAACACACTCCCACCTTTACCCACCCACTCCCACTTTCACCCACCCACCTACTCCCATCTCCTACCACCTTCACCCACTCACCAACTTCCACCTCCACCTCCATCCACCAAGTCACCTACCCATTCTCATTCACCCACCCACCTGCACCTACCCAACTACTTCCCCCTTCACCCACTCACTCCCACCGACAGTAACCTACATCCACCCAATCACTCCGACCTCCACCCATTCCCACCCATCCACCCAACTCCAACCACCCAATCTCACCTACCCATCCACACACTCACACCTACCTATACAGTCCCACCTACCCACACACCTTCACCCACACACCGCCCCCCACTCCCACCAACCCACCCACTCCCACTCACCCATCCACCTACTCCCACCTCCACCCACCCACTCCCACCTCCATCCACCCACTGCCACCTCCACCCACCCACTGCCACCTTCTCGAGACGTCGTGAGCATTTGGTGAGATAGACATTGGCATAAATGTCCTCCATCTGGAGCCAGGACACCAGGGTGAGGGTGGTCTTGGTGAACATCCAGTCCATCAGCGCTCTCAACTCCAGCAGGTAGGGGATGAAGAGAAAACTGATTGGTGGAAGGGTAGTGGGTGGAAAGGTAGTGGGTGGAAGGGTAGTGGGTGGAAGGGTAATGGGCAGATGCAGGGGTGGCAGAGGGAAGTGGACTGACCCTTTGAAGAAGACCATGTTCACCAGGTTGTGCTTCTTCGTCAGGAAGTTTCCTGAGAGGCAAAACACTGATGAAACAATCCATCGAGACAACTCAGCCATCGAAACAAATAGATTTGGAAAATGCTTGACGCACCAAGGATGCATGTAGGATATCCACACTTGATTTGATAGGCGGATAGAGCCAAGTAGACCCACTTGAAGAAGTACCACCACTGCGCCGCTGTGTTGTCGACGAAGCGTCTGAGTGGGAGTGGTTGGGAATGGTTGGGAGTGGTTGAGAGTGGTTGGGAGTGGTTGAGAGTGGTTGGGAGTGGTTGAGAGTGGTTAGGAGTGGTTGGGAGTGGTTGGGAGTGGTTGAGAGTGGTTGGGAGTGGTTGGGAGTGGTTGAGAGTGGTTAGGAGTGGTTGGGAGTGGGTGTGAGTGGTTGGGAGTAGTTGAGAGTGGTTGGGAGTGAGTGTGAGTGGTTGGGAGTGGTTGGGAGTGGTTGAGAGTGGTTGAGAGTGGTTGGGAGTGGTTGGGAGTGGTTGAGAGTGGTTGGGAGTGGTTGAGAGTGGTTGAGAGTGGTTGGGAGTGGTTGGAAGTGGGTGTGGTTGGGAGTGGCTGGGAGTGGTTGGGAGTGGGTGTGGTTGGGAGTGGGTGTGAGTGGGTGTGGTTGGGAGTGGTTGGGTGTGGTTGGGAGTGGTTGAGAGTGGTTGGGAGTGGGTGTGCATAGGAGTGGGTGTGGTTGGGAGTGGTTGGGAGTGGGTGTGAGTGGTTGGGAGTGGTTGGGAGTGGTTGAGAGTGGTTGGGAGTGGTTGGGAGTGGTTGGGAGTGGGTGTGGTTGGGAGTGGTTGGGAGTGGGTGTGGTTGGGAGTGGGTGTGAGTGGGTGTGGTTGGGAGTGGTTGGGTGTAGTTGGGAGTGGTTGAGAGTGGTTGGGAGTGGGTGTGCATAGGAGTGGATGTGGTTGGGAGTGGGTGTGTTTGGGAGTGGTTGGGAGTGGTTGGGAGTGGGTGTGGTTGGGAGTGGTTGGGAGTGGGTGTGGTTGGGAGTGGTTGGGAGTGGGTGTGGTTGGGAGTGGTTGAAAGTGGTTGGGAGTGGGTGTGGTTGGGAGTGGGTGTGCATAGGAGTGGGTGTGGTTGAGAGTGGTTGGGAGTGGGTGTGGTTGGGAGTGGGTGTGGTTGGGAGTGGTTGGGAGTGGTTGAAAGTGGTTGGGAGTGGTTGTAAGTGGTTGGGAGTGGGTGTGCATAGGAGTGGGTGTGGTTGGGAGTGGGTGTGCATAGGAGTGGGTGTGGTTGGGAGTGGTTGGGAGTGGTTGGGAGTGGTTGGGTGTGGTTGGGAGTGGTTGGGAGTGGTTAGGAGTGGTTGGGAGTGGTTGAGAGTGGTTGGGAGTGGGTGTGCATAGGAGTGGGTGTGGTTGGGAGTGGGTGTGCATAGGAGTGGGTGTGGTTGGGAGTGGGTGTGCATAGGAGTGGGTGTGGTTGGGAGTGGTTGGGAGTGGGTGTGGTTGAAAGTGGTTGGGAGTGGTTGTAAGTGGTTGGGAGTGGGTGTGCATAGGAGTGGGTGTGGTTGGGAGTGGGTGTGGTTGGGAGTGGGTGTGCATAGGAGTGGGTGTGGTTGGGAGTGGTTGGGAGTGGTTGGGAGTGGTTGAGAGTGGTTGGGAGTGGGTGTGCATAGTAGTGGGTGTGGTTGGGAGTGGTTGGGAGTGGTTGGGTGTGGTTGGGAGTGGTTGGGAGTGGTTGGGAGTGGTTGAGAGTGGTTGGGAGTGGGTGTGCATAGGAGTGGGTGTGGTTGGGAGTGGTTGGGAGTGGGTGTGGTTGGGAGTGGTTGAAAGTGGTTGGGAGTGGTTGTAAGTGGTTGGGAGTGGGTGTGCATAGGAGTGGGTGTGGTTGGGAGTGGTTGGGAGTGGTTGGGAGTGGGTGTGAGTGGGTGTGGTTGGGAGTGGTTGGGAGTGGTTGGAAGTGGTTGGGAGTGGTTGAGAGTGGTTGGGAGTGGTTGGGAGTGGGTGTGAGTGGGTGTGGTTGGGAGTGGTTGGGAGTGGTTGGGTGTGGTTGGGAGTGGTTGGGAGTGGTTAGGAGTGGTTGGGAGTGGTTGAGAGTGGTTGGGAGTGGGTGTGCATAGGAGTGGGTGTGGTTGGGAGTGGGTGTGGTTGGGAGTGGGTGTGAGTGGTTGGGAGTGGTTGGGAGTTGGTAAAGGTTGGGAGTGGTTGGGAGTGGGTGTGGTTGGGAGTGGTTGGAAGTGGGTGTGGTTGGGAGTGGGTGTGGTTGGGAGTGGGTGTGGTTGGAAGTGGGTGTGGTTGAGAGTGGGTGTGAGTGGTTGGGAGTGGGTGTGAGTGGTTGGGAGTGGGTGTGGTTGGGAGTGGGTGTGGTTGGGAGTGGGTGTGGTTGGGAGTGGGTGTGGTTGGGAGTGGGTGTTGTTGGGAGTGGGTGTGGTGGGAGTGAGTGTGGTTGGGAGTGGGTGTGGTTGGGAGTGGGAGTGGTTGGGAGTGGGAGTGGTTGGGAATGGGTATGGTGGGGAATGGGTATGGTTGGGAGTGGAAGTAGGTGTGGTGTAGGTGGTAGTTATTGTCTAGTTTTTGTCTCCCACTTCTGAGTGACGTATGGGAGGCCGAAGAAGACCCAGCAGTGAATCACAAACACCAGAATCACTTGGAAAATAAACTTGTAAAACACCTGTATGTGTGTGTGTATGTGTGCATGTATGTAGGTGTGAGCGTGTATATTCATGTGTCTGTGTGTGTGTGTGTGTGTGCGTGTGTGTGTTTGTGAGCAATAATCCTCTCTATTACTTGTTTCTTGAGATAGATGGCCCTGTCAATCATCATGAGAAAGAACTGCACCAGAAGCATCACCAAGAAAGCTGATGGTATCTAGATGAATAGATGGATGGATAGATAAATGGGTGAATATATTGAAGGATGGAAGAACAAATGGATGGGTGGATAATGGGTAGTTGCAAAGATGAAAGGGTGACTGAACGAGCACTTGCAAACCTTGTTGTTCTTCAAGGCGGTCGTGACTGAGAGGTTGTTGGTGGCATAGTCCTGGTTGAGAGGTTGCCTTCATTTATATATACACGATATATGCATAGATAATACATGCATATATAATACATGCATATATAATACATGTATATATAATACATGCATGTATATATAATACATACATGTATTCATAAAATATGCATGTATATATAATACATGCATGTATATATAATACATGCATGCATATATAATACATGTATATATAATACATGCATGTATATATAATACATGCATGCATATAATACATGCATGTATATATAATACATGCATGTATATATAATACATGCATATATAATACATGTATATATAATACATGCATGTATATATAATACATGCATGTATATATAATACATGCATGTATATATAATACATGCATGCATATAATACATGCATGTATATATAATACATGCATGTATATATAATACATGCATATATAATACATGTATATATAATACATGCATGTATATATAATACATGCATGTATATATAATACATGCATGTATATATAATACATGCATGCATATAATACATGCATGTATATATAATACATGCATGTATATATAATACATGCATGTATTATATATACATGCATGTATATATAATACATGCATGTATATATAATACATGCATGTATTATATATACATGCATGTATATATAATACATGCATGTATATATAATACATGCATGTATATATAATACATGCATGCATATATAATACATGTCGACATGCATGAAGATGAGAGGGATGGAAGATAGACTGACGGAAGGACCGAAGGACGAGAAGCCAACGACGGTGATGATGAGCGAGACGAGGTCTGCCAGGAAAATAAAGACATAAACATCCGTTGCTGCCTTCAAGGAAGAGTACTGGGTGGGTTGGTTGGTGGGTTGGTGGGTGGGTTGGTGGGTGGGTGGGTTGGTGGGTGGGTTGGTTGGTGGGTGGGTTGGTGGGTGGGTGGGTGGGTTGGTGGGTGGGTGGGTTGGTGGGTGGGTGGGTTGGTGGGTGGGTGGGTGGGTGGGTTGGTGGGTGGGCGGGTTGGTGGGTGGGTTGGTGGGTGGGCGGGTTGGTGGGTGGGTGGGTTGGTGGGTGGGTTGGTTGGTGGGTTGGTTGGTGGGTGGGTGGGTGGGTTGGTGGGTGGGTTGGTTGGTTGGTGGGTGGGTTGGTGGGTGGGTTGGTGGGTGGGTTGGTGGGTGGGTTGGTGGGTGGGTTGGTGGGTGGGTTGGTGGGTGGGTTGGTGGAAGTGTGGGTTGGTTGGTGGGTGGGTTGGTGGGTGGGTGGGTTGGTGGGTGGGTGGGTTGGTGGGTAGGTGGGTTGGTGGGTGGGTGGGTTGGTTGGTTGGTGGGTGGGTTGGTGGGTGGGTTGGTGGGTGGGTTGGTGGGTGGGTTGGTGGGTGGGTTGGTGGGTGGGTTGGTGGGTGGGTTGGTGGAAGTGTGGGTTGGTTGGTGGGTGGGTTGGTGGGTGGGTGGGTTGGTGGGTGGGTGGGTTGGTGGGTGGGTGGGTTGGTGGGTAGGTGGGTTGGTGGGTGGGTTGGTGGGTAGGTGGGTTGGTGGGTGGGTGGGTTGGTGGGTAGGTGGGTTGGTGGGTGGGTGGGTTGGTTGGTGGGTGGTTTGGTGGGTGGTTTGGTGGGTGGGTGGGTTGGTGGGTGGGTGAGTTGGTGGGTGGGTGGGTTGGTTGGTGGGTGGGTGGGTTGGTTGATGGGTGGGTTGGTGGGTGGGTGAGTTGGTGGGTGGGTGGGTTGGTGGGTGGGTGGGTTGGTGGGTGGGTTTGTTGGTGGGTAGGTTGGTGGGTGGGTGGGTTGGTGGGTGGGTGGGTTGGTGGGTGGGTGGGTTGGTGGGTGGGTGGTTTGGTTGGTGGGTGGGTTGGTTGGTTGGTAAGTGGGTTGGTTGGTGGGTGGTTTGGTGGGTGGGCTGGTTGGTGGGTGAGTTGGTGGGAGGGTTGGTGGGTGGTTTGGTGAGTGGTTTGGTGGGTTGGTGGGTGGGTGGGTTGGTGGGTGGGTGGGCTGGTGGATGTGTGGGTTGGTGGGTGGGTGGGTTGGTGGGTGGGTGGGTTGGTGGGTGGGTGGGTTGGTGGGTGGGTGGGTTGGTGGGTGGGTGGGTTGGTTGGTGGGTGGTTTGGTGGGTGGTTTGGTGGGTGGGTTGGTTGGTTGGTGGGTTGGTGGGTGGGTTGGTGGGTGGGTTGGTTGGTGGGTGGGTTGGCTGGTGGGTGGGTTGGTTGGTGGGTGGGTGGGTTGGTTGGTGGGTGGGTGGGTTGGTTGGTGGGTGGGTGGGTTGGTTGGTGGGTGGGTGGGTTGGAAATTCTGCCAGATGATTAGGTTAGTTTAAAAACATTTTGAAGTTGTAAAATGCATTCAATCTGGTTGATGTGACACTAAAAGTACTCTGAGTGAGCGGTAGAAGTTGTAGAAAGGCCGAATGACGGGGAAGGAGATGAATCTATGAGTGCAAAAATATTCACGCGAATTAAGTTAAATTAATTAAAACTATTAACAATTTAAGTTTTTAATTTTAAAAACTTGACTTATTTATTTTAAATGATGAAATATGAATTTTAAAGTGTATTTTAAATGACCAAATGCATGAAATCGTAGCTGAGAGAAGGGAAGCACTCACAAGTAGGACGTTGTGAAGACGGATTTATCCTTCCTTTCAGATGGCGGCCCTTTCTTGCCATCATCATCATCATCACCATCATCCTCCTCCTCACCATCTCTCCTCCTCCTCCTCCTTATAAACTCCTTTATCGACGAGTTCTCGTTGTCATTCTTGTCATTCGTGAAGACCGGGTTGTCGAAGGAGGTGGCATCATCATCAGCACCCTCCTTCCTCTCGCCTGCTGCACGTCTCTTGCGCAACCACGGAGTGGCCGCCTCTGCAGGCACGATGGCCTCTGCATTGTGCCCTGCCTGTGTGGTGTGGTGATGATGAGGATGGTGCCTGTGTGGTGTGGTGATGATGAGGATGGTGGTTGTGCTGATGGTGATGATGAGGATGGTGGTTGTGGTGTGGTGATGATGAGGATGGTGGTTGTGGTGTGGTGATGATGAGGATGGTGGTTGTGGTGTGGTGATGGTGAGGATGGTGGTTGTGTGGTGTGGTGATGGTGAGGATGGTGGTTGTGGTGTGGTGATGGTGAGGATGGTGGTTGTGGTGTGGTGATGATGAGGATGGTGGTTGTGTGGTGTGGTGATGATGAGGATGGTGGTTGTGGTGTGGTGATGATGAAGATGGTGGTTGAGGTGATGGTGATGATGAGGATGGTGGTTGTGCTGATGGTGATGATGAGGATGGTGCCTGTGTGGTGTGGTGATGATGAGGATGGTGGTTGTGGTGATGGTGATGATGAGGATGGTGCCTGTGTGGTGTGGTGATGATGAGGATGGTGGTTGTGGTGTGGTGATGATGAGGATGGTGGTTGTGGTGTGGTGATGATGAGGATGGTGGTTGTGTGGTGTGGTGATGATGAGGATGGTGGTTGTGGTGTGGTGATGATGAGGATGGTGGTTGTGCTGATGGTGATGATGAGGATGGTGGTTGTGGTGTGGTGATGATAAGGATGGTGGTTGTGGTGTGGTGATGATGAGGATGGTGGTTGTGGTGTGGTGATGATGAGGATGGTGGTTGTGGTGTGGTGATGATGAGGATAGTGGTTGTGCTGATGGTGATGATGAGGATGGTGGTTGTGGTGTGGTGATGATGAGGATGGTGGTTGTGGTGTGGTGATGGTGTGGTGATGGTGAGGATGGTGGTTGTGGTGTGGTGATGATGAGGATGGTGGTTGTGTGGTGTGGTGATGATGAGGATGGTGGTTGTGGTGGGGTGATGATGAAGATGGTGGTTGTGCTGATGGTGATGATGAGGATGGTGGTTGTGTGGTGTGGTGATGATGAGGATGGTGGTTGTGGTGTGGTGATGGTGAGGATGGTGGTTGTGGTGTGGTGATGATGAGGATGGTGGTTGTGTGGTGTGGTGATGATGAGGATGGTGGTTGTGGTGGGGTGATGATGAAGATGGTGGTTGTGCTGATGGTGATGATGAGGATGGTGGTTGTGTGGTGTGGTGATGATGAGGATGGTGGTTGTGGTGTGGTGATGGTGAGGATGGTGGTTGTGGTGTGGTGATGATGAGGATGGTGGTTGTGGTGTGGTGATGATGAGGATGGTGCCTGTGTGGTGTGGTGATGATGAGGATGGTGGTTGTGGTGTGGTGATGATGAGGATGGTGGTTGTGGTGTGGTGATGATGAGGATAGTGGTTGTGCTGATGGTGATGATGAGGATGGTGGTTGTGGTGTGGTGATGATGAGGATGGTGGTTGTGGTGTGGTGATGGTGAGGATGGTGGTTGTGGTGTGGTGATGGTGAGGATGGTGGTTGTGGTGTGGTGATGATGAAGATGGTGGTTGTGGTGTGGTGATGATGAGGATGGTGGTTGTGTGGTGTGGTGAAGATGAGGATGGTGGTTGTGGTGGGGTGATGATGAAGATGGTGGTTGTGCTGATGGTGATGATGAGGATGGTGGTTGTGTGGTGTGGTGATGATGAGGATGGTGGTTGTGGTGTGGTGATGATGAGGATGGTGTCTGTGTGGTGTGGTGATGGTGAGGATGGTGGTTGTGGTGTGGTGATGATGAGGATGGTGGTTGTGGTGTGGTGATGATGAGGATGGTGGTTGTGTGGTGTGGTGATGATGAGGATGGTGGTTGTGGTGATGGTGATGATGAAGATGGTGGTTGTGGTGTGGTGATGATGAGGATGGTGGTTGTGGTGTGGTGATGATGAGGATGGTGGTTGTGGTGTGGTGATGATGAGGATAGTGGTTGTGCTGATGGTGATGATGAGGATGGTGGTTGTGGTGTGGTGATGATGAGGATGGTGGTTGTGGTGTGGTGATGGTGAGGATGGTGGTTGTGGTGTGGTGATGGTGAGGATGGTGGTTGTGGTGTGGTGATGATGAGGATGGTGGTTGTGTGGTGTGGTGATGATGAAGATGGTGGTTGTGGTGTGGTGATGATGAAGATGGTGGTTGTGGTGTGGTGATGATGAGGATGGTGGTTGTGTGGTGTGGTGATGATGAGGATGGTGTCTGTGTGGTGTGGTGATGATGAGGATGGTGGTTGTGTGGTGTGGTGATGATGAGGATGGTGGTTGTGGTGTGGTGATGATGAGGATGGTGTCTGTGTGGTGTGGTGATGATGAGGATGGTGGTTGTGGTGTGGTGATGATGAGGATGGTGGTTGTGGTGTGGTGATAATGAGGATGGTGGTTGTGGTGTGGTGATGATGAGGATGGTGGTTGTGGTGTGGTGATGATGAGGATAGTGGTTGTGCTGATGGTGATGATGAGGATGGTGGTTGTGGTGTGGTGATGATGAGGATGGTGGTTGTGGTGATGGTGATGATGAGGATGGTGGTTGTGGTGTGGTGATGATGAGGATGGTGCCTGTATGGTGTGGTGATGATGAGGATGGTGGTTGTGCTGATGGTGATGATGAGGATGGTGGTTGTGTGGTGTGGTGATGATGAGGATGGTGGTTGTGGTGTGGTGATGGTGAGGATGGTGGTTGTGGTGTGGTGATGATGAGGATGGTGGTTGTGGTGTGGTGATGATGAGGATGGTGGTTGTGTGGTGTGGTGATGATGAGGATGGTGCCTGTGTGGTGTGGTGATGATGAGGATGGTGGTTGTGGTGATGGTGATGATGAAGATGGTGGTTGTGGTGTGGTGATGGTGATGATGGTGGTTGTGGTGTGGTGATGATGAGGATGGTGGTTGTGGTGTGGTGATGATGAGGACGGTGGTTGTGCTGATGGTGATGATGAGGATGGTGGTTGTGGTGTGGTGATGATGAGGATGGTGGTTGTGGTGTGGTGATGATGAGGATGGTGGTTGTGGTGTGGTGATGATGAGGATGGTGGTTGTGCTGATGGTGATGATGAGGATGGTGGTTGTGGTGTGGTGATGATGAGGATGGTGGTTGTGGTGTGGTGATGATGAGGATGGTGGTTGTGCTGATGGTGATGATGAGGATGGTGGTTGTGCTGATGGTGATGATGAAACAGTGCAGTGGTATAAGGAGTGTTGAGTGCTGATGGAGAGAGTTTAGAATGATTACGCAGTGAGGACTGACAGGCAGGGAGGAGTCCCTTCTGTCCTGATGATGGTGTCTCAGAGAGGTGTCAGAGTCCTTCCAGAGGCCATGTTGCTGTTGTTGCAGGAGGTGGTTGGAGGTGGTTGGATGTGGTTGGAGGTGGTTGGATGTGGTTGCAGGTGGTTGGAGGTGGTTGGATGTGGTTGGAGGTGCTTGGAGGTGGGTTGGAGGTAGTTGGATGTGGTTGGATGTGGTTGGAGGTGGTTGGATGTGGTTGGAGGTGGTTGGATGTGGTTGGAGGTGGTTGGAGGTGGTTGGATGTGGTTGGAGGTGGTAGGAGGTGGTTGGAGGAGGTTGGAGGAGGTTGGAGGTGGTTGGAGGAGGTTGGAGGTGGTTGGATGTGGTTGGATGTGGTTGGATGTGGTTGTATGTGGTTGTATGTGGTTGGAGGAGGTTGGAGGTGGTTGGAGGTCGTAGGAGGAGGTTGGAGGAAGTTGGAGGAGGTTGGAGGTGGTTGGAGGAGGTTGGAGGAAGTTGGAGGAGGTTGGAGGAAGTTGGAGGAGGTTGGAGGTGGTTGGAGGTGGTTGAAGGTGGTTGGAGGAGGTTGGAGGTGGTTGGAGGTGGTTGGAGGTGGTTGGAGGTGGTTGAAGGTGGTTGGAGGTGGTTGGAGGAGGTTGGAGGAGGTTGGAGGTGGTTGGAGGTGGTTGGAGGTGGTTGAAGGTGGTTGGAGGAGGTTGGAGGTGGTTGGAGGTGGTTGGAGGAGGTTGGAGGAGGTTGGAGGTGGTTGGAGGTGGTTGGAGGTGGTTGAAGGTGGTTGGAGGAGGTTGGAGAGAGTGTGAGGAAGTTAGAAGAGGTTGGAGGTAGTTGGAGGTGGTAGGAGGTGGTTGGAGGTGGTTGGAGGAGGTTGGAGGAGGTTGGAGGTGGTTGGAGGTGGTTGGAGGTGGTTGAAGGTGGTTGGAGGAGGTTGGAGGTGGTTGGAGGTGGTTGGAGGAGGTTGGAGGAGGTTGGAAGTGGTTGGAGGTGGTTGGAGGTGGTTGAAGGTGGTTGGAGGAGGTTGGAGAGAGTGTGAGGAAGTTAGAAGAGGTTGGAGGTGGTTGGAGGTGGTAGAAGGTGGTTGGAGGTGGTTGGAGGAGGTTGGAGGAGGTTGGAGGTGGTTGGAGGTGGTTGGAGGTGGTTGGAGGTGGTTGGAGAAGGTTGAAGGAGGTTGGAGGTGGTTGGAGGTGGTTGGAGGTCGTAGGAGGAGGTTGGAGGAGGTTGGAGGTGGTTGGAGGTGGTTGGAGGTAGTTGGAGGAGGTTGGAGGAGGTTGGAGGAGGTTGGAGGTGGTTGGAGGTGGTTGGAGGTAGTTGGAGGAGGTTGGAGGTGGTTGGAGGTGGTTGGAGGTGGTTGGAGGAATATCGGGTTCAATAGAATAGAATCTCAGTGACCCTGAGAACGGAGCGATGGAAGAAGAGGCAGAAGAGGAGGAGGATGTAGAAGTTGGAGGACGTGTCATCCTTGCAGACTCCCAGCACGTAGAAGGCACTCGAACTCTCCGACGTCTTGTCGTAGTCGAAGAACTCAAAGAAGTACCTGATGATGATCACCGTCTGAGGAGGCAGTGTTTGTGTGTGTGTGTATGTGTGTGTTTGTGTGTGTGTGTGTGTATGTGTGTGTGTGCGGTTGTGTGTGTGTGTGTGTGTGTGTGTGTGTGTGTGTGTGTGTGTGTGTGTGTGTGTGTGTGTGTGTGGTAGTTGAATGTAATGATTGGTGAATGAATGAGAAGTGATAATTTTTATGATGATTTGGAAAATGATGAATGACGTGTGAGAATGGTGCAATTCAGTTGGAAAAGGTTGGCGAATGTTTCAACGACGAGTTCGAAGTGAGTGTTGGGTGCTAGACGAGGTATGCATGGAATCTCGAGCGGATGTCAATGGAGGCTGTTGTACGCAGATGAAATTGTGGGCGTCTTTGACTCGCTTGACGAGTTGATTGGTCAAGATATGAAAAAGAGCTTATGAGTCGACATGAAGTTATAGTGTCTAGAGTGAATTCCATATATTCAAGAAATCAGGAAAGTTCTCATGTGCAGTCTGCCTAGCAGAACCGGTTTCCAAATCCATTCTATCTAGCGGGTGCTCATCCTGGGTGCACAAGAGATGCTCAGGCATTGAAGGCTCCCTCCGCTCAGACCCAAATTACAAGTGTGCTTGCTGTCAAGGCACAGCTCGACCGATAGACGGAAGACCAATTGTGGAAGTTCTTGTTGATGAAGACAAACTTGAAGTCGTTCCTTAATTCTGCTACTTAGGTGACATGCTGTCAAACAGACACCTTCCACTTCCAACCAGAAGTCGTGGTAAACCTCATGGCTGTCACCACAGAAACAATCAACCGCCTTCAACGCAACGCCCGGGCCATGATCCGTTGGATGTGCAACATCAAAGCAAGAAACGACGTCAGATCCTAAAGAAATTACCGTAAAATACCAAAGTGTTCAAACATCATTATTTTCCAAAAACTTTTATTTTGAACTCTAGTTTAGACATAAATCATAAAAATAGCAAGCTTGCCGAGCTACCATTTTTCCCGCCTCGGCTTCGGCTCCTGTACATTTGACGGCTCTCAGCTAGGCTCCCGGCATTCCTCCGGCTCCCTATAAAAAGAAGTCACAGACAAACTTGCGCACATTTTTGACGAAAATTCTGCAAAAAAGAAATGCTGCCTTCTTTCCTTTACCTTTTGGCAAGCGGGTTGGCTTAGATGGTAAAGTCGTTGGACCTGCAACTAGAAGGTCGCCAGTTCGAATCTCTGTTGAGCCAACCGTGAGCTATCATATACCTAGTGTATATGATGCGGGGTTTCACGACTTATGTCGTGTGAGTGGCGCCTCAGTTGCATGTCTTGGCGCCTTATAAATAGGCACTGTTTGTTAGCCCTTCCCTCCCACTTTATTATTATTATCCTTAAGCCACACCCACCACCTCGGTGTAGCCAATAGCAAAGAGCCAAAAGTATTTAGTGGGTCTGGGGCAGCTCAGCATTCCCCAGAGAAGAGCGACGATCGGAAAAACGATCGACATGACGCTGCCGTACACGATGGCGACAATCGTCATGGCGAGGTAGCAGAGGCACTCGCTGTACTCGAGGAAGAAGAGGTAGGCAGAGGCGCAGATGCGGATGGGGAGGGGCAGCTTCGCCAGGAAGACGTTTTCAGCTTTGAGTTGCTCGGTGTGGATTGAGCTGGCTGGCGTGAAGAAGACAGGCCCCGGCGAGGCCGGAAGGTCCTTGGCACTCTGAGTTCTTTTGAGGGACGAAGGCTTCACGCCAGAAGTGCTTTGAGGAGGCTCTGCTCTGCTGCTGCTGCTGGATGCCTGCTGTGGTGGTGGTGGTGGTGGTGGACTGCTGGTGGAGGCTTGCATGGTGAGAGGTGACAAGGTGTCGGAGTCTACGAAGGTGATGTGAGCACGCTTCGAATAGGGAGCCATCTGAGGGTAGTGTGGAATTAAATTCAATTTAAGTTTCCAGTAAAACACTATGTTCAGTTTATATCTATGTAAAAGGCCCTCTTTTCCTCCTCCCTCCATCACTCACAGTCCTCCTCCTCCCTCCTCCCTTTACCACTCACAGTCCTCCTCCTCTCTCCTCCCTCCACCACTCACAGTCCTCCTCCTCTCTCCTCCCTCCATCACTCACAGTCCTCCTTCTCCTTCCTCCCTCCACCACTCACAGTCCTTCTCCTCCCTCCTCCCTCCACCACTCACAGTCCTCCTCCTCTCTCCTCCATCCATCACTCACAGTCCTCTTCCTCTCTCCTCCCTCCATCACTCACAGTCCTCCTCCTCCCTCCTCCCTCCACCACTCACAGTCCTCCTTTTCCCTCCTCCCTCCACCACTCACAGTCCTCCTCCTCCCTCCATCACTCACAGTCCTCCTCCTCCCTCCTCCCTCCACCACTCACAGTCCTCCTCCTCCCTCCTCCCTCCACCACTCACAGTCCTCCTCCTCCCTCCACCACTCACAGTCCTCCTCCTCCCTCCTCCCTCCACCACTCACAGTCCTCCTCCTCTCTCCTCCCTCCACCACTCACAGTCCTCCTCCTCCCTCCTCCCTCCATCACTCACAGTCCTCCTCCTCCCTCCTCCCTCCACCACTCACAGTCCTTCTCCTCCCTCCTCCCTCCACCACTCAAAGTCCTCCTCCTCTCTCCTCCATCCATCACTCACAGTCCTCTTCCTCTCTCCTCCCTCCATCACTCACAGTCCTCCTCCTCCCTCCTCCCTCCACCACTCACAGTCCTCCTCTTCCCTCCTCCCTCCACCACTCACAGTCCTCCTCCTCCCTCCTCCCTCCACCACTCACAGTCCTCCTCCTCCTCCCTCCTCCCTCCACCACTCACAGTCCTCCTCCTCCCTCCACCACTCACAGTCCTCCTCCTCCCTCCTCCATCCACCACTCACAGTCCTCCTCCTCCCTCCTCCCTCCATCACTCACAGTCCTCCTCCTCCCTCCTCCCTCGACCACTCACAGTCCTCCTCCTCCCTCCACCACTCACAGTCCTCCTCCTCCCTCCTCCCTCCACCACTCACAGTCCTCCTCCTCCCTCCACCACTCACAGTCCTCCTCCTCCCTCCTCCTTTCACCACTCACAGTCCTCCTCCTCCCTCCACCACTCACAGTCCTCCTCCTCCCTCCTCCCTCCACCACTCACAGTCCTCCTCCTCCCTCCACCACTCAGAGTCCTCCTCTTCCCTCCTCCCTCCACCACTCACAGTCCTCCTCCTCCCTCCTCCCTCCACCACTCACAGTCCTTCTCCTTCCTTCTCCCTCCACCACTCACAGTCCTTCTCCTCCCTCCTCCCTCCACCACTCACAGTCCTCCTCCTCCCTCTTCCCTCCTCCCTCCACCACTCACAGTCCTCCTCCTCCCTCCACCACTCACAGTCCTCCTCCTCCCTCCACCACTCACAATCCTCCTCCTCCCTCCTCCCTCCACCACTCACAGTCCTCCTCCTCCCTCCTCCCTCCACCACTCACAGTCCTCCTCCTCCCTCCTCCCTCCACCACTCACAATCCTCCTCCTCCCTCCTCCCTCCACCACTCACAGTCCTCCTCCTCCCTCTTCCCTCCTCCCTCCACCACTCACAGTCCTCCTCCTCCTTCCACCACTCACAGTCCTTCTCCTCCCTCCTCCCTCCACCACTCACAGTCCTCCTCCTCCCTCTTCCCTCCATCACTCACAGTCCTCCTCCTCCCTCCATCATTCACAATCCTTCTCCTCCCTCCTCCCTCCACCACTCACAGTCCTCCTCCTCACTCCTCCCTCCACCACTCACAGTCCTCCTCCTCCCTCCACCACTCACAGTCCTCCTCCTCCCTCCTCCCTCCACCACTCACAATCCTCCTCCTCCCTCCTCCCTCCACCACTCACAGTCCTCCTCCTCCCTCCACCACTCACAGTCCTCCTCCTTCCTCCTCCCTCCACTACTCACAATCCTCCTCCTCCTTCCTCCCTCCACCACTCACAGTCCTTCTCCTCCCTCCTCCCTCCACCACTCACAGTCCTCCTCCTCCCTCCTCCCTCCACCACTCACAGTCCTCCTCCTCCCTCCACCACTCACAGTCCTCCTCTTCCCTCCTCCCTCCACCACTCACAGTCCTCCTCCTCCCTCCTCCCTCCACCACTCACAGTCCTCCTCCTCTCTCCTCCCTCCACCACTCACAGTCCTTCTCCTCCCTCCATCACTCACAGTCCTCCTCCTCCCTTCTCCCTCCATCACTCACAGTCCTCCTCCTCCCTCCACCACTCACAGTCATCCTCCTCCCTCCTCCCTCCACCACTCACAGTCCTCCTCCTTCCTCCTCCCTCCACCACTCACAGTCCTCCTCCTCCCTCCTCCCTCCACCACTCACAGTCCTCCTCCTCCCTCCACCACTCACAGTCCTCCTCCTCCCTCCTCCCTCCACCACTCACAGTCCTCCTCCTCCCTCCACCACTCACAGTCCTCCTCCTCCCTCCACCACTCACAGTCCTCCTCTTCCCTCCTCCCTCCACCACTCACAGTCCTCCTCCTCCCTCCTCCCTCCACCACTCACAGTCCTTCTCCTCCCTTCTCCCTCCACCACTCACAGTCCTTCTCCTCCCTCCTCCCTCCACCACTCACACTCCTCCTCCTCCCTCCACCACTCACAGTCATCCTCCTCCCTCCTCCCTCCACCACTCACAGTCCTCCTCCTCCCTCCACCACTCACAGTCCTCCTCCTCCCTCCACCACTCACAGTCCTTCTCCTCCCTCCATCACTCACAGTCCTCCTCCTCCCTTCTCCCTCCATCACTCACAGTCCTCCTCCTCCCTCCACCACTCACAGTCATCCTCCTCCCTCCTCCCTCCACCACTCACAGTCCTCCTCCTCCCTCCACCACTCACAGTCCTCCTCCTCCCTCCACCACTCACAATCCTCCTCCTCCCTCCTCCCTCCACCACTCACAGTCCTCCTCCTCCCTCCTCCCTCCACCACTCACAGTCCTCCTCCTCCCTCCTCCCTCCACCACTCACAATCCTTCTCCTCCCTCCTCCCTCCACCACTCACAGTCCTCCTCCTCCCTCTTCCCTCCTCCCTCCACCACTCACAGTCCTCCTCCTCCTTCCACCACTCACAGTCCTTCTCCTCCCTCCTCCCTCCACCACTCACAGTCCTCCTCCTCCCTCTTCCCTCCATCACTCACAGTCCTCCTCCTCCCTCCATCATTCACAATCCTTCTCCTCCCTCCTCCCTCCACCACTCACAGTCCTCCTCCTCACTCCTCCCTCCACCACTCACAGTCCTCCTCCTCCCTCCTCCCTCCACCACTCACAATCCTCCTCCTCCCTCCTCCCTCCACCACTCACAGTCCTCCTCCTCCCTCCACCACTCACAGTCCTCCTCCTTCCTCCTCCCTCCACCACTCACAACCCTCCTCCTCCTTCCTCCCTCCACCACTCACAGTCCTTCTCCTCCCTCCTCCCTCCACCACTCACAGTCCTCCTCCTCCCTCCTCCCTCCACCACTCACAATCCTCCTCCTCCCTCCACCATTCACAATCCTCCTCCTCCCTCCTCCCTCCACCACTCACAGTCCTCCTCCTCCCTCCTCCCTCCACCACTCACAGTCCTCCTCCTCCCTCCTCCCTCCACCACTCACAGTCCTCCTCCTCTCTCGTCCCTCCATCACTCACAGTCCTCCTCCTCCCTCCTCCCTCCACCACTCACAGTCCTCCTCCTCCCTCCACCACTCACAGTCCTCCTCCTCCCTCCACCACTCACAGTCCTCCTCTTCCCTCCTCCCTCCACCACTCACAGTCCTCCTCCTCCCTCCTCCCTCCACCACTCACAGTCCTTCTCCTCCCTTCTCCCTCCACCACTCACAGTCCTTCTCCTCCCTCCTCCCTCCACCACTCACACTCCTCCTCCTCCCTCCACCACTCACAGTCATCCTCCTCCCTCCTCCCTCCACCACTCACAGTCCTCCTCCTCCCTCCACCACTCACAGTCCTCCTCCTCCCTCCACCACTCACAGTCCTTCTCCTCCCTCCATCACTCACAGTCCTCCTCCTCCCTTCTCCCTCCATCACTCACAGTCCTCCTCCTCCCTCCACCACTCACAGTCATCCTCCTCCCTCCTCCCTCCACCACTCACAGTCCTCCTCCTCCCTCCACCACTCACAGTCCTCCTCCTCCCTCCACCACTCACAATCCTCCTCCTCCCTCCTCCCTCCACCACTCACAGTCCTCCTCCTCCCTCCTCCCTCCACCACTCACAGTCCTCCTCCTCCCTCCTCCCTCCACCACTCACAATCCTCCTCCTCCCTCCTCCCTCCACCACTCACAGTCCTCCTCCTCCCTCTTCCCTCCTCCCTCCACCACTCACAGTCCTCCTCCTCCTTCCACCACTCACAGTCCTTCTCCTCCCTCCTCCCTCCACCACTCACAGTCCTCCTCCTCCCTCTTCCCTCCATCACTCACAGTCCTCCTCCTCCCTCCATCATTCACAATCCTTCTCCTCCCTCCTCCCTCCACCACTCACAGTCCTCCTCCTCACTCCTCCCTCCACCACTCACAGTCCTCCTCCTCCCTCCTCCCTCCACCACTCACAATCCTCCTCCTCCCTCCTCCCTCCACCACTCACAGTCCTCCTCCTCCCTCCACCACTCACAGTCCTCCTCCTTCCTCCTCCCTCCACCACTCACAATCCTCCTCCTCCTTCCTCCCTCCACCACTCACAGTCCTTCTCCTCCCTCCTCCCTCCACCACTCACAGTCCTCCTCCTCCCTCCTCCCTCCACCACTCACAATCCTCCTCCTCCCTCCACCATTCACAATCCTCCTCCTCCCTCCTCCCTCCACCACTCACAGTCCTCCTCCTCCCTCCTCCCTCCACCACTCACAGTCCTCCTCCTCCCTCCTCCCTCCACCACTCACAGTCCTCCTCCTCTCTCGTCCCTCCATCACTCACAGTCCTCCTCCTCTCTCCTCTCTCCACCACTCACAGTCCTCCTCCTCCCTCCTCCCTCCACCACTCACAATCCTCCTCCTCCCTCCACCATTCACAATCTACCTCCTCCCTCCTCCCTCCACCACTCACAGTCCTCCTCCTCCCTCCTCCCTCCACCACTCACAGTCCTCCTCCTCCCTCCTCCCTCCACCACTCACAGTCCTTCTCCTCCCTCCTCCCTCCACCACTCACAGTCCTCCTCCTCCCTCCTCCCTCCACCACTCACAGTCCTCCTCCTCCCTCCTCCCTCCACCACTCACAGTCCTCCTCCTCCCTCCTCCCTCCACCACTCACAATCCTCCTCCTCCCTCCTCCCTCCACCACTCACAGTCCTCCTCCTCCCTCCTCCCTCCTCCCTCCACCACTCACAGTCCTCCTCCTCCCTCCACCACTCACAGTCCTTCTCCTCCCTCCACCCTCCACCACTCACAGTCCTCCTCCTCCCTCTTCCCTCCATCACTCACAGTCCTCCTCCTCCCTCCATCATTCACAATCCTCCTCCTCCCTCCTCCCTCCACCACTCACAATCCTCCTCCTCACTCCTCCCTCCACCACTCACAGTCCTCCTCCTCCCTCCTCCCTCCACCACTCACAGTCCTCCTCCTCCCTCCACCACTCACAGTCCTCCTCCTCCCTCCTCCCTCCACCACTCACAGTCCTCCTCCTCCCTCCACCACTCACAGTCCTCCTCCTCCCTCCTCCCTCCACCACTCACAGTCCTCCTCCTCCCTCCTCCCTCCACCACTCACAGTCCTCCTCCTCCCTCCACCACTCACAGTCCTCCTCCTTCCTCCTCCCTCCACCACTCACAATCCTCCTCCTCCCTCCTCCCTCCACCACTCACAGTCTTTCTCCTCCCTCCTCCCTCCACCACTCACAGTCCTCCTCCTCCCTCCTCCCTCCACCACTCACAATCCTCCTCCTCCCTCCACCATTCACAATCCTCCTCCTCCCTCCTCCCTCCACCACTCACAGTCCTCCTCCTCCCTCCACCACTCACAGTCCTCCTCCTCTCTCCTCCCTCCACCACTCACAGTCCTTCTCCTCCTTCCTCCCTCCACCACTCACAGTCCTCCTCCTCCCTCCACCACTCACAGTCCTCCTCCTCCCTCCTCCCTCCACCACTCACAGTCCTCCTCCTCCCTCCACCACTCACAGTCCTCCTCCTCCCTCCTCCCTCCACCACTCACAGTCCTCCTCCTCCCTCCACCACTCACAGTCCTCCTCTTCCCTCCTCCCTCCACCACTCACAGTCCTCCTCCTCCCTCCTCCCTCCACCACTCACAGTCCTTCTCCTCCCTTCTCCCTCCACCACTCACAGTCCTTCTACTCCCTCCTCCCTCCACCACTCACAGTCCTCCTCCTCTCTCCTCCCTCCACCACTCACAGTCCTTCTCCTCCCTCCATCACTCTCAGTCCTCCTCCTCCCTTCTCCCTCCATCACTCACAGTCCTCCTCCTCCCTCCACCACTCACAGTCATCCTCCTCCCTCCTCCCTCCACCACTCACAGTCCTCCTCCTCCCTCCACCACTCACAATCCTCCTCCTCCCTCCTCCCTCCACCACTCACAGTCCTCCTCCTCCCTCCTCCCTCCACCACTCACAGTCCTCCTCCTCCCTCCTCCCTCCACCACTCACAATCCTCCTCCTCCCTCCTCCCTCCACCACTCACAGTCCTCCTCCTCCCTCTTCCCTCCTCCCTCCACCACTCACAGTCCTCCTCCTCCTTCCACCACTCACAGTCCTTCTCCCTCCACCACTCACAGTCCTCCTCCTCCCTCTTCCCTACATCACTCACAGTCCTCCTCCTCCCTCCATCATTCACAATCCTTCTCCTCCCTCCTCCCTCCACCACTCACAGTCCTCCTCCTCACTCCTCCCTCCACCACTCACAGTCCTCCTCCTCCCTCCACCACTCACAGTCCTCCTCCTCCCTCCTCCCTCCACCACTCACAATCCTTCTCCTCCCTCCTCCCTCCACCACTCACAGTCCTCCTCCTCCCTCCACCACTCACAGTCCTCCTCCTTCCTCCTCCCTCCACCACTCACAATCCTCCTCCTCCTTCCTCCCTCCACCACTCACAGTCCTTCTCCTCCCTCCTCCCTCCACCACTCACAGTCCTCCTCCTCCCTCCTCCCTCCACCACTCACAATCCTCCTCCTCCCTCCTCCCTCCACCACTCACAGTCCTCCTCCTCCCTCCTCCCTCCACCACTCACAGTCATCCTCCTCCCTCCTCCCTCCACCACTCACAGTCCTCCTCCTTCCTCCTCCCTCCACCACTCACAGTCCTCCTCCTCCCTCCTCCCTCCACCACTCACAGTCCTCCTCCTCCCTCCACCACTCACAGTCCTCCTCCTCCCTCTTCCCTCCTCCCTCCACCACTCACAGTCCTCCTCCTCCTTCCACCACTCACAGTCCTTCTCCCTCCACCACTCACAGTCCTCCTCCTCCCTCTTCCCTACATCACTCACAGTCCTCCTCCTCCCTCCATCATTCACAATCCTTCTCCTCCCTCCTCCCTCCACCACTCACAGTCCTCCTCCTCACTCCTCCCTCCACCACTCACAGTCCTCCTCCTCCCTCCACCACTCACAGTCCTCCTCCTCCCTCCTCCCTCCACCACTCACAATCCTTCTCCTCCCTCCTCCCTCCACCACTCACAGTCCTCCTCCTCCCTCCACCACTCACAGTCCTCCTCCTTCCTCCTCCCTCCACCACTCACAATCCTCCTCCTCCTTCCTCCCTCCACCACTCACAGTCCTTCTCCTCCCTCCTCCCTCCACCACTCACAGTCCTCCTCCTCCCTCCTCCCTCCACCACTCACAATCCTCCTCCTCCCTCCACCATTCACAATCTACCTCCTCCCTCCACCACTCACAGTCCTCCTCCTCCCTCCTCCCTCCACCACTCACAGTCCTCCTCCTCCCTCCTCCCTCCACCACTCACAGTCCTCCTCCTCTCTCGTCCCTCCATCACTCACAGTCCTCCTCCTCTCTCCTCCCTCCACCACTCACAGTCCTCCTCCTCCCTCCTCCCTCCACCACTCACAGTCCACCTCCTTTCTCCTCCCTCCACCACTCACAGTCCTCCTCCTCCCTCCTCCCTCCACCACTCACAGTCCTCCTCCTCCCTCCTCCCTCCACCACTCACAGTCCTCCTCCTCCCTCCTCCCTCCACCACTCACAGTCCTCCTCCTCCCTCCTCCTTCCACCACTCAAAGTCCTTCTCCTCCCTCCTCCCTCCACCACTCACAGTCCTCCTCCTCCCTCCTCCCTCTACCACTCACAGTCCTCCTCCTCCCTCCTCCCTCCACCACTCACCGTCCTTCTCCTCTCTCCTCCCTCCACCACTCACAGTCCTCCTCCTCCCTCCTCCCTCCACCACTCACAATCCTCCTCCTCCCTCCTCCCTCCACCACTCACAGTCCTCCTCCTCCCTCCTCCCTCCACCACTCACAATCCTCCTCCTCCCTCCTCCCTCCACCACTCACAGTCCTCCTCCTCCTTCCTCCCTCCACCACTCACAGTCCTCCTCCTCCCTCCACCACTCACAGTCCTTCTCCTCCCTCCTCCCTCCACCACTCACAGTCCTCCTCCTCCCTCCTCCCTCCACCACTCACAGTCCTCCTCCTCTCTCGTCCCTCCATCACTCACAGTCCTCCTCCTCCCTCCTCCCTCCACCACTCACAGTCCTCCTCCTCCCTCCTCCCTCCACCACTCACAGTCCTCCTCCTCCCTCCTCCCTCCACCACTCACAGTCCTCCTCCTATCTCCTCCCTCCACCACTCACAGTCCTCCTCCCTCCTCCCTCCACCACTCACAGTCCTCCTCCTCCCTCCTCCCTCCACCACTCACAGTCCTCCTCCTCCCTCCTCCCTCCACCACTCACAGTCCTCCTCCTCCCTCCTCCCTCCACCACTCACAGTCCTTCTCCTCCCTCCTCCCTCCACCACTCACAGTCCTCCTCCTCCCTCCACCACTCACAGTCCTCCTCCTCCCTCCACCACTCACAGTCCTCCTCCTCCCTCCTCCCTCCACCACTCACAGTCCTTCTCCTCCCTCCTCCCTCCACCACTCACAGTCCTCCTCCTCCCTCCTCCCTCCACCACTCACAATCCTCCTCCTCCCTCCTCCCTCCACCACTCACAGTCCTCCTCCTCCCTCCTCCCTCCACCACTCACAATCCTCCTCCTCCCTCCTCCCTCCACCACTCACAGTCCTCCTCCTCCCTCCTCCCTCCACCACTCACAGTCCTCCTCCTCCCTCCTCCCTCCACCACTCACAGTCCTCCTCCTCTCTCCTCCCTCCACCACTCACAGTCCTCCTCCTCCCTCCTCCCTCCACCACTCACAGTCCTCCTCCTCCCTCCTCCCTCCACCACTCACAGTCCTCCTCCTCTCTCCTCCCTCCACCACTCACAGTCCTCCTCCTCTCTCCTCCCTCCACCACTCACAGTCCTCCTCCTCCCTCCTCCCTCCACCACTCACAGTCCTCCTCCTCCCTCCTCCTTCCACCACTCACAGTCCTTCTCCTCCCTCCTCCCTCCACCACTCACAGTCCTCCTCCTCCCTCCTCCCTCTACCACTCACAGTCCTCCTCCTCCCTCCTCCCTCCACCACTCACAGTCCTCCTCCTCCCTCCTCCCTCCACCACTCACAATCCTCCTCCTCCCTCCTCCCTCCACCACTCACAGTCCTCCTCCTCCCTCCTCCCTCCACCACTCACAATCCTCCTCCTCCCTCCTCCCTCCACCACTCACAGTCCTCCTCCTCCTTCCTCCCTCCACCACTCACAGTCCTCCTCCTCCCTCCACCACTCACAGTCCTTCTCCTCCCTCCTCCCTCCACCACTCACAGTCCTCCTCCTCCCTCCTCCCTCCACCACTCACAGTCCTCCTCCTCTCTCGTCCCTCCATCACTCACAGTCCTCCTCCTCCCTCCTCCCTCCACCACTCACAGTCCTCCTCCTCCCTCCTCCCTCCACCACTCACAGTCCTCCTCCTATCTCCTCCCTCCACCACTCACAGTCCTCCTCCTCCCTCCTCCCTCCACCACTCACAGTCCTCCTCCTCCCTCCTCCCTCCACCACTCACAGTCCTCCTCCACCCTCCTCCCTCCACCACTCACAGTCCTCCTCCTCCCACCTCCCTCCACCACTCACAGTCCTCCTCCTCCCACCTCCCTCCACCACTCACAGTCCTCCTCCTCCCTCCACCACTCACAGTCCTCCTCCTCTCTCCTCCCTCCACCACTCACAGTCCTCCTCCTCCCTCCACCACTCACAGTCCTCCTCCTCCCTCCTCCCTCCACCACTCACAGTCCTCCTCCTCCCTCCACCACTCACAGTCCTCCTCCTCCCTCCTCCCTCCACCACTCACAGTCCTCCTCCTCCCTCCTCCCTCCACCACTTACAGTCCTCCTCCTCTCTTCTCCCTCCACCACTCACAGTCCTCCTCCTCTCTCCTCCCTCCACCACTCACAGTCCTCCTCCACCCTCCTCCCTCCACCACTCACAGTCCTCCTCCTCCCACCTCCCTCCACCACTCACAGTCCTCCTCCTCCCACCTCCCTCCACCACTCACAATCCTCCTCCTCCCACCTCCCTCCACCACTCACAATCCTCCTCCTCCCACCTCCCTCCACCACTCACAATCCTCCTCCTCCCACCTCCCTCCACCACTCACAGTCCTCCTCCTCCCACCTCCCTCCACCACTCACAGTCCTCCTCCTCCCACCTCCCTCCACCACTCACAGTCCTCCTCATCTGCTTCTCCTCCTTCAGCTTCATCGAGATGAGGATGTAGTCACGTGCCATCGAGTCGAGCGTGAAGATGAGTTGTTCGCAGGCAGCCTGCAGCAGCACGTACACGAAGCGCAGTCCGTTCTTGACATTTCTTACTGCGTTGTTGTGTCGCAATCTTACTTTCAGAGCATTCTTGGTGCGTGTTTTTGGTTTAGGGCGTTATTCTAGTTGATAAGATAGTGTTATTTTTGTATTGATTGGAATGTCTTGTATTTTTGCTTTGAGTTTCGGTTTTGTTGCTGAGTTATTTTCTATTTAACTTAAATTTTAATTTAGATAATGTAAGATAACTTTAAAAGTAGTCAATAAATCTGAGTTGAAGTTAAAAAGTGATTTCAAACTTCTCGATTTCCTCAACTTTCTTTCTTCTCTTTCTTTTTCTTTCTTCTCTTTCTTTATTTTCTCTTTATTTTCTTTATTTTCAATTGTGCCTATATTCATCCCCTCCATTTCTTCGCCTTCCTCACTACCAGGCTTGCTACTCGTTGCCGCATTGTTTAGATTTTCATCATCCTCCTTTGAACTATCATCATCGCTATCACCAACACTATCATCATCACTAACTCCGTTTTTATTATTATTACCTTTGTTACCACCGTCATTCCCTTCATATTCATCCTCATCATCAGCACCATCAGCACCATCATCAGCACCATCAGCATCATCATCAGCATCATTGGACGTAGTGTGGTGGGACGTAGTGTGGAGGGTCTTGCGCTCTTGCCGCTGCCTCTCGAGCCACCTGTCCCACATCAAGAGGGCAGGCCTCACGTCGTTGAAGCCCCACGCGCCCAGCAGCTGAATGCAAAATGTCGATTGAATGCCTGGCAAGGCAGGAACTTCCAACATTAAACAACAGAGACTTGTATGCCTTCGGAGGCACAAAGAGCCCAACTAGATGCATTCTCACCACCAAGCAACCAGCCATGCTGAGGGTGGGAGGCCCAAGCAACCAAGCATGCTGAGGGTGGGAGGCCCAAGCAACCAAGCATGCTGAGGTTGGGAGACCCAAACAACCAACCAACCAACCATGCTGAGGGTGGGAGACCCAAGCAACCAAACAACCAACCATGCTGAGGGTGGGAGGCCTGCCCAGCTTGAGGACCTCTTTTAGGTCGTCGTTGAGAGCCTCTTCGCACACTGAAGAGAACTCTTCGAACATGTAGTAGTCGCCAGACCTGATGACTGTAGGGGAAGGGTGGGTGGGTTGGAAGGATGGGTGGGTGGAAGGGTGGGTGGGGTGGAAGGGTGGGTGGGGTGGAAGGATGGGTGGGGTGGAAGGGTGGGTGGGTTGGAAGGATGGGTGGGTGGAAGGGTGGGTGGGGTGGAAGGGTGGGTGGGGTGGAAGGGTGGGTGGGGTGGAAGGGTGGGTGGGGTGGAAGGGTGGGTGGGGTGGAAGGATGGGTGGGTTGGAAGGGTGGGTGGGGTGGAAGGGTGGGTGGGGTGGAAGGGTGGGTGGGGTGGAAGGGTGGGTGGGGTGGAAGGGTGGGTGGGTTGGAAGGGTGGGTGGGTTGGCAGGGTGGGTGGGGTGGAAGGGTGGGTGGGGTGGAAGGGTGGGTGGGGTGGAAGGGTGGGTGGGGTGGAAGGGTGGGTGGGGTGGAAGGGTGGGTGGGTTGGAAGGGTGGGTGGGTTGGCAGGATGGGTGGGGTGGAAGGGTGGGTGGGTTGGCAGGGTGGGTGGGGTGGAAGGGTGGGTGGGGTGGAAGGGTGGGTGGGGTGGAAGGGTGGGTGGGGTGGAAGGGTGGGTGGGGTGGAAGGGTGGGTGGGTTGGAAGGGTGGGTGGGTTGGCAGGGTGGGTGGGGTGGAAGGGTGGGTGGGGTGGAAGGGTGGGTGGGGTGGAAGGGTGGGTGGGGTGGAAGGGTGGGTGGGGTGGAAGGGTGGGTGGGTTGGAAGGGTGGGTGGGTTGCAGGGTGGGTGGGGTGGAAGGGTGGGTGGGGTGGAAGGGTGGGTGGGGTGGAAGGGTGGGTGGGGTGGAAGGGTGGGTGGGGTGGAAGGGTGGGTGGGGTGGAAGGGTGGGTGGGGTGGAAGGGTGGGTGGGGTGGAAGGGTGGGTGGGGTGGAAGGGTGGGTGGGGTGGAAGGGTGGGTGGGGTGGAAGGGTGGGTGGGGTGGAAGGGTGGGTGGGGTGGAAGGTTGGGTGGGGTGGAAGGGTGGGTGGGGTGGAAGGGTGGGTGGGGTGGAAGGTTGGGTGGGGTGGAAGGGTGGGTGGGGTGGAAGGGTGGGTGTTGATTGGAAATGTATGTGGGTGAAAGAAAAAAGTTGGATGCACGAGTGATTTATCAATTCTTCAATTAAAAGAAAGATGTTTGAAAGAATTAATTGAAAACGAATCTATGAGTGAGAGAATGAAGGCTGGGTGAATGGAGATGGGTGATTAGATGAATGGGTGATTAGATGAATGGGTGAATGGATGGATGGGTGAATGGATGGATGAATGAATGGGTGAATGGATGGATGGATGTGGATGAGCACAAATGCACACCGTCGTAGTGGTCTTTTGGTTCTTGAGAGCCCTCGTTCGAGGCCCTCACCATCTGCGCATCCATTCTCTTCCGAATCCTGTCCACTTTTAATCTGTTCGGAAAGATGCAGAGCAGATGCTTAGGGTATGTATGTGTGAGTCAATGGGGATAGATCAAGTGTTGATATGAGAACATTTACTAATAGAATGGCAAATGGATAGTTGGCAAAATAAAAACTGAATAAAAGTAAAAGAATTGAAAAATGGGTGCGGCTGTATTTCTTTCGGCACCTGATCTTATCCAAGACACCCGCTTCGAGGAGCTTCTGCTTCTCGAGTCTGTGGTACGTTCTCTCGTTTATCAACTCGTTTCCTCTGGCAAGTGGAATGAAGGTTGGACGTAGTGTGGTGGGAGGGGAGGGAGGTTGGACGTAGTGTGGTGGGAAGGGAGGGAGGTTGGACGTAGTGTGGTGGAAGGGAAGGGAGGTTGGACGTAGTGTGGTGGGAGGGAATGAAGGTTGGACGTAGTGTGGTGGAAGGGGAGGGAGGTTGGACGTAGTGTGGGGGAAGGGGAGGGAGGTTGGACGTAATGTGGTGGAAGGGAATGAAGGTTGGACGTAGTGTGGTGGGAGGGAATGAAGGTTGGACGTAGTGTGGTGGGAGGGAATGAAGGTTGGACGTAGTGTGGTGGGAGGGAAGGGAGGTTGGACGTAGTGTGGGGGAAGGGGAGGGAGGTTGGACGTAGTGTGGTGGGAGGGAATGAAGGTTGGACGTAGTGTGGTGGGAGGGGAATGAAGGTTGGACGTAGTGTGGTGGGAGGGAAAGAAGGTTGGACGTAGTGTGGTGGGAGGGAATGAAGGTTGGACGTAGTGTGGTGGAAGGGGAAGGAGGTCGGACGTAGTGTGGGGGAAGGGAATGAAGGTTGGACGTAGTGTGGTGGAAGGGAATGAAGGTTGGACGTAGTGTGGTGGGAGGGAATGAAGGTTGAACGTAGTGTGGTGGGAGGGAATGAAGGTTGGACGTAGTGTGGTGGGAGGGAAGGGAGGTTGGACGTAGTGTGGTGGAAGGGGAATGAAGGTTGGACGTAGTGTGGTGGAAGGGGAGGGAGGTCGGACGTAGTGTGGGGGAAGGGAATGAAGGTTGGACGTAGTGTGGTGGGAGGGGAAGGAGGTTGGACGTAGTGTGGTGGGAGGGAATGAAGGTTGGACGTAGTGTGGTGGGAGGGGAAGGAGGTTGGACGTAGTGTGGTGGGAGGGGAGGGAGGTTGGACGTAGTGTGGTGGGAGGGAAGGGAGGTTGGACGTAGTGTGGTGGGAGGGGAATGAAGGTTGGACGTAGTGTGGTGGGAGGGGAGGGAGGTTGGACGTAGTGTGGTGGGAGGGAATGAAGGTTGGACGTAGTGTGGTGGGAGGGAATGAAGGTTGGACGTAGTGTGGTGGGAGGGGAGGGAGGTTGGACGTAGTGTGGTGGGAGGGAATGAAGGTTGGACGTAGTGTGGTGGGAGGGGAATGAAGGTTGGACGTAGTGTGGTGGGAGGGAAGGAAGGTTGGACGTAGTGTGGTGGGAGGGAATGAAGGTTGGACGTAGTGTGGTGGAAGGGGAGGGAGGTCGGACGTAGTGTGGGGGAAGGGAATGAAGGTTGGACGTAGTGTGGTGGAAGGGAATGAAGGTTGGACGTAGTGTGGTGGGAGGGAATGAAGGTTGAACGTAGTGTGGTGGGAGGGAATGAAGGTTGGACGTAGTGTGGTGGGAGGGAAGGGAGGTTGGACGTAGTGTGGTGGAAGGGGAATGAAGGTTGGACGTAGTGTGGTGGAAGGGGAAGGAGGTCGGACGTAGTGTGGGGGAAGGGAATGAAGGTTGGACGTAGTGTGGTGGAAGGGAACGAAGGTTGGACGTAGTGTGGTGGGAGGGGAAGGAGGTTGGACGTAGTGTGGTGGGAGGGAATGAAGGTTGGACGTAGTGTGGTGGGAGGGGAAGGAGGTTGGACGTAGTGTGGTGGGAGGGGAGGGAGGTTGGACGTAGTGTGGTGGAAGGGGAGGGAGGTTGGACGTAGTGTGGTGGAAGGGGAGGGAGGTTGGACGTAGTGTGGTGGGAGGGAAGGGAGGTTGGACGTAGTGTGGTGGGAGGGGAATGAAGGTTGGACGTAGTGTGGTGGGAGGGGAGGGAGGTTGGACGTAGTGTGGTGGGAGGGAATGAAGGTTGGACGTAGTGTGGGGGAAGGGAATGAAGGTTGGACGTAGTGTGGTGGGAGGGGAGGGAGGTTGGACGTAGTGTGGTGGGAGGGAATGAAGGTTGGACGTAGTGTGGTGGGAGGGGAATGAAGGTTGGACGTAGTGTGGTGGGAGGGAATGAAGGTTGGACGTAGTGTGGGGGAAGGGGAGGGAGGTTGGACGTAGTGTGGTGGGAGGGAATGAAGGTTGGACGTAGTGTGGGGGAAGGGGAGGGAGGTTGGACGTAGTGTGGTGGGAGGGAAGGGAGGTTGGACGTAGTGTGGTGGAAGGGAATGAAGGTTGGACGTAGTATGGTGGGAGGGGAAGGAGGTTGGACGTAGTGTGGTGGAAGGGGAGGGAGGTTGGACGTAGTGTGGTGGGAGGGAATGAAGGTTGGACGTAGTGTGGGGGAAGGGAATGAAGGTTGGACGTAGTGTGGTGGGAGGGGAATGAAGGTTGGACGTAGTGTGGTGGAAGGGGAGGGAGGTTGGACGTAGTGTGGTGGGAGTGGATGGAGGTTGGACGTAGTGTGGTGGAAGGGGAGGGAGGTTGGACGTAGTGTGGTGGAAGGGGAGGGAGGTTGGACGTAGTGTGGTGGAAGTGGATGGAGGTTGGACGTAGTGTGGGGGAAGGGGAGGGAGGTTGGACGTAGTGTGGTGGGAGGGAATGAAGGTTGGACGTAGTGTGGTGGGAGGGGAGGGAGGTTGGACGTAGTGTGGGGGAAGGGGAGGGAGGTTGGACGTAGTGTGGTGGGAGGGAAAGGAGGTTGGACGTAGTGTGGAGGGAGGGAATGAAGGTTGAACGTAGTGTGGTGGGAGGGAATGAAGGTTGGACGTAGTGTGGGGGAAGGGAATGAAGGTTGGACGTAGTGTGGTGAGAGGGGAGGGAGGTTGGACGTAGTGTGGTGGGAGGGGAGGGAGGTTGGACGTAGTGTGGTGGGAGGGAATGAAGGTTGGACGTAGTGTGGTGGGAGGGGAGGGAGGTTGGACGTAGTGTGGTGGGAGGGGAATGAAGGTTGGACGTAGTGTGGTGGGAGGGGATTGAAGGTTGGACGTAGTGTGGTGGAAGGGGAGGGAGGTTGGACGTAGTGTGGTGGGAGGGAATGAAGGTTGGACGTAGTGTGGTGGGAGGGAATGAATGTTGGACGTAGTGTGGTGGAAGGGGAGGGAGGTTGGACGTAGTGTGGTGGAAGGGGAGGGAGGTTGGACGTAGTGTGGTGGGAGGGAATGAAGGTTGGACGTAGTATGGTGGGAGGGAAGGAGAGGGGTGGAGGTTTTGAAAATATTTATTGTTGGTGAGATAAGCAGACGCAGAATTGAACTAAAAGTGAATCGAATCATATTAGCAAGCTTAAATGCAAGCGATTAAACTTTCGATTGTAATCGAACCTGGACGTGAGTTCCAGGTCGGCCTTCAACTCACTGACCACGTGCTGGAAGTACCAAGTCTTGTGAGCTCTCAAGATGCCTATCATGCTGTGCGGTTGAAAGAAAACTTCCTTTATTAATGCATGCATTCAGCTATCTATCCATCATCATCCATCTATCCATCATCTATTCATCTATCCATCATCTATCCATCTATCTATCCATCTATCTATCCATCTATTTATCCATCTATCTATCCATCTATCCATCTATCAATCATCTATCAATCATTTATCAATCATCTATCTATCTATCTATCTATCTATCTATCTATCTATCTATCTATCTATCTATCTATCTATCTATCTATCTATCTATCTATCTATCTATCTATCTATCTATCTATCTATCTATCTATCTATCTATCTATCTATCTATCTATCTATCTATCTATCTATCTATCTATCTATCTATCTATCTATCTATCTATCTATCTATCTATCTATCTATCTATCTATCTATCTATCTATCTATCTATCAATCATCTATCTATCTATCTATCTATCTATCTATCTGTCTATCTATCTATCTATCTATCTATCTATCTATCTATCTATCTATCTATCTATCTATCTATCTATCTATCTATCTATCTATCTATCTATCTATCTATCTATCTATCTATCTATCTATCTATCTATCTATCTATCTATCTATCTATATATCTATCTATCTATCTATCTATCTATCTATCTATCTATCTATCTATCTATCAATCATCTATCTATCTATCTATCTATCTATCTATCTATCTATCTATCTATCTATCTATCTATCTATCTATCTATCTATCTATCTATCTATCTATCTATCTATCTATCTATCTATCTATCTATCTATCTATCTATCTATCTATCTATCTATATATCTATCTATCTATCTATCTATCTATCTATCTATCTATCTATCTATCTATCTATCTATCTATCTATCTATCTATCTATCTATCTATCTATCTATCTATCTATCTATCTATCTATCTATCTATCTAGCTATCTAGCTATCTATCTATCTATCTATCTATCTATCTATCTATCTATCTATCTATCTATCTATCTATCTATCTATCTATCTATCTATCTATCTATCTATCTATCTATCTATCTATCTATCTATCTATCTATCTATCTATCTATCTATCTATCTATCTATCTATCTATCTATCTATCTATCTATCTATCTATCTATCTATCTATCTATCTATCTATCTATCTATCTATCTATCTATCTATCTATCTATCTATCTAAGCACTGTTGGTGAGATAAGCAGACGCAGGCAGGCAGGCAGGCAGGCAGGCAGGCAGGCAGGCATGCAAGCAAGCAGGCAGGCAGGCAAGCAGGCAGGCAGGCAGGCAGGCAGGCAGGCAGGCAAGCAGGCAGGCAGGCAGGCAGACAGGCAGGCAGGCAGGCATGCAGACAGGCAGACAGGCAGGCAATCAGACAAGAAGGCAAGCACCAGATGAAAGTGACGACGTCCCACACGAAGACCTCGTTGTCACTCAGCAGAGAACACATCTCGGAGGCTGCACTGCGACCCGATGCAAGCGCTGTCGTCGTGATGGTGGTATGCATGCAGTGCTGGAAGGATGCTAGTTATGATTGTGTTGATTGTGATGATGTTGATGATAGTAATGATAGTGAAATATTAATTACAGTGTGCTTTAAAGGTAAACATATTATTTGAAAATGGTCTGTATTATTCACAGCCTGACAGACGCAGGCCATGTTACAAAGGATCTGATGCACTAACGACTCTTCTCTGGCAGAATGGGGAGCCAGTAGTCAGAGGCCCTTGTGCACGTGATGTGGAAGAGACGCACGACGAAGCAGTTGATCTCTTTGTAGAAGACACAACCCAGCAGCTGGGAGAGGATGGAGTGGTGGAAGGATGAAAGAGGAAAAGAGAGGATGGAGTGGTGGAAGGAAGGAGGGGAAGATAGAATGAAGTGGTGGAAGGAAGAAGGAAGGTAAGAGAGGATGGAGTGGTGGAGGAAGATGGAGGGAAAGAGAGGATGGAGTGGTGGAAGGAAGGAGGGGAAGAGAGGATGAAGTGGTGGAAGGAAGAAGGAAGGTAAGAGAGGATGGAGTGGTGGAGGAAGATGGAGGGAAAGAGAGGATGGAGTGGTGGAAGGAAAGAGGGGAAGAGAGGATGAAGTGGTAGAAGGAAGAAGGGGAAGAGAGGAAGGAGTGGTGGAAGAAAGAAGGAAGGAAAGAGAGGATGGAGTGGTAGAAGGAAGATGGAGGGAAAGAGAGGATGGAGTGGTGGAAGGAAGGAGGGAAAGAGAGGATGGAGTAGTGGAAGGAAGGAGAAGGAAAAGAGAGGATGGAGTGGTGGAGGAAGATGGAGGGAAAGAGAGGATGGAGTGGTAGAAGGAAGGAGGGGAAGAGAGGAAGGAGTGGTGGAAGAAAGAAGGAAGGAAAGAGAGGATGGAGTGGTGGAAGGAAGATGGAGGGAAAGAGAGGATGGAGTGGTGGAAGGAAGAAGGAGGGATATAGAGGAAGGAGTGGTGGAAGGAAGAAGGAGGGATAGAGAGGAAGGAGTGGTGGAAGGAAGAAGGAGGTAACGAGAGGATGGAATTTGATGAGGGCAAGAGTGATGATGGGATTTAAGAGAAAATGAAGTGATCGAATGCTAGATAAATCAGAAAATAGAACAGATTAATTGGTTGTTAATATTATTATCGATGAACGGATTTCGATAATTATATTCTTTCTTTCTCTTCTTTTCATCATCATCACTTGATTCTCAGCATCATTCTTAAGCCATCACATACCTGCAGACCACTCTTCAGCATTAGCACGAAGTAGCAATAGAAAAGCATGACAGACCATCTGGAAGATAGTGGGTCATTAAGTGAGTGAATGAGTGAGTGAATGAGTGAGTGGGTGAATGAGTGAGTGAGTGAGTGAGTGAGTGAGTGAGTGGGTGAGTGAGTGAGTGAGTGAGTGAGTGAATGAGTGAGTGAGTGAGTGAGTGAGTGAGTAGGTGGCATGGTAGATGAAAACCATTCAAATCAATCACTGCTCTAAATCTCCACACTGACATCTTGCTGAGCTGTGCTAGAGGCCTCAACAAGAGATCCTGCCCGTGCCACAAGTAGAAGAAGCAGCCGATCAGGTAGCCGAGGGAGAAGAGCGAGACGTGGATAGAAGCTGTGACGAGGAGCAGCAGCAGCAGGAACCAGAACGAGTAATAAAAGACGCCCACTTTGATGTAGTCCAGGTAGGAGCTGTGTGATTGGGTGAGTGCTTTGGTAGGAGCTGTGTGATTGGGTGAGTGCTTTGGTAGGAGCTGTGTGATTGGGTGAGTGCTTTGGTAGAAGCTGTGTGATTGGGTGGGTGCTTTGGTAGGAGATGTGTGATTGGGTGAGTGCTTTGGTAGGAGCTGTGTGATTGGGTGAGTGCTTTGGTAGGAGCTGTGTGATTGGGTGAGTGCTTTGGTAGGAGCTGTGTGATTGGGTGAGTGCTTTGGTAGGAGCTGTGTGATTGGGTGAGTGCTTTGGTAGAAGATGTGTGATTGGGTGGGTGCTTTGGTAGGAGATGTGTGATTGGGTGAGTGCTTTGGTAGGAGCTGTGTGATTGGGTGAGTGCTTTGGTAGGAGCTGTGTGATTGGGTGAGTGCTTTGGTAGGAGCTGTGTGATTGGGTGAGTGCTTTGGTAGGAGCTGTGTGATTGGGTGAGTGCTTTGGTAGGAGCTGTGTGATTGGGTGAGTGCTTTGGTAGGAGCTGTGTGATTGGGTGAGTGCTTTGGTAGGAGCTGTGGGATTGGGTGAGTGCTTTGGTAGGAGCTGTGTGATTGGGTGAGTGCTTTGGTAGGAGCTGTGTGATTGGGTGAGTGCTTTGGTAGGAGCTGTGTGATATTCTTCGTTGTTTTTTATTGTATTGAAAATGAAAATTAAATTTGAAATAAGAAAGCAAAAGGAAAAATGGCATGAGAGCGGACTTGCGGAAGAGCATGAAGTCGTGCACGAGGTTCTGCCTCTGGAGGCTGATGCTGTCGTTAGAGCCGCCATACGCAGGCAAGCTGGCGTCGTCAGGCTGCAAGAAGTCGTCCTCGTCCGTGTTGTTGTTGGTGCTCTTGTTGTTGTCGTTGTTGGTGCTCTTGTTGTTGTCGTTGTTGGTGCTGTTGTCAACAGTGTTGTCGGTGTTGATGATGATGTTGACGTCATTGTTTTTGTTTTGGTGATCGCTGGTGACATTGTTGAAGTTGTTTTCTTTCGAGCGACTCTGCAAGTGCACCTCCCTCTCGAGCGCCTCGGCAGTCCGTTCGTCTGCCTTCGCCTCGGCCTTGAAGACCCGCATCTGCAGACAAGCCAGCATCAGCTGCACAAAGTCCACTGGGTCGAGTGGGTGGGCGAGGAGGAGTGGTGGTGGTGTAGAGAACAACCGAAACAGATATTTTTATTTCGGCCGAAACCGAAATTATGCCGAAATTGAAATTCAATTTTTGGCTGAAACCGAAATTAAACCGAAATTTTAATCAGATTTTCGGCCGAAACCGAAGCCGAAAATTTTCCCAACTTTTAGTAAAAACAAAAAAATAGCTTTTAACGATGATAATGTCAGTTTAATAAGTAAATCCAAACAATTTTAAGCCAAAAAATAAAAGTTTTTCAACAACAAAAATGGTCTAAATAAGTAATTGTTTATTAAAATCAAAAAATAGTATTGAATGATGATAATTCTGTTTAATAATTGAATCCAAACAAACGAATATTGTAAGCAAGAAATAACTGTTTTTAAACATTTTCACCAAGAAGGTTGCTGCGTAGATTTTCCCTTCAGAACTAAATAATTTCTCGCTAGCCACACTTGTTAGGGGTGCAGATAAGTATTTTTGAGCAGCAGACTCAAGACATGAATTTGGACCGAAATTGAGCCGAAATAAAAAAAATATTTTTGGCCGAAACCGAAAAACTGCCGAAACTAAGAAAATGGACAATTTCGGCGCCAAAACCGAAACCGAACCGAATTTCGGTCGGTCTCTATGGTGGTGGGAGAGGAGGAGTGGTGGGTGCGTGAGGAGGAGTGGTGGGTGGCAAGTAGTAGTAGTGGGCGAGGTGTGGTGGTTGGAAAGTAGTGGTGGGTGGTTTAGATGAGTGATAGTGGTGGTGGTAGGTGGAGAATGGGTAGAGGAAAAGGTAGGTAGAGTAGGGAATGCTGGATTGATAAATATATTGGGTTGGTGGGGAATGAGTGAACGAGACAAACGAACATATGAGCTTTCTGGAGCTTGGAGGGTCAACATAGTCAGGCAGAAAGAAGAAAACCTGTGAGGTACAACGCCTCAACTGTATTCTTTATACTCTTTTTACTTTTTTTCATGATAGAAAAAAGTATTATATTTTCAAGTTGAACATATTTAAAGAAGATATTGAAAAGTCTGCTGTCGTTATCAATATTGGAGACTGCCGAAGAAAAGAGCACCTTGAGGTTGTGTGTGAGGTACTCTGGCGGGATGAGTCTGTCCCAGGGGTAATCTGCAGACGATATTTTTCCTTCGGTCTCTTCATTCCACACCACTAGATTCCACCCTCCAAAGCACCCACCCTCCAAGACACCCACCCTCCAAACCACCCACCTTCCAAACCACCCACCCTCCAAAGCACCCACCCTCCAAAGCACCCACCCTCCAAAGCACCCACCCTCCAAAGCACCCACCCTCCAAGACACCCACCCTCCAAGGCACCCACCCTCCAAGGCACCCAACCTCCAAAGCACCCACCCTCCAAGGCACCCGCCCTCCAAGGCACCCACCCTCCAAGGCACCCACCCTCCAAGGCACCCACCAAGGCACCCACCCTCGAAGGCACCCACCTAGGCACCCACCTAGGCACCAACCTAGGCACCCACCTAGGCACCCACCTAGGCACCCGCCTAGGCACCCACCTAGGCACCCGCCTAAGCACCCACCCTCGAAGGCTCCAACCTAGGCACCCACCCTCCAAGGAACCCACCCTCGAAGGCACCCACCCTCGAAGGCACCCACCCTCGAAGGCACCCACCCTCCTAGGCACCCACCTAGGCACCCACCCTCGAAGGCACCCACCCTCCTAGGCACCCGCCTAGGCACCCACCCTTCAAACCACCCACCCTCCAAACCACCCACCTTTCAAACCACCCACCCTCCAAGGCACCCACCCTCCAAGGCACCCACCCTCCAAACCACCCACCCTTCAAACCACCCACCCTCCAAAGCACCCACCCTCCAAGGCACCCACCCTCCAAGGAACCCACCCTCCAAGGCACCCACCTAGGCACCCACCTAGGCACCCACCCTCGAAGGCACCCACCCTTCAAACCACTCACCCTTCAAACCACCCACCCTCCAAAGCACCCACCCTCCAAGGCACCCACCTAGGCACCCGCCTAGGCACCCGCCTAGGCACCCACCCTCAAAGGCACCCACCCACCTAGGCACCCACCCTCGAAGGCACCCACCCTCGAAGGCACCCACCCACCTAGGCACCCACCCACCTAGGCATTCACCCTCGAAGGCACCCGCCCGCCTAGGCACCCACCTAGGCACCCGCCTAGGCACCCACCCTCGAAGGCACCCACCTAGGCAACCACCTAGGCACCCACCCTCGAAGACACCCACCTAGGCACCCACCCTCGAAGGCACCCGCCCGCCTAGGCACCCACCCTCGAAGGCACCCGCCCGCCTAGGCACCCACCCTCGAAGGCACCCACCCTCCTAGGCACCCACCTAGGCACCCACCCTCGAAGGCACCCACCCTCCTAGGCACCCACCTAGGCACCCACCTTCGAAGGCACCCACCCTCCTAGGCACCCACCCTCAAAGACACCCACCCTCGAAGGCACCCGCCCGCTTAGGCACCCGCCCGCTTAGGCACCCACCCTCGAAGGCACCCACCCTCGAAGGCACCCTTCAAGGCACCCACCCACCTAGGCAACCACCCTCCTAGGCACCCACCCTCGAAGGCACCCACCCTCCTAGGCACCCGCCTAGGCACCCTCCAAGGCACCCACCTAGGCACACACCCTCGAAGGCACCCACCCTCCTAGGCACCCACCCTCGAAGGCACCCACCCTCCTAGGCACCCACCTAGGCACCCACCCTCGAAGGCACCCACCCTCCTAGGCACCCTCCAAGGCACCCACCTAGGCACACACCCTCGAAGGCACCCACCCTCCTAGGCACCCACCCTCCTAGGCACCCACCTAGGCACCCACCCTCCAAGGCACCCACCTAGGCACACACCCTCGAAGGCACCCACCCTCCTAGGCACCCACCTAGGCACCCACCCTCGAAGGCACCCACCCTCGAAGGCACCCACCCTCCTAGGCACCCACCTAGGCACCCACCCTCCAAGGCACCCACCTAGGCACACACCCTCGAAGGCACCCACCCTCCTAAGCACCCACCTAGGCACCCATCCTCGAAGGCACCCACCCTCCTAGGCACCCACCCTCGAAGGCACCCACCCTCCTAGGCACCCACCCTCCTAGGCACCCACCTAGGCACCCATCCTCGAAGGCACCCACCCTCGAAGGCACCCACCCTCCTAGGCACCCACCTAGGCACCCTCCTAGGCACCCACCCTCCTAGGCACCCACCCTCGAAGACACCCACCCTCGAAGGCACCCACCTAGGCACCCACCCTCGAAGGCACCCTCGAAGGCACCCACCTAGGCACCCACCCTCCTAGGCACCCACCTAGGCACCCACCCTCGAAGGCACCCACCCTCCTAGGCACCCACCCTCGAAGGCACCCACCCTCCTAGGCACCCACCCACGAAGGCACCCACCCTCCTAGGCACCCACCCTCCTAGGCACCCACCCTCCTAGGCACCCACCTAGGCACCCTCCTAGGCACCCACCCTCGAAGGCACCCACCTAGGCACCCACCTAAGCACCCACCCTCGAAGGCACCCACCCACCTAGGCACCCACCCTCGAAGGCACCCACCCTCGAAGGCACCCACCCTCGAAGGCACCCACCCTCGAAGGCACCCACCCTTCAAGGCACCCACCCTCCAAGGCACCCACCCTCCAAGGCACCCACCCACCTAGGCAGAGGAACTTGGGGATTCCGAGGCAGGCGACATATTGCAGGAACAACGTCACCGAGAGAACAGCCAAGTACCCAGGCCACAGCTGGGCGGTGGTGGTGATGATGATAATGATGATGGAGGTGGTGGTGATGTTAGTAATGGAAATGGTAGTTTAAACGGTTGTGAAAGTGGTAGTGAACATAACTTGCCTTTAAAGAACTTTTCGTTACAAAAAGACCAAAATAGAAAAAATTTGATTTAATTTTTATTCTTGCAAGGAATTCTTTTTCTTTTTTTTCTTAACTTTGCCACCTTCCTCCGTCATTCCTAATTTCTTTCATTTTATATTTTTCTCCACCCTTCGCCAATGCTGCACCCACCTCCACCTCTTTCGCTTCCACCTCCTCCAACGACAACAGCAGCCTCATTGTAAGAGCTGCTCACGATGGTTTTACCAGAAAGAAGCCTGTTCAGAAGAAGCAAGAAGCACCTGGGCCACAATCTCATGGGACCTCCGGACGTGCCGAGGATGCCGAAACGCAAAACGACCCGCTGCAGCAATCGTTAACAGACCAACGCATTCTGTCCAAACCAAGCAAACCAGTGCTATGGCTGGAAGAAGAAGGATAAGAGTCTGCCAGTGGAATGCTGATGGGATTACGCCGAAGCAGTATGAGCTGGAGAGATGGCTGCAGAAGGAGGAGATCGACGTGGTGCTGATGCAAGAGTCAAAGCTCAATGAGCACATGCGGTTCGAGGGTTTCAAGGGCTTCAGCACGGTGAGGCAAGACAGGACATACTTGAGGAACTCGGCAGAACGAAGAGGAGGCGGACTACTCACTCTCGTGAAAGAAGACCTCAGCTTCAAAAAAAGTCAGCACGAGCCACAACAGCCTGATTGAAAAAATCACGGTGGAAGTATGGCTGGAGAACGAGGAGAGTATCCGACTGACCAAGAGTGTTGAAGCGTGGACCAAAGCTAACAAGGTGGAACTGAACGCTGACAAATCCGAAGGAATTGTATGCAGCAGCTACAACAGGGACTGGAAAGTCATCCCTTCGGTCGTGGTTTGTCACAAGCAACTGCGTTTCAGCAGCCACTGTAGGTTCCTTGGTGTGACAATCGACAATGGTCTCAATTTTGGTGAGCACGTCCAAATGGTGGCAGCTTCCATGCGTGAAAGAACTAAGGTGATCGCAGCACTCACTGGTAAGGACTGGGGGTGTGAATTTGCGACACTGAAGAAGGTCTACAACGCCACGGTGGAGTCAGTACTCTAGAATGCTGCTGCCAGCTGGATGCCATGGATTAGTGTTTCCAACTTTGACTTTCTGGAAAGAAAACAGAAGAGAGCTGCAAAGATCTTCGCTGGGCTAACCAGGACATGCCCCGATGAAGCAGTGTGGCGTGAGGCGAACATCGTGCCGGCAAGGATAAAGGGTTGTATGCTGACCCTGAGAGCCTATGAGAGAACGCTGAGACTGGATGAACACCATCCACTACGTGTGACAGCGGACAAGCATGTTCCGAACCGCTTCAAGCGAAACAAAGGCTGGCGAGAGGACTCCAGAAGTGCATTGGCCCAGATCACAGGCAAAGATGCCACTCGAGAACCCTTCACTCGCATCAGACCTAAACCATGGGAGGAGACACTTGCACTTCAGCTGTGCATTGAACTCTCAGGTGGAGCCAACAAAAAGTCTGCAAAAGAGGTGCTCCAGGCTGATGTTGAGAAAACAATGATGCTATGCAAGCAAGAAGGGGGAGTGGTCATTTACACTGATGGGTCTGTAGGCGAGAACAACAAGAATGGTGGAAGTGCAGTGGTGGTTATGAAGGGTGAGGTGGTTATGGACGTCTAGTTGGAAACAGCAGGGGTACTCTGTGCAGCCCATGATGCTGAACTCTGAGCCATCAGCTTAGCAGCAAAGTGGATCGTTGAGCACCAGCCAGGCAGAGCGACCATCTTCACCGACAGTAAAGGAAGTGTCGAAAGCCTACAGAACATAGCAAGATTCGGCGATCTACAGCTTGGTAGGACAAAAGAGGATCTCTTGAGAGCCAGCCGAACCAACGAGTTGACAGTACAGTGGATTCCTGGACACACTGGTGTTCAAGGTAACGAGGCGGCAGACAAAGCCGCACTCACCGCAAGCCAAGGCGAGCAACCACAGTTTATCACGTGGTCGGCAATCTAGAGTATCCTCAAAAGAAGTATGAAACTTCCTGAGCTGTTGGATCCCTGACGAAAACGAATCTACGGTGCCCCACTGAAAAGGGAAGATGGCACCGGTAGGCGAGCAGAGATACTTCTGGCCCAGCTACGCAGCGCGGCCACTGTCCAGCCACAGCGTTCTACCGCAAGAACATCCTGATATAGAAGACGCCACCTGTGAGCTGTGTGGTGAAGTGGAGACCAACCCAGACCACTTCTGGGACTGCAAGAGCAGCAGGAAAGAGAGAGAGGAGCTCATCCACACCGATCAATGTGATGAGGCTCTAAGAGAGAAAGGGGGGGGAAGGTGTTCACATACCTTCTCCGCATAGGACCGGAATCGGTCATGCGGAATGGGAACAAAGAACTAAAAGCGATAACAACAGCAACAACGACAATGACAACAGCAACAACGACAAAAACTAAAACAACGACAATTACAACAACAACAACAACAATGGATGGCAATCAAGACCGGTCATGCGGATTAGGAAAAAGAACTAAAAGCGACAACAACAACAACGACAATTACAACAACAACAACAGGAAGCACCTTCCTGATGGTGTCTCTCTTGAAGGGGAAGATGAGAAGACCGAGCAGGAGGCCGTAGAAGAGGCCCACCAAGTCCATCCTCGCTGCTATCACGATTGCCGTGAAGGCGAAGCAGATCTACCAGATCCATTATCATAATGATCATCACCATCATGATAATGACGATGATGATGATTATGATTATCATGGTAATGATTACAATTCTGATAAAAATGATGATGGCGATAAGGAGAAGAAAACAATTGCTCAATTTTGAAATAAATAGGGCTCACCCTCACAAAACAAGAAACAAGCACCCATCCACTGACCCCCCATCAGGACACAAGCACCCATCCACTGACCCCCCATCAGGACACAAGCACCCATCCACTGACCCCCCATCAGGGCACAAGCACCCATCCACTGACCCCCATCAGGACACAAGCACCCATCCACTGACCACCCATCAGGACACAAGCACCCATCCACTGACCACCCATCAGGACACAAGCACCCATCCACTGACCACCCACCAACCTCCTTTCCTAGCTTGTAAAAGCCACAGTTGACGAGGAACTGGAGACAGAGCTTGATGTTGACGTCGGCACTGAGCCTCCAGACGCCAGGAAAGACGACGAAGGCGGGAGGGCGGGAGCGGGAGGGCTTGTTGTAGTACTGCTGCTGTCGGATCTGAACGACACTCTCGAAGGCGACGACGATGACGATGCAGATGTAATTCTATGTGGTGGTTGGAATGGTGGAATAGTAGTAAGGTTCTTCCACTTCAACCTTCCATTCCACCCTTCCACCCTTCTACTCCACCCTTCCTCAGCTACCTTGACCTCCATGGAGACATTGTTGTTCTTGTGGTAGCCCAAGTAGGCAGCCAGACCACTCTCGACCACGCTGGCGTTCGAGTGGCTGTCGTTCCAGCTCTGCAGTTCAGGTTTGAAGTTTATACACATCTAAGGAGCATTTCACTGGAAAGTGAGCGCAATGGAGCACCAAATGCTAGCACCCTCGCACCCGTCTCACCTTGCACAAGCCAACGCTGATGTCCTTCGGTATCTGTTGGCATTTCAACTTGCAAGCACAGAACAACTCCCAACAATTTCATAATCATATCCTAAATTGCACAAGCAAAAGACTGAAAAGATGGAATCCTTTGATCCTCACAAATGTTTCCTGTGTCTTTAAAACTCTTCCCACCTCTTCATTCACCACAGCCATCATCATCACCACAGCCATCACCAGCACCTCAACCATCATCACCACCTCAACCATCATCAGCACCTCAACCATCATCATCACCACAGCCATCATCATCACCACAGCCATCATCACCACCTCAACCATCATCACCACCTCAACCATCATCACCACCTCAACCATCATCACCACCACAGCCATCCATCTTATCATCCATTCGACCATCCTCCCACCAACCACCATCCTTCCACCAACCACCATCCTTCCACTCCACATCTAAACACCACCACCCTTCCACTCCACACCTCAACACCACCACCCTTCCACTCCACACCTCAACACCACCACCCTTCCACTCCACACCTCAACACCACCACCCTTCCACTCCACACCTCAACACCACCACCCTTTCACTCCACACCTCAGCACCACCACCCTTCCACTCCACACCTCAACACCACCACCCTTCCACTCCACACCTCAACACCACCACCCTTCCACTCCACACCTCAACACCACCACCCTTCCACTCCACACCTCAACACCACCACCCTTCCACTCTACACCTCAGCACCACCACCCTTCCACTCCACACCTCAACACCACCACCCTTCCACTCCACACCTCAACACCACCACCCTTCCACTCCACACCTCAACACCACCACCCTTCCACTCCACACCTCAACACCACCACCCTTCCACTCCACACCTCAACACCACCACCCTTCCACTCTACACCTCAGCACCACCACCCTTCCACTCCACACCTCAACACCACCACCCTTCCACTCCACACCTCAACACCACCACCCTTCCACTCCACACCTCAACACCACCACCCTTCCACTCCACACCTCAACACCACCACCCTTCCACTCCACACCTCAACACCACCACCCTTCCACTCCACACCTCAACACCACCACCCTTCCACTCCACACCTCAACACCACCACCCTTCCACTCTACACCTCAACACCACCACCCTTCCACTCCACACCTCAACACCACCACCCTTCCACTTCACACCTCAACACCACCACCCTTCCACTCCACACCTCAACACCACCACCCTTCCACTCCACACCTCAACACCACCACCCTTCCACTCCACACCTCAACACCACCACCCTTCCACTCCACACCTCAACACCACCACCCTTCCACTCCACACCTCAACACCACCACCCTTCCACTCCACACCTCAACACCACCACGCACGACATGCAGCTGGTAGACCATCCTGGTGACGATGACGACGCTCGCATACGCCATAGCGCAAACGGACACAGACCTCTGCCAGTCGAGACACACCGAGACGATCAGCAGTGCCACCAGCAGAACGTTAGGAAGACACACCTGGATGCGTACGTCAGTGAGTGGGTGGTGGGTGGGTAGGTTGGTGGATGGGTGGGTAGATGGGTGGGTGGGTAGATGGGTGGGTGGGTAGATGGGTGGGTGGGTGGATGGGTGGGTGGTGGATGGGTAGGTTGGTGGATGGGTGGGTAGATGGGTGGGTGGGTAGATGGGTGGGTAGGTAGATGGGTGGGTGGGTAGATGGGTGGGTGGGTAGATGGGTGGGTGGATGGGTGGGTGGATGGGTGGATGGGTGGTGGGTGGATGGGTGGTGGGTGGATGGGTGGGTGGATGGGTGGGTGGGTGGGTGAATGGGTGGATGGGTGGGTGAATGGGTGGATGGGTGGGTGGGTGGATGGGTGGGTGGGTGGATGGGTGGGTGGGTGGATGGGTGGGTGGGTGGATGGGTGGGTGGATGGGTGGGTGGATGGGTGGGTGGATGGGTGGGTGGGTGGATGGGTGGGTGGGTGGATGGGTGGGTGGATGGATGGGTGGGTGGGTGGGTGGTGGGTGGATGGGTGGTGGGTGGATGGGTGGTGGGTGGATGGGTGGGTGGATGGGTGGGTGGATGGTTGGGTGGGTGGGTGAATGGGTGGATGGGTGGGTGGGTGGATGGGTGGGTGGGTGGGTGGATGGGTGGGTGGATGGGTGGGTGGATGGGTAGGGGATGAGTGGTGGATGAGTGGGTGGATGGGTGGGTGGATGGGTGGGTGGATGGGTGGGTGGATGGGTGGGTGGATGGGTGGGGGATGAGTGGTGGATGAGTGGGTGGATGGGTTGGTGGATGGGTGGGTGGGTAGATGGTTGAAAGTGGGATTGTGTGTGGTTTCAGGATGAAGAGCATAGGCAGCACTCACATCGAGCGAACACACGACGAAGACGAGCAGCAGCACCAACTTGTGAGTGTGCACCTCCGCACACCTCCATAAAAACGCTGCTACCTTATTGTAAGCCACATAAACCTGTGTGTGTGTGTGAGTGTGTGTGTGTGTGTATGTATGTGTGTGTGTGTGTGTGTGTGTGTGTGTGTGTGTGTGTGTGTGTGTGTGTGTGTGTGTGTGTGTGTGTGTGTGTGTGTGTGTGTGTGTGTGTGTGTGTGTGTGTGTGTGTGTGTGTGTGTGTGTGTGTGTGTGTGTGTGTGTGTGTGTGTGTGTGTGTGTGTGTGTGTGTGTGTGTGTGTGTGTGTGTGTGTGTGTTAACATGAAAGATTCTCACTAGGTCGATTAATTAGTTTTCTTATGAAAATCGAGATCATGGCCTTTGAATTTTCCACACTTTAATTTTAATTTTTTACCATTTTTAATTTGGTTTTTTAACATCTTTTTTTGATAGGACTATAGAACAGAACTGGCAGGCTTATTCTTTCATTTATTTTGCCATTTAATTGCACACTTAATTTTTTTTCTAACGAATTTAAACGAGTTTTAACAAAATTAGTTTCTGGAAGTATTATTTTTTGCTTCATACAGCCATAATGAATCGGCATTCTCCTGGTGCTTTAGTTACGTCTGTGCTGAATTCACTACACAGATTCAGCGTTGAACATTCTCAAATGTGGTAAAAACTGCATACAGATTTTATTTAGGTTGGCAACTAGGAGATCAAGATGCACCGCATCGAGCGTGCAATAGATGCTATGTCGAACTGACGCAATGACTGCAAGGAAAAAATGATAATTTATCTTTTGCTGTTCCTATGATTTGGCATGAACAAACAAAGCATCATGACGACTGCTATTTCTGTATGAAAAATGTCTGATTTTCCACAAAGAATGAAGGTTCCATTGTGTACGGTTGGACTGGAGATGAATGTTAAAAAGACCGAACAGATGCGGCTTAACCAACCAAATTCCTCTGTCTCGCCACCGACTACAAAGCTCCTCATCGATGCCCGCGGATCACCCTGCCACCGCTATTTGTTCGACGGATGTGCTTGGAAGACGAATGTGCTTGGAAGACGAATGTGCTTAGAAGACGAATGTGCTTAGAAGACGAATGTGCTTGGAAGACGGATGTGCTTGGAAGACGGATGTGCTTGGAAGACGAATGTGCTTAGAAGACGAATGTGCTTGGAAGACGAATGTGCTTGGAAGACGAATGTGCTTAGAAGACGAATGTGCTTGGAAGACGGATGTGCTTGGAAGACGAATGTGCTTGGAAGACGGATGTGCTTGGAAGACGAATGTGCTTGGAAGACGGATGTGCTTGGAAGACGAATGTGCTTGGAAGACGGATGTGCTTGGAAGACGGATGTGCTTGGAAGACGAATGTGCTTGGAAGACGGATGTGCTTAGAAGACGAATGTGCTTAGAAGACTTGGAAGACGGATGTGCTTGGAAGACGAATGTGCTTAGAAGACGAATGTGCTTGGAAGACGGATGCATAAATAGAAAATTTATTTATTTTATATTTCATTGCTGTGGAAAAGCTTGTTCCATTTTAGGAACCGGTTCCTCTCGAGCAACCTCCCCCTACCTTATATTTGTATTTTTACCCTATTTTTATTTTCCGCAATTATTATTAAAATAGTAATAATACTTTTTGAGTGAGTTCCCATGCTGTTGAAACGTCTGATGTGGTCTGTGAGCCTGGGTGGAAGCAGTGTCCTCATAACTCTTATTATTCATGATTATAATGGCTATTTATTTCAAATAATTATTCATTTATTTCAAATAATTATTCATTTATTTCAAATAATTATTCATTTATTTCAAATAATTATTCATTTATTTCAAATAATTATTCATTTATTTCAAATAATTATTCATTTATTTCAAATAATTATTCATTTATTTCAAATAATTATTCATTTATTTCATATATTTATTCATTTATTTCAAATAATTATTTATTCATTTCAAATAATTATTTATTTATTTCAATTGTAACTAAAATCTTAACCATGGAATAATAATATATCGCACACTTTTGAATGTTCTAATATATATATATATATATATATATATATATATATATATATATATATATATATATATATATATATATATATATATATATATATATATATATATATATATAATTGTATATATAAATTTATTACTTTCAGCTTTTGGTGTTTCTTCCCGCTGTATTCTGGGATGACTGCAAAATAGAATAATAAATGAGCTATGCGGCATTGAATTGCAGCAAGCCGACGAGAAGACTTGGAGCTTTGAAAGGAATCGAGACTTGTGAATGATTGCAACTCTCATCCACCCACCCTCCCACTGCACCACCACTGCACCACCCTCCCACTGCACCACCCTGCCACTGCACCAACCTCCCACTGCACCACCCTCCCACTGCACCACCCTCCCACTGCACCACCCTCCCACTGCACCACCCTCCCACTGCACCACCCTCCCACTGCACCACCCTCCCACTGCACCTCCCTCCCACTGCACCAACCTCCCACTGCACCAACCTCCCACTGCACCACCCTCCCACTGCACCACCCTCCCACTGCACCAACCTCCCACTGCACCACCCTGCCACTGCACCACCACGGCACCACCCTGCCACTGCACCACCCTGCCACTGCACCACCCTGCCACTGCACCACCCTGCCACTGCACCACCCTGCCACTGCACCACCCTCCCACTGCACCTCCTTCCCCCTGCACCACCACTGCCACTGCACCACCCTCCCACTGCACCACCACTGCACCACCCTTCTACTGCACCACCACTGCACCACCCTCCCACTGCACCACCCTCAACACCCTCCCACTGCACCACCCTCCCACTGCACCCCTCACCACCCTCAACACCCTCCCACCTCACCACACTCACCACCTCAACACTCTAACCACCTCACCACCCTAACCACCTCAACACTCTAACCACCTCACCACCCTAACCCTTCCCCTGCACCACCCACACTCACCTGTATCTGTTGACGTCACTCATAGCGAGGAAGTTGGTCTGGAAGTAGTGCAGGAAGAGGATGATGACGATGAGGAAGGAGGTGGGCGTCAGAAGGGACACAAACAGGTCCTTCGTGTTGTACTTCTCGATGCCGACTTCCTTCAACCTGCCAGCGTGCAAGTGTGCAAATGAGCATCTTCAAATGCTCGCTAGATTTTGAAGCCTGCCCCCTCGTGCCCAATGAAACACACCACTAACACTTCGAAGGAAATCTCAGTCATGTCGTGGATGGCACCCATGACGTTCTTGAACTGGATGACGTAGATGGAGAGAAGGATGAAGATGGAGTAGATGATGACCATGATCCAGAAGATCTTCAGCATCGTGCGCCAGAAGCGGTAGCTCAGCTGGTGTGGGTGAGTGGTGCAGTGGCAGGGTAGCTCAGCTGGTGTGGGTGAGTGGTGCAGTGGCAGGGTAGCTCAGCTGGTGTGGGTGAGTGGTGCAGTGGCAGGGTAGCTCAGCTGGTGTGGGTGAGTGGTGCAGTGGCAGGGTAGCTCAGCTGGTGTGGGTGAGTGGTGCAGTGGCAGGGTAGCTCAGCTGGTGTGGGTGAGTGGTGCAGTGGCAGGGTAGCTCAGCTGGTGTGGGTGAGTGGTGCAGTGGCAGGGTAGCTCAGCTGGTGTGGGTGAGTGGTGCAGTGGCAGGGTAGCTCAGCTGGTGTGGGTGAGTGGTGCAGTGGCAGGGTAGCTCAGCTGGTGTGGGTGAGTGGTGCAGTGGCAGGGTAGCTCAGCTGGTGTGGGTGAGTGGTGCAGTGGCAGGGTAGCTCAGCTGGTGTGGGTGAGTGGTGCAGTGGCAGGGTAGCTCAGCTGGTGTGGGTGAGTGGTGCAGTGGCAGGGTAGCTCAGCTGGTGTGGGTGAGTGGTGCAGTGGCAGGGTAGCTCAGCTGGTGTGGGTGAGTGGTGCAGTGGCAGGGTAGCTCAGCTGGTGTGGGTGAGTGGTGCAGTGGCAGGGTAGCTCAGCTGGTGTGGGTGAGTGGTGCAGTGGCAGGGTAGCTCAGCTGGTGTGGGTGAGTGGTGCAGTGGCAGGGTAGCTCAGCTGGTGTGGGTGAGTGGTGCAGTGGCAGGGTAGCTCAGCTGGTGTGGGTGAGTGGTGCAGTGGCAGGGTAGCTCAGCTGGTGTGGGTGAGTGGTGCAGTGGCAGGGTAGCTCAGCTGGTGTGGGTGAGTGGTGCAGTGGCAGGGTAGCTCAGCTGGTGTGGGTGAGTGGTGCAGTGGCAGGGTAGCTCAGCTGGTGTGGGTGAGTGGTGCAGTGGCAGGGTAGCTCAGCTGGTGTGGGTGAGTGGTGCAGTGGCAGGGTAGCTCAGCTGGTGTGGGTGAGTGGTGCAGTGGCAGGGTAGCTCAGCTGGTGTGGGTGAGTGGTGCAGTGGCAGGGTAGCTCAGCTGGTGTGGGTGAGTGGTGCAGTGGCAGGGTAGCTCAGCTGGTGTGGGTGAGTGGTGCAGTGGCAGGGTAGCTCAGCTGGTGTGGGTGAGTGGTGCAGTGGCAGGGTAGCTCAGCTGGTGTGGGTGAGTGGTGCAGTGGCAGGGTAGCTCAGCTGGTGTGGGTGAGTGGTGCAGTGGCAGGGTAGCTCAGCTGGTGTGGGTGAGTGGTGCAGTGGCAGGGTAGCTCAGCTGGTGTGGGTGAGTGGTGCAGTGGCAGGGTAGCTCAGCTGGTGTGGGTGAGTGGTGCAGTGGCAGGGTAGCTCAGCTGGTGTGGGTGAGTGGTGCAGTGGCAGGGTAGCTCAGCTGGTGTGGGTGAGTGGTGCAGTGGCAGGGTAGCTCAGCTGGTGTGGGTGAGTGGTGCAGTGGCAGGGTAGCTCAGCTGGTGTGGGTGAGTGGTGCAGTGGCAGGGTAGCTCAGCTGGTGTGGGTGAGTGGTGCAGTGGCAGGGTAGCTCAGCTGGTGTGGGTGAGTGGTGCAGTGGCAGGGTAGCTCAGCTGGTGTGGGTGAGTGGTGCAGTGGCAGGGTAGCTCAGCTGGTGTGGGTGAGTGGTGCAGTGGCAGGGTAGCTCAGCTGGTGTGGGTGAGTGGTGCAGTGGCAGGGTAGCTCAGCTGGTGTGGGTGAGTGGTGCAGTGGCAGGGTAGCTCAGCTGGTGTGGGTGAGTGGTGCAGTGGCAGGGTAGCTCAGCTGGTGTGGGTGAGTGGTGCAGTGGCAGGGTAGCTCAGCTGGTGTGGGTGAGTGGTGCAGTGGCAGGGTAGCTCAGCTGGTGTGGGTGAGTGGTGCAGTGGCAGGGTAGCTCAGCTGGTGTGGGTGAGTGGTGCAGTGGCAGGGTAGCTCAGCTGGTGTGGGTGAGTGGTGCAGTGGCAGGGTAGCTCAGCTGGTGTGGGTGAGTGGTGCAGTGGCAGGGTAGCTCAGCTGGTGTGGGTGAGTGGTGCAGTGGCAGGGTAGCTCAGCTGGTGTGGGTGAGTGGTGCAGTGGCAGGGTAGCTCAGCTGGTGTGGGTGAGTGGTGCAGTGGCAGGGTAGCTCAGCTGGTGTGGGTGAGTGGTGCAGTGGCAGGGTAGCTCAGCTGGTGTGGGTGAGTGGTGCAGTGGCAGGGTAGCTCAGCTGGTGTGGGTGAGTGGTGCAGTGGCAGGGTAGCTCAGCTGGTGTGGGTGAGTGGTGCAGTGGCAGGGTAGCTCAGCTGGTGTGGGTGAGTGGTGCAGTGGCAGGGTAGCTCAGCTGGTGTGGGTGAGTGGTGCAGTGGCAGGGTAGCTCAGCTGGTGTGGGTGAGTGGTGCAGTGGCAGGGTAGCTCAGCTGGTGTGGGTGAGTGGTGCAGTGGCAGGGTAGCTCAGCTGGTGTGGGTGAGTGGTGCAGTGGCAGGGTAGCTCAGCTGGTGTGGGTGAGTGGTGCAGTGGCAGGGTAGCTCAGCTGGTGTGGGTGAGTGGTGCAGTGGCAGGGTAGCTCAGCTGGTGTGGGTGAGTGGTGCAGTGGCAGGGTAGCTCAGCTGGTGTGGGTGAGTGGTGCAGTGGCAGGGTAGCTCAGCTGGTGTGGGTGAGTGGTGCAGTGGCAGGGTAGCTCAGCTGGTGTGGGTGAGTGGTGCAGTGGCAGGGTAGCTCAGCTGGTGTGGGTGAGTGGTGCAGTGGCAGGGTAGCTCAGCTGGTGTGGGTGAGTGGTGCAGTGGCAGGGTAGCTCAGCTGGTGTGGGTGAGTGGTGCAGTGGCAGGGTAGCTCAGCTGGTGTGGGTGAGTGGTGCAGTGGCAGGGTAGCTCAGCTGGTGTGGGTGAGTGGTGCAGTGGCAGGGTAGCTCAGCTGGTGTGGGTGAGTGGTGCAGTGGCAGGGTAGCTCAGCTGGTGTGGGTGAGTGGTGCAGTGGCAGGGTAGCTCAGCTGGTGTGGGTGAGTGGTGCAGTGGCAGGGTAGCTCAGCTGGTGTGGGTGAGTGGTGCAGTGGCAGGGTAGCTCAGCTGGTGTGGGTGAGTGGTGCAGTGGCAGGGTAGCTCAGCTGGTGTGGGTGAGTGGTGCAGTGGCAGGGTAGCTCAGCTGGTGTGGGTGAGTGGTGCAGTGGCAGGGTAGCTCAGCTGGTGTGGGTGAGTGGTGCAGTGGCAGGGTAGCTCAGCTGGTGTGGGTGAGTGGTGCAGTGGCAGGGTAGCTCAGCTGGTGTGGGTGAGTGGTGCAGTGGCAGGGTAGCTCAGCTGGTGTGGGTGAGTGGTGCAGTGGCAGGGTAGCTCAGCTGGTGTGGGTGAGTGGTGCAGTGGCAGGGTAGCTCAGCTGGTGTGGGTGAGTGGTGCAGTGGCAGGGTAGCTCAGCTGGTGTGGGTGAGTGGTGCAGTGGCAGGGTAGCTCAGCTGGTGTGGGTGAGTGGTGCAGTGGCAGGGTAGCTCAGCTGGTGTGGGTGAGTGGTGCAGTGGCAGGGTAGCTCAGCTGGTGTGGGTGAGTGGTGCAGTGGCAGGGTAGCTCAGCTGGTGTGGGTGAGTGGTGCAGTGGCAGGGTAGCTCAGCTGGTGTGGGTGAGTGGTGCAGTGGCAGGGTAGCTCAGCTGGTGTGGGTGAGTGGTGCAGTGGCAGGGTAGCTCAGCTGGTGTGGGTGAGTGGTGCAGTGGCAGGGTAGCTCAGCTGGTGTGGGTGAGTGGTGCAGTGGCAGGGTAGCTCAGCTGGTGTGGGTGAGTGGTGCAGTGGCAGGGTAGCTCAGCTGGTGTGGGTGAGTGGTGCAGTGGCAGGGTAGCTCAGCTGGTGTGGGTGAGTGGTGCAGTGGCAGGGTAGCTCAGCTGGTGTGGGTGAGTGGTGCAGTGGCAGGGTAGCTCAGCTGGTGTGGGTGAGTGGTGCAGTGGCAGGGTAGCTCAGCTGGTGTGGGTGAGTGGTGCAGTGGCAGGGTAGCTCAGCTGGTGTGGGTGAGTGGTGCAGTGGCAGGGTAGCTCAGCTGGTGTGGGTGAGTGGTGCAGTGGCAGGGTAGCTCAGCTGGTGTGGGTGAGTGGTGCAGTGGCAGGGTAGCTCAGCTGGTGTGGGTGAGTGGTGCAGTGGCAGGGTAGCTCAGCTGGTGTGGGTGAGTGGTGCAGTGGCAGGGTAGCTCAGCTGGTGTGGGTGAGTGGTGCAGTGGCAGGGTAGCTCAGCTGGTGTGGGTGAGTGGTGCAGTGGCAGGGTAGCTCAGCTGGTGTGGGTGAGTGGTGCAGTGGCAGGGTAGCTCAGCTGGTGTGGGTGAGTGGTGCAGTGGCAGGGTAGCTCAGCTGGTGTGGGTGAGTGGTGCAGTGGCAGGGTAGCTCAGCTGGTGTGGGTGAGTGGTGCAGTGGCAGGGTAGCTCAGCTGGTGTGGGTGAGTGGTGCAGTGGCAGGGTAGCTCAGCTGGTGTGGGTGAGTGGTGCAGTGGCAGGGTAGCTCAGCTGGTGTGGGTGAGTGGTGCAGTGGCAGGGTAGCTCAGCTGGTGTGGGTGAGTGGTGCAGTGGCAGGGTAGCTCAGCTGGTGTGGGTGAGTGGTGCAGTGGCAGGGTGGTGCAGTGGCAGAGTGGTGCAGTGGCAGGGTGGTGCAGGGGGAGGAAGGTGCAGTGGTTATGGATACTGTGGGACAGTAAGGTCCAACAGAATAGGGAAATGTCCAGTTATGCTAATAATTAGCATTGCTAAGCGCAAATTAAAAAACTTTTAGGGATTCTTTGATTATAAACTGGAAAAAGCACCCAATAATAAGAGATTAATTTTGAATGATAACTCTCTAGTGTAAATCATAAGAAATGTCAAGGGCATTTATCCAGTTGTTTCATGTCAACGATGGGTATCAACAGAGGAGAAAAACTTTCTCAGATAGTGGAAAGCCAAAAGTGGCAAGCCTGTAAAAAGTCGAGTGCCCTGTTACGTTCGATGAACTAGAACTTCATTTAATTTAGAACACAGCTAGAATATGTGAAAATGCTTTAAAACCTTTCATACAAAATATAATAATTCAACTTTTTTTACAAATTTTATTTTTTTACTATTTTTATTTTTTAAATATTTTATTTTGATATTCAATGGATAAAAATATCTAAAAATGCTTTGAAAAAACATTTAATTAATTGTTAAATTTGACTCCCCCCGTTCATGCTCAGTGTTCCTTTATTGGAACATCTACATTTTTGGTTCTATGCAGAACATTTTTCATCATATCAATATTTTTTTTGCTTTTTTAATCAATTGATTGTATTGTCAACTTATCTTTGCAAGAAGGATGTTTTCCATCTACTTTCAAAGCAGCCCAAATTACACCAATATTTAAAAAAGCCAACCTTGACACAACCAATCTAGCAAATTTTCGACCTATTTCCAATCTGTCTACCATATCAAAAATTATGGAAAGGGCCGTATTAAAACAACTACAACCTCATATCACCTCCAATCCAAACTACTCCAGTCATTAATCAGCTTACAGACCTTACCACTCTACAGAAACAGCCCTACTCCATCTAACTGACCACATTTTCAATGGATGCGACTCAAAAAATACCACCCTCCTCGCATCACTCGACCTATCAGCAGCCTTCGACACTATCAGCCATTCCATCCTCATAAACAGACTTCATAAAGAATTTGGAGTTGATGGAACAGCTTTAAACTGGCTGTCATCTTATTTAGAAAATAGACATTATCAAGTTAAATTAGGTTCACACATCTCATCATCAACCAATATACAACACTGGGTTTCTCAAGGCTCTGTTCTTGGACCACTTCTTTTCACCACATGCATATCACCTATCTCAAATATAGTCAAACAATTCAACATAACCTACCAAAAATACGCTGATGATATACATCTTCAATTCACCGCACCTTATACATCCAACCAAGCTACTAGTAATCTCACATCTTGCATACAACCCATGGAAACTTGGTTCCTCAATAACTACCTCCAGTTTAACACAACTAAATCAGGAATAATAAAACTAGGCACCCCTTTTCAACTAACAAAACATCAAACAAACAGTTACGTTCATCTACATCTCTTCTCCTCAATCAAGAATTCACTACAAACCACATCTCAAAAAGAGAATTTCGTCACGCAGCTCCAACAACTTGGAATGTCCTCCCACCTGCACTTCGAAGCATCAACCATTTCATTTCAGTCAAACTGTGAAATATGATGAAGCATTTTTCAGGCTTTTCGCGAAATGCCTGGTTACGCGTTTTGACTGTAACATATCTACTCTCCTTCCAACTTATCCACCCTTTCCACCATTTTCCATTCCCCCCCACCCTCAGCCACCCCTTTCTTTCATTCCCTTTCTAGCCAGGTTTGTAGAACCGAGCCGGAGCCGTGGAGCTGTTTTTTTTGTAAAAGCTGGACCGGATCCAAGGCCGGAAAATACTGGTGGTTCCAGCTCTTAAAAATGAAAGTTTTAAAGAAAAAATGCGCTTCAATAT
>OX030963.1:8561178-8591178 GCA_943735955.1 Piscicola geometra
GGTGGTTGTGGGAGGATGATGGTGGTTGTGGGAGGATGATGGTGGTTGTGGGAGGATGATGGTGGTTGTGGGAGGATGATGGTGGTTGTGGGAGGATGATGGTGGTTGTGGAGGATGATGATGGTTGTGGGAGGATGATGGTGGTTGTGGGAGGATGATGGTGGTTGTGGGAGGATGATGGTGGTTGTGGGAGGATGATGGTGGTTGTGGGAGAATGATGGTGGTTGTGGGAGGATGATGGTGGTTGTGGGAGGATGATGGTGGTTATGGGAGGATGATGGTGGTTGTGGGAGGATGATGATGGTTGTGGGAGGATGATGATGGTTGTGGGAGGATGATGGTGGTTGTGGGAGGATGATGGTGGTTATGGGAGGATGATGGTGGTTGTGGGAGGATGATGGTGGTTGTGGGAGGATGATGGTGGTTGTGGGAGGATGATGGTGGTTGTGGGAGGATGATGATGGTTGTGGGAGGATGATGATGGTTGTGGGAGGATGATGGTGGTTGTGGGAGGATGATGATGGTTGTGGAAGGATGATGGTGGTTGTGGGAGGATGATGGTGGTTGTGGGAGGATGATGGTGGTTGTGGGAGGATGATGGTGGTTGTGGGAGGATGATGGTGGTTGTGGGAGGATGATGGTGGTTGTGGGAGGATGATGGTGGTTATGGGAGGATGATGGTGGTTGTGGGAGGATGATGATGGTTGTGGGAGGATGATGGTGGTTATGGGAGGATGACGATGGTTGTGGGAGGATGATGGTGGTTGTGGAGGATGATGGTGGTTGTGGGAGGATGATGGTGGTTGTGGGAGGATGATGATGGTTGTGGGAGGATGATGATGGTTGTGGGACGATGATGGTGGTTGTGGGAGGATGATGATGGTTGTGGAAGGATGATGGTGGTTGTGGGAGGATGATGGTGGTTGTGGGAGGATGATGGTGGTTGTGGGAGGATGATGGTGGTTGTGGGAGAATGATGGTGGTTGTGGGAGGATGATGGTGGTTGTGGGAGGATGATGGTGGTTATGGGAGGATGATGGTGGTTGTGGGAGGATGATGATGGTTGTGGGAGGATGATGATGGTTGTGGGAGGATGATGGTGGTTGTGGGAGGATGATGGTGGTTATGGGAGGATGATGGTGGTTGTGGGAGGATGATGGTGGTTGTGGGAGGATGATGGTGGTTGTGGGAGGATGATGGTGGTTGTGGGAGGATGATGATGGTTGTGGGAGGATGATGATGGTTGTGGGAGGATGATGGTGGTTGTGGGAGGATGATGATGGTTGTGGAAGGATGATGGTGGTTGTGGGAGGATGATGGTGGTTGTGGGAGGATGATGGTGGTTGTGGGAGGATGATGGTGGTTGTGGGAGGATGATGGTGGTTGTGGGAGGATGATGGTGGTTGTGGGAGGATGATGGTGGTTGTGGAGGATGATGATGGTTGTGGGAGGATGATGGTGGTTGTGGGAGGATGATGATGATGATGATGATGATGGTGATGATGATGGTGATGATGATGGTGATGTTGATGATGATAGTGGTGGTTGAGGGTGGATGATGATGGTTGTGGGTGGATGATGGTGGTTGTGGGAGGATGATGGTGGTTGTGGGAGGATGATGGTGGTTGTGGAAGGATGATGGTGGTTGTGGGAGGATGATGGTGGTTGTGGGAGGATGATGGTGGTTGTGGGAGGATGATGGTGGTTGTGGGAGAATGATGGTGGTTGTGGGAGGATGATGTGGGTTGTGGGAGGATGATGGTGGTTATGGGAGGATGATGGTGGTTGTGGGAGGATGATGATGGTTGTGGGAGGATGATGATGGTTGTGGGAGGATGATGGTGGTTGTGGGAGGATGATGGTGGTTATGGGAGGATGATGGTGGTTGTGGGAGGATGATGGTGGTTGTGGGAGGATGATGGTGGTTGTGGGAGGATGATGGTGGTTGTGGGAGGATGATGATGGTTGTGGGAGGATGATGATGGTTGTGGGAGGATGATGGTGGTTGTGGGAGGATGATGATGGTTGTGGAAGGATGATGGTGGTTGTGGGAGGATGATGGTGGTTGTGGGAGGATGATGGTGGTTGTGGGAGGATGATGGTGGTTGTGGGAGGATGATGGTGGTTGTGGGAGGATGATGGTGGTTGTGGGAGGATGATGGTGGTTGTGGGAGGATGATGGTGGTTGTGGAGGATGATGATGGTTGTGGGAGGATGATGGTGGTTGTGGGAGGATGATGATGATGATGATGATGATGGTGATGATGATGGTGATGATGATGGTGATGTTGATGATGATAGTGGTGGTTGAGGGTGGATGATGATGGTTGTGGGTGGATGATGGTGGTTGTGGGAGGATGATGGTGGTTGTGGGAGGATGATGGTGGTTGTGGAAGGATGATGGTGGTTGTGGGAGGATGATGATGGTTGTGGGAGGATGATGGTGGTTGTGGGAGGATGATGATGGTTGTGGAAGGATGATGATGGTTGTGGGAGGATGATGATGGTTATGGGATGATGATGGTTGTGGGAGGATGATGGTGGTTGTGGGAGGATGATGATGGTTGTGGGAGGATGATGGTGGTTGTGGGAGGATGATGGGGGTTGTGGGAGGATGATGATGGTTGTGGGAGGATGATGGTGGTTGTGGGAGGATGATGGTGGTTGTGGGAGGATGATGGTGGTTGTGGGAGGATGATGGTGGTTGTGGGAGGATGATGGTGGTTGTGGAGGATGATGGTGGTTGTGGGATGATGATGGTGGTTGTGGAGGATGAATGCGCAAACAAACGCACGGTGGGGGAGGAGGGAGTTGGTGGACCTTGCCAGCTGTCAATTCCATTTTAAATAAATTTTCGATCAGCTCACCATTGTAAAGAGTTCATTCATCCACCTCTTCAAATGACTCATCCATCCTTTCATCCACCTCTCCATTCATCCATTCACATGTTCATCCATTCATGTGTTTACTTATTCATACATTCGCCTTCAATCAAACATCCAATTGCACAACAAAGCATTCAGGCAAAGAACGCATCCATTCATCCATCAATTCATTCACGCATACATCCCCCACCAACCACCCCATCCTGCCATCCACCCACGCAGCCAACTCACATCATCATCATCACCACTCCTCGTGTTGTTGAGTTCCCAGATGAAATGACGCAAGGTGAGGAAGAAGGCAACGGTGAAGAGGCACTGCAGCAGTCGTTGTGGTGGTTGGAGGTGGTTGGAGGAGGTTGGAGGAGGTTGAAGGTGGTTGGAGGTGGTTGGATGAAGTTGGAGGTGGTTGGAGGTGGTTGGAGGTGGTTGGAGGAGATTGAAGGAGGTTGGAGGAGGTTGGAGGAGGTTAGAGGTGGATGGAGGAGGTTGGAGGTGGTTGGAGGAGGTTGGAGGTGGTTGGAGGTGGTTGGAGGTGGTTGGAGGTGGTTGGAGGTGGTTGGAGGTGGTTGGAGGAGGTTGGAGGTGGTTGGAGGTGGTTGGAGGTGGTTGGAGGAGATTGGAGGAGGTTGGAGGAGGTTGGAGGTGGTTGGAGGTGGTTGGAGGTGGTTGGAGGAGGTTCGAGGTGGTTGGAGGAGGTTCGAGGAGGTTGGAGGAGGTTGGAGGAGGTTGGAGATGGTTGAAGGAGGGTTGGAGGAGGTTGGAGGTGGTTGGAGGAGGTTGGAGGTGGTTGGAGGAGGTTCGAGGAGGTTGGAGAAGGTTGTAGGAAGTTGGAGGTGGTTGGAGGAGGTTGGAGGTGGTTGGAGGTGGTTGGAGGAGATTGGAGGAGGTTGGAGGAGGTTGGAGGTGGTTGGAGGTGGTTGGAGGTGGTTGGAGGTGGTTGGAGGAGGTTGGAGGTGGTTGGAGGAGGGTTGGAGGAGGTTGGAAGTGGTTGGAGGAGGTTGGAGGAGGTTGGAGGTGGTTGGAGGAAGTTGGAGGAGGTTGGAGGAGATTGGAGGAGGTTGGAGGAGGTTGGAGGTAGTTAGAGGAGGTTGGAGGAGATTGGAGGAGGTTGGAGGAGGTTGGAGGTGGTTGGAGGAGGTTGGAGGTGGTTGGAGGGAGTTGGAGGTGGTTGGAGGTGGTTGGAGGTGGTTGGAGGTAGTTGGAGGAGGTTGGAGGTGGGTTGGAGGTGGTTGGAGGAGATTGGAGGAGGTTGGAGGAGGTTGGAGGAGGTTGGAGGAGGTTGGAGGTGGTTGGAGGAGATTGGAGGAGGTTGGAGGAGGTTGGAGGTGGTTGGAGGTGGTTGGAGGAGATTTGAGGAGGTTGGAGGAGGTTGGAGGTGGTTGGAGGAGATTTGAGGAGGTTGGAGGAGGTTGGAGGTGGTTGGAGGAGGTTGGAGGAGGTTGGAGGAGATTGGAGGTGGTTGGAGGAGGTTGGAGGTGGTTGGAGGTGATTGGAGGAGGTTGGAGGAGGTTGGAGGTGGTTGGAGGAGATTGGAGGAGGTTGGAGGTGGTTGGAGGTGATTGGAGGAGATTGGAGGAGGTTGGAGGTGGTTGGAGGAGGTTGGAGGAGATTGGAGGAGATTGGAGGTGGTTGGAGGTGGTTGGAGGAGATTGGAGGAGGTTGGAGGTGATTGGAGGAGGTTGGAGGAGATTGGAGGAGATTGGAGGTGGTTGGAGGAGATTGGAGGAGGTTGGAGGTGGTTGGAGGAGATTGGAGGAGGTTGGAGGAGGTTGGAGGAGATTGGAGGAGGTTGGAGGAGGTTGGAGGAGGTTGGAGGTGGTTGGAGGAGATTGGAGGTGATTGGAGGAGATTGGAGGAGATTGGAGGTGATTGGAGGAGATTGGAGGAGGTTGGAGGTGATTGGAGGAGGTTGGAGGAGATTGGAGGAGGTTGGAGGAGGTTGGAGGAGGTTGGAGGTGGTTGGAGGTGGTTGGAGGTGGTTGGAGGAGATTGGAGGAGGTTGGAGGTGATTGGAGGAGGTTGGAGGAGGTTGGAGGTGATTGGAGGAGGTTGGAGGAGGTTGGAGGAGGTTGGAGGAGGTTGGAGGAGGTTGGAGGTGGTTGGAGGTGGTTGGAGGTGGTTGGAGGAGATTGGAGGAGGTTGGAGGTGATTGGAGGAGGTTGGAGGAGGTTGGAGGTGATTGGAGGAGGTTGGAGGTGGTTGGAGGAGGTTGGAGGAGGTTGGAGGTGGTTGGAGGTGGTTGGAGGTGGTTGGAGGTGGTTGGAGGAGATTGGAGGAGGTTGGAGGAGGTTGGAGGAGGTTGGAGGAGGTTGGAGGTGGTTGGAGGTGGTTGGAGGTGGTTGGAGGAGATTGGAGGAGGTTGGAGGTGATTGGAGGAGGTTGGAGGAGGTTGGAGGAGGTTGGAGGAGGTTGGAGGTGGTTGGAGGTGGTTGGAGGTGGTTGGAGGAGATTGGAGGAGGTTGGAGGTGATTGGAGGAGGTTGGAGGAGGTTGGAGGTGATTGGAGGAGGTTGGAGGTGATTGGAGGAGATTGGAGGTGGTTGGAGGTGATTGGAGGAGGTTGGAGGAGATTGGAGGAGATTGGAGGTGGTTGGAGGTGGTTGGAGGAGGTTGGAGGAGGTTGGAGGTGGTTGGAGGAGGTTGGAGGAGGTTGGAGGTGATTGGAGGAGATTGGAGGTGGTTGGAGGAGATTGGAGGAGATTGGAGGTGGTTGGAGGAGATTGGAGGAGATTGGAGGTGGTTGGAGGAGGTTGGAGGAGGTTGGAGGAGATTGGAGGAGGTTGGAGGTGGTTGGAGGAGATTGGAGGAGGTTGGAGGTGGTTGGAGGTGGTTGGAGGAGGTTGGAGGTGGTTGGAGGAGGTTGGAGGAGGTTGGAGGTGGGTTGGAGGTGGTTGGAGGTGATTGGAGGAGATTGGAGGAGGTTGGAGGTGGTTGGAGGTGGTTGGAGGAGGTTGGAGGAGGTTGGAGGTGATTGGAGATGGTTAGAGGAGGTTGGAGGAGATTGGAGGAGGTTGGAGGAGGTTGGAGGTGGTTGGAGGTGGTTGGAGGTGGTTGGAGGTGGTTGGAGGAGGTTGAAGGTGGTTGGAGGAGATTTGAGAAGGTTGGAGGAGGTTGGAGGAGGTTGGAGGTGGTTGGAGGTGATTGGAGATGGTTAGAGGAGGTTGGAGGAGATTGGAGGAGGTTGGAGGAGGTTGGAGGAGGTTGGAGGTGGTTGGAGGTGGTTGGAGGAGGTTGGAGGTGGTTGGAGGTGGTTGGAGGTGGTTGGAGGTGGTTGGAGGTGGTTGGAGGTGGTTGGAGGTGATTGGAGATGGTTAGAGGAGGTTGGAGGAGATTGGAGGAGGTTGGAGGAGGTTGGAGGAGGTTGGAGGTGGTTGGAGGTGGTTGGAGGAGGTTGGAGGTGGTTGGAGGTGGTTGGAGGTGATTGGAGATGGTTAGAGGAGGTTGGAGGAGATTGGAGGAGGTTGGAGGAGGTTGGAGGTGGTTGGAGGTGGTTGGAGGTGGTTGGAGGTGGTTGGAGGAGGTTGAAGGTGGTTGGAGGAGATTTGAGAAGGTTGGAGGAGGTTGGAGGAGGTTGGAGAAGGTTGGAAGAGGTTGGAGGAGATTGGAGGAGGTTGGAGGAGGCTGGAGGTGGTTGGAGATGGTTGGAGGAGGTTGGAGGTGGGTTGGAGGTGGGTTGGAGAAGGTTGTAGGAGATTGGAGGAGATTGGAGGAGGTTGGAGGTGGTTGGAGGTGGTTGGAGGTGGTTGGAGGTGGTTGGAGGAGGTTGGAGGTGGTTGGAGGTGGTTGGAGGTGGTTGGAGGAGATTGGAGGAGGTTGGAGGAGGTTGGAGGTGGTTGGAGGTGGTTGGAGGTGGTTGGAGGAGGTTGGAGGTGGTTGGAGGAGGTTCGAGGAGGTTGGAGGAGGTTGGAGGAGGTTGGAGATGGTTGAAGGAGGGTTGGAGGAGGTTGGAGGTGGTTGGAGGAGGTTGGAGGTGGTTGGAGGAGGTTCGAGGAGGTTGGAGAAGGTTGTAGGAGGTTGGAGGTGGTTGGAGGAGGTTGGAGGTGGTTGGAGGTGGTTGGAGGAGATTGGAGGAGGTTGGAGGAGGTTGGAGGTGGTTGGAGGTGGTTGGAGGTGGTTGGAGGAGGTTGGAGGTGGTTGGAGGAGGGTTGGAGGAGGTTGGAAGTGGTTGGAGGAGGTTGGAGGAGGTTGGAGGTGATTGGAGATGGTTGGAGGTGGTTGGAGGAGGTTGGAGGAGGTTGGAGGAGGTTGGAGGTAGTTGGAAGAGGTTGGAGGAGATTGGAGGAGGTTGGAGGAGTTTTGAGGAGGTTGGAGATGGTTGGAGGATGTTGGAGAAGATTGGAGGTGGTTGGAGGAGGTTGGAGGTGGTTGGAGGGAGTTGGAGGTGGTTGGAGGTGGTTGGAGGAGGTTGGAGGAGGTTGGAGGTGGTTGGAGGTGGTTGGAGGAGGTTGGAGGTGGGTTGGAGGAGGTTAGAGGAGATTGGAGGAGGTTGGAGGAGGTTGGAGGAGGTTGGAGATTGGAGGAGGTTGGAAGAGGTTGGAGGTGGTTGGAGGAGGTTGGAAGAGGTTGGAGGTGGTTGGAGCTACCCGTTCAACCAAAGCAGATTTTATTACTTTTTAAAAAAAAGATAAAAAACCACCACCACTTCTACCACAACCACTACCACTTCTACCACAACCACTACAACTTCTACCACTACCACCAACACTACCACTACCACCACCACTTCTACCACTATCACCACCACCACCGTCACCACCACCAGCGCCACAAGCATCAACACAACCCCCACCCCCATCAACCACTAGCACTACTAACCACCACAAACACCCCCAGCATTACTACCAACACCACCAACACCACCTGCACCAACACTAGCACCGCCACCAACTCTAGCACCGCCACTAGCACTACTACCACCAACACCACCAACACTAACACCAACACTAGCACTACCACTACCACCAACACTAACACTACCACCAACACTAACACTACCACCAACACCAACACTACCACCACCACTAGCACCAACACCTGCACTGAGAGATCGACGAAGGGATGGGGGTCCTTGTTGATTCCCAGTTCGGAGAGCGGGTAGCCACTCTGTGTGCTGACTGGCAGCTCTGCGTCTAGTGGTCGTGGTGTGATGGTGGTGGTGGTGGTTGGTTGGTTGATTGGTTGTTTGGTTGGTTAGTTGGTTGGTTGTTTGGTTGATTGGTTGGTTGGTTGGTTGTTTGGTTGGTTGATTGTTTGGTTGGTTAGTTGGTTGGTTGATTGGTTGGTTGGTTAGTTGTTTGGTTGGTTGATTGTTTGTTTGGTTAGTTGGTTGGTTGATTAGTTGGTTGGTTAGTTGTTTGGTTGGTTGATTGTTTGGTTGGTTAGTTGGTTGGTTGATTGAATGGTTGGTTGGTTAGTTGTTTGGTTGGTTAGTTGTTTGGTTGGTTAGTTTATTGATTGTTTGGTTGGTTAGTTATTTGTTTGGTTGGTTGGTTAGTTGGTTGGTTGGTTGGTTAGTTGGTTGGTTGGTTGGTTAGTTGGTTGGTTGGTTGGTTGGTTAGTTGGTTGGTTGGTTGGTTAGTTGGTTGGTTGTTTGGTTGTTTGGTGATTCTAAAAGGTCAATGGTTGCGATAGCTCGAAACAATCCTGGCTACAAGCAACTTGCGAAGCTCCATGCGGCCACCTGTGAGTCGCAGGCTGTAGACGTAGTTGACGACGAGGAGCGCCTCGGCGTAGAGGAGGATGAGTGGCGACAAGCGGAGGGTGAGTTGTCTCTTCTGCGGCACCATCCAGATCAGACAAGCCGAAATGAGGAAGACGAACGAAAACCAACTGTGGTACGCAATGCTCCACGCCTGTGAGGGTTTGTGAGGCAGGAAAAGTCCATCACTTCCTTTATTGTCCAGTGAACAAAAGATTTTTTTAAATTATGAAATAAACTCAAGTCATTTCACCCTCCTACCCCACTCACTATCATCATAACTACTCACTCACCATCATCACTACCCACCCACCATCATCACTACCCACCCACCATCATCATCACTACTCACTCACCATCATCACTACCCACTCACCATCATCACTACTCACTCACCATCATCACTACCCACTCACCATCATCACTACCCACTCACCATCATCACTACCCACTCACCCTCATCACTACCTACCCACTCACCATCATCACTACCCACTCACCATCATCACTACCCACTCACCATCATCACTACCCACTCACCATCATAACTACCCACTCACCCTCATCACTACCTACCCACTCACCATCATCACTACCCACTCACCATCATCATCACTACCCACTCACCATCATCATCACTACCCACTCACCATCATCACTACCCACTCACCATCATCATCACTACCCACTCACCATCATCACTACCCACTCACCATCATCACTACCTACTCACTCACCATAATCACTACCCACTCACCCTCATCACTACCTACCCACTCACCATCATCACTACCCACTCACCATCATCACTACCCACTCACCCTCATCACTACCCACTCACCATCATCACTACCTACTCACTCACCATCATCACTACCCACTCACCATCATCACTACCTACTCACTCACCATCATCAATACCCACTCAACATCATCACTACCCACTCACCATCATCACTACCCACTCACCATCATCACTACCCACTCACCATCATCACTACCCACTCACCCTCATCACTACCCACTCACCATCATCATCACTACCCACTCACCATCATCACTACCCACTCACCATCATCACTACCTACTCACTCACCATAATCACTACCCACTCACCCTCATCACTACCTACTCACCATCATCACTACCCACTCACCATCATCTCTACCCACTCACCATCATCACTACCCACTCACCATCATCATCACTACCCACTCACCATCATCACTACCCACTCACCCTCATCACTACCTACCCACTCACCATCATCACTACCCACTCACCCTCATCACTACCTACCCACTCACCATCATCACTACCCACTCACCATCATCACTACCCACTCACCATCATCACTACCCACTCACCCTCATCACTACCTACTCACTCACCATCATCACTACCCACTCACCATCATCACTACCCACTCACCATCATCACTACCTACTCACCATCATCACTACCTACTCACCATCATCACTATCAGAGTGCCAATGTATGACTGCTTGAGGACGTAATTGCCCACCACAACCAGCACTGACTTCACTGTTTCAAACCTTCGTTCGATTCATAAATGGTATCGTTTGACAATTCATTTGTGAGTCTTGAATTTACAGCTTTATTCACTCATCCATCCATCCATCCTTCTATCCATCCATTCATGCATCCATCCATGCATCCATCTATCCATCCATGCACCCATGCATCCCTTAATCCATGCATGCACCCATGCATCCATTAATCCATGCATGCACCCATGCATCCATCTATCCATGCATGCACCCATGCATCCATCTATCCATGCATGCACCCATGCACTTGCAGCACTCACTTGTACTGCTCAAGGACACTCTGGGACCTCAGTCGCTGAGGAGGGGCGTGCTCGTCACTGTTGGTGTTGTTGAGGCTCTGGTAGTTTGGCTGGTCCTGAGTCGATGTTGGCGGTGGAAGAAGTGGTGGAGAGGGTGGTGAGGGTGGTTGAGGTGGTGGAGAAGGTGGTGAGGGTGGTTGAGGTGGTGGAGAAGGTGGTGAGGGTGGTTGAAGTGGTAATCAAGGTAGTAGAGGTGGTGGTAGTTGAAGTGATTTTTATTCTATTTTACTTTTCGTTCTTACCCTGTCATCACTGAAAATTGGCATTTGATCTTGCGAGCCTGCCGACTGCGACAAAGCAAGGAGAAGGACTTGTGGACAAATAACATCTTAAAACATCTCAAATAGAATTTCAAATACCTTTTGAAACTAAATTATTAACTCGAAAGGAAATCAAATTAAAATATTTCAAAAAATAGCCAGTCCCTTCTTCTCCTTTCCTTCCTTCTTCATTTGTTATTCATTCACCAGCCCGCTAATCCCTCATCCACTCCCCACCTCCTTTCCCTCCATCTCCTTTCTCCTCCACCTCCTTTCCCTCCACCTCCTTTCCCTCCACCTCCTTTCCCTCCACCTCCTTTCTCCTCCACCTCCTTTCTCCTCCACCTCCTTTCTCCTCCACATCCTTTCTCCTCCACATCCTTTCTCCTCCACCTCCTTTCCCTCCACCTCCTTTCTCCTCCACCTCCTCCACCTCCTTTCTCCTCCACCTCCTTTCTCCTCCACCTCCTCCACCTCCTTTCTCCTCCACCTCCTTTCCCTCCACCTCCTTTCTCCTCCACCTCCTTTCTCCTCCACCTCCTCCACCTCCTTTCTCCTCCACCTCCTTTCCCTCCACCTCCTTTCTCCTCCACCTCCTTTCACTCCACCTCCTTTCTCCTCCACCTCCTTTCTCCTCCACCTCCTTTCTCCTCCACCTCCTCCACCTCCTTTCTCCTCCACCTCCTTTCCCTCCACCTCCTCCACCTCCTTTCCCTCCACCTCCTCCACCTCCTTTCCCTCCACCTCCTTTCCCTCCACCTCCTTTCTCCTCCACCTCCTTTCCCTCCACCTCCTTTCTCCTCCACCTCCTTTCACTCCACTCACAGACGACTGTCGACTTCTGAGCTGGAAGCCGATCGAGAAGAAGAAGAGAAGGAGACAACCGACGTTGAGTCCGTCGCTCCAGTCGACGTCTCCGCTGAGCGTCACCTGCCAAGGCCGCCTGCAGTCGACACTCACGAACCTGCGCAGTCCCAGCAGTCTGCCGTGCAGTGGCGTATTTTGAGCGCTTTGTTTTCTTTGTTGTATTTTTAATTTGCATTCGATGTCAAGGACTGGGAGGTAACCTCTCGACCAAGGCTGGCGTGTTGTTGACTGGAGGGGGCCAGAAGGACTGGAAGAAGGGCGTTTGGTTGGCGTAGAAGGAGAGCAGGTGCAGTCCGTTGTAGGCGAGGAGCAGCCCTTCGGCCACCACGAGGCCCCTGCAAGCAAGCGAGGAAAGATGGTGTGCCAAAAAGAGTTTGAAAATGCCTGGAAAAGAGTTCTCGATTAACGGATCGGGTATCGGCCTATTTTTGAGTACCGGGTACCCAAATACTCTGAGAAAACTTGGAAACATAATAAAGGTTTAAAGAAAGAAATAAAAACTATTTATCAAATGCAACGAAAAAGTGGAACGGGTTTTGTTACATGTTTAACAATTTCAATTAACTCATCTTTTATCGAGTGAAACAAGGTTTTAACTAAAACTGTGCTTTAATCTACGTTAATTTTCGATTAACGCGTTAGTCAATTAACGACCATGATGGTGCTGTTTGTGCTATTTTGGTTACATTGTCAGCAAGTGAACACAAACACTTCTCTAATTTACTGTCCACAAACGAATGGGAAAGATTGCATTTCATCAAAAAACTTCTAATTTCTTGAATATTTGCAAAAGAACTTTTAGGGGGTAAAAATACTTGAAAAGTGTTACTTGCAATTTGTCACTTAACACAAGAACTATGCACTCCAGAAGATGATCCAGCTTATGTCATTCATTTTACACACAAAATGTCTTTCCAATTTGGAGCAGAGAATGAATAATCAGAATATCCAATGGTCAAAAATTGCCACATCGTTAGACCCCCGATTTAAAAAATTTAAATGTTTACAAAAAAATAAATAAGTTGAAGAAACTATAAGAAGAAAAGAAACCTCAAAAACTATACAGCAGGGGTGCACAACCTTTTTCAGGCTGAGGACCAAAATTACTGAGTCCCTGGGCCCCAAGGGCCGCATCAGCGTGCACATAGATGACACAATAAAACAACTCAAAGAATGCACATTTTTAATGAATGTCGTAAAAAAAGTTATTTAAACATGTATGAATAACTAAATGTAAAAAAAACTCAAAGAATGCAAGTTTTTAATAAATGTCATTTAAAAAAATAACGTTATTTAAACATGTACGAATAACTAAATGCTAGAATTTTAATGAGAAGGTTGAGTCTGAATGGTTGCAACAACATTGTCAATATTGGGTTTGAGTTCTGTTGTTGCAAGCCTCAAAATCGAACAAAGATTATCATCAGTCAAAGATGATCTCAGTTTATTTTTATTTGTGTTCATGAGTGAAAACGTTTGTTCACACACGTATGTGCTGCCAAATTCAGACAAGATTCGGCAAGCCAAATCTTTGACCGCTCCATATTTAACTGAACTAAGACTTCCATAAAAAGTTAAAATGGAGTTATGCTGAAACGCTGACTTTAATTCTAGTGAACATTGAAGATCAATGACTTCTAACTGACATTGCTCAGGTACGGATTCTACAGCACAAGAGAAAGGGTCACGGATGAAGTTGAATAAATCCCTAAAATCCCTATGCTCCCTGAATGCATCAAAACGTTCATTAAATTCCTTTAGTAACGCTTCAAAACTGTCGTGGTATTTATTGAAGTCACACTGGCATTCCTTCTGAAAAGCTGAACAAAAAAGAAAATGACATAAATTACCAGATTGCAGATTCGAACAAATCAGCCGTAGCTTCAAGGTGAATGACAGCAGCTCTTGGCACATATCAAAGATGTGATCTTTGCCTTGAAGACGCAGATTCAATTTATTTAAGTGTTCTGTTATGTCTGCCAAAAATGCTAAGTCTGCCAACCACTGTTTGTTTGTAAAAACAGCTGTGTCTTTGCCTTTGGTAACAAGGAATTCACAAATTTCCTTTCGTAACTCAACAAACCAAGTTAGAACTTTTCCTCGACTCAACCACCTTACATAAGTGTGATATGGTATATCACGATATTCTGACTCAATGTTTTCAAGAAATTATCTGAATTGTCGATGGTTAAGTCTTTTTGCTCATATGAAGTTCACTAATTTAAAAACAAATTTCATAACATTATCAAAATTAATGACTCGTGTACACAGTGACTCTTGATGTATGATGCAGTGGTATGCGTGGATGGTGTCTGTTGGAATTCCTAAGTCTTGCAAATGTGATCGCAGATGAGCAACAAGTCCTAATTTTTTACCAGTCATGGTGGGTGCACCATCAGTAGTAACACTACAGAGCTTTGGCCAATGAACGTCAAGAACAGATTTCACTCCTCCAAAAATATCTGCACCAGTCGCACGTCCACGTAGTGAGGCCATTCCTGCTAATTCCTGAGTTAATTTACAGTTCTCATCCACCGCACGAACAAAAACCAAAAGCTGTGCTGTGTCATCTAAGGCAATTGAAAAATACTTGCAAATGGCAAGCTTGTCACGCAAACGTCGTTAGATAAACCAACCACCCACGCTGGATAGTCATCCATGACAATGGCACTTTGTTGAACAGGTCTGTTCTCAGGACAGACTTCTTTGCAAATGGCTTGCATGCAGCTTTTGACGAAATCACCATCAGTAAATGGTCGAGACGATCGCGCAATAATTTTCATTAACTTTTTTTGTAAAAATATTTTGCTCAGATGACAATCTTTTTACAAGTTGATCAATGATATTTTTTATAGCTTCGTCTTTCCCATCATCAAACGTAGCAGCGTGTTTGGTTTCATAATGTCTTTTGCAATTGTAGTCCTCCATTACAGTTACGGACTCGCGAAAAATTACGCCCAAAGCTGCATTTGTCCATTCTTCCTTAAACTGACGATTTTCTGCTTCAATTTTACGCTTTGACATTCTTACTAATTTAAAAAAACTCAATTATCGCTCGTTGTTGTTGTTCCAATCGATTTATATTAGGAAAGTGCAAACAGTACTATTAAAAAGAGATGAGCGGGTGCGTCGATTTAAAATTCTGTTAGGGCCGCAAATAACCAAAATGGACTAGTTGTCTGGGAGCCGCATCAAACAGGCCGAAAGGCCGCATGCGGCCCGCGGGTTGTGCACCTCTGCTATACAGCCTTCACCAAACAAGAGACAACAAACATATGTGACTTCAGATTCTGAAGATGAAGATACCTCAATAAATCATTAAACTTTATAGAAAAGAATCTGAAGTAGGCTTTGAGAGTTGTCCTCTTGTTTGGTAGCAACAACACGAAGGAGCATATCCGGCTCTTGCGAAACTGTCAAGAAAGTACTTGTCATCTCTTGCAAGTACAGTTCTATGTGAACGTTTATTCAGCTTGTCAGGATACATAGTTAGTAAGAAAAAAGTCTCGTAAGATCCCACTAATGTTGAAAAACTTTTTTACTTGAGTAACGGGCTCAAAATGATGTGTGACCATTGCATTTTTGGTCATTTATGGATTTTTTTTCTCTTTAAAACGATGATTATTTTTATATAAAAAATTCTAATAAAAAATTAACTTTTTTAAACTTTTTTTATAAATAACATTTTATAATAATTTCAAATATGCTAAAAACATTCCGTTGAAATACGATTAACGGCGATTACAATTTTTAATCGTGGAACAGCTCTAGTTTTAACAAAATTTTGCTAATAATTTTTTCCCAACATACAATTAAAAACAATTCTTGAACTATACAAGTAAAAAATAATATTATTTCTTGTTCAAACGAGTATATTAAATTTGTAAAAACATTAAAAGCTTTCTTTTCGGACATCTACTGCAACAAGCTCATGCTCCGCCTCACAAGTTGTTTCATTCAATATTGCTAAAATACAATTTAGAGTTTCAACTCGTTTGGAGGCACAGCAACTAAAATACTGATCTTTTCATGACAATTATTCATGGAAACTCTCAATTTTTCTTATCGAATAAAGAAAAAATAAATTAAAATAATATTTTTAAGTGAAAAAGTTGTTGACGGCGTTGTTTTTGGAAACCCCGAATAAAAGTTTTAAAAATTCAAAATTGTTGAATTGGAAGGGTGAAAAACTTATGAATATTGAAGTTTAATGTCTCAAAAATTAATTTATTAAGTAATAAATAAGATAGAAACTTATTGGAAAGTCTTGAATAAACCTCGAAAACTTGAAGCCGCATGCGCAAAGAGTTGCCACGCAGAGGAAGCACACGAAGTAGACGGCGGCCAGGAGGTTCGGCCTGGCGACACCGCACAAGGCGAGCAGCGTGATGGCGAGCAGACTGCTCACGTAGCTGGCCAGTTGCGAACCCAACTTGGTGAAGCGGGTGGAGGGGCTTCTTGTCTGGTAGCCGGATCGAGAGGAGAAAAGACAGAAGGAGAGAAGGAGAATGGTGGTGGTGACGATGAGAACCAGAAGGTCGGGGAGGTTGAAACGGAGAACACTCAGAAAAGAGCCGTCTGTGCTGTGGTGTTGTGGTGAAAAGGTGTTTCAGTGAGACGTTCGTTATGAGACTCGTTTTCGGTGTGGTGATTGTTGAGAGGATGTGGTTAGTTTTGGATTCTGTTAGCTTTAAGAGTGGCAAAATAAACACTTATTCCGTCCAGGTTTATTTTACAACTACTTTTACAAAAGTTTATTTTAAAACTACTTTTACAAAAGTTTATTTTAAAACTACTTTTACAAAAGTTTATTTTAAAACTACTTTTACAAAAGTTTATTTTAAAACTACTTTTACAAAAGTTTATTTTAAAACTACTTTTACAAAAGTTTATTTTAAAACTACTTTTACAAAAGTTTATTTTAAAACTACTTTTACAAAAGTTTATTTTAAAACTACTTTTACAAAAGTTTATTTTAAAACTACTTTTACAAAAGTTTATTTTAAAACTACTTTTACAAAAGTTTATTTTAAAACTACTTTTACAAAAGTTTATTTTAAAACTACTTTTACAAAAGTTTATTTTAAAACTACTTTTACAAAAGTTTATTTTAAAACTACTTTTACAAAAGTTTATTTTAAAACTACTTTTACAAAAGTTTATTTTAAAACTACTTTTACAAAAGTTCATTTTAAAACTACTTTTACAAAAGTTTATTTTAAAACTACTTTTACAAAAGTTTATTTTAAAACTACTTTTACAAAAGTTTATTTTAAAACTACTTTTACAAAAGTTTATTTTAAAACTACTTTTACAAAAGTTTATTTTAAAACTACTTTTACAAAAGTTTATTTTAAAACTACTTTTACAAAAGTTTATTTTAAAACTACTTTTACAAAAGTTTATTTTAAAACTACTTTTACAAAAGTTTATTTTAAAACTACTTTTACAAAAGTTTATTTTAAAACTACTTTTACAAAAGTTTATTTTAAAACTACTTTTACAAAAGTTTATTTTAAAACTACTTTTACAAAAGTTTATTTTAAAACTACTTTTACAAAAGTTTATTTTAAAACTACTTTTACAAAAGTTTATTTTAAAACTACTTTTACAAAAGTTTATTTTAAAACTACTTTTACAAAAGTTTATTTTAAAACTACTTTTACAAAAGTTTATTTTAAAACTTTTAAACAAATTTTAATTGCAACAACAAATCCCCCCCAAAAAAAAGAACAACTGCACATCAACAGCAATAATCACAACAAAAATCATAACAACAATAATCACAACAACAACAATCATAACAACAACCACAACAACAACAAACGAAGAGGTTGATGAGGAGGCAGCTATTTTTGCGTATTTATAATTCGCCAAGGCACGCAACTGAAGCGCCACTTACACGACATAAGTCGTGAAACACCGCATCATATACACTAGGTATATGATAACTCACGGTTGGCTGAACAGAGATTCGAACTGGCGACCTTTAAGTTGCAGGTCCAATGACATTACCATCTAAGCCAACCCGCTCGCCAAAGCTACAGGAAGGAAGTCAGAGAATTCCTACCAATCAAGCTGTATCAAGATCTAGGGTCTGCCAAGCTGTCGCAAATGACAGACCTCAAGAACACCACTTCAGTAACGACAGACTGAATGGCATCTACAAAGGCAGGCTCAAGAAAGCTGAGGAGGAGCTCACTAAACTTGCTCGCACCAACCTGAGCAGGTTCCGTACTGGGCAGCACCCGACGATCAGAGTAGAATTGGTCTAAGCCAAGAGAACATAAGCAGACTCTGCAAGACGGCCCAGGAGACAACAACTCATCTCTGGACAGACTGCCCAGCCCTGGAACCAGATAGGACAGTACACGGGCTGGGCAGGAACACAAGAGAATGGACTCAAGAGCCTGGCAGGGCAGCGCAGCTGGTTGAGGATATACTCACCAGACTGCTGAACAACTAAACGAAATACAACAAAAACAACAACAGTAACAACAACAAAACCCTGCCAGAAGATCTGCTGCTAGTGAAGAAGGAAAGATGGTGCTCTGATCCAGTCATGCAGGCCGCTAATGCTGCAGTGCCGATGAAGAAAAGTCAGCAAGCCCAGCAAGCCGTTCTGGAGCCCTGCTCTCGACGCACTCGAACGCCAGAGACAGCAATCCATACGCAGTGGAAACACAGAGGAGACCATGCGTACCAACCTCGAATGGAGGAAGGAGATTGCAGAGCAGAAGAATAAATGCTGGCGTGAGAGGGTGGAGAAACTGAGAGAAGGTGACGACCAACGGAAGCTGTGGTCCTCCATCAGGAAAATGAACGGGCATGGGGAGGTGAAGGCCAAGAATGAGATGCTGAACTTCAAGGGCGTGATGCGAGTTACTGACAAGCAAAAGGCAGCAGCCTTCGCAGAGCATTATGCAGATGTCATCAAACTCGTCCTCAACAAGGAGAAACGCCTGCTCCGGAATGAAAATGCTCGGAAGATCAAGCAGAGACAGGTCGTTGGCTGCCCTCGGACACGAAGAGGATCTCAAAAGCGCTACCTCCTCCCTCAAGGAGGCTCTAAGAGAGAGAGGGGGAGAGGTGTTCACATACCTTCTCCGCATAGGACCGGGATGGTTCGGTCATGCGGAATGGGAACAAAGAACTAAAAGCGATAACAACAACAACAACACTACCGCATACCCACAACCTCCACGCGGTGCGGTGGGGGGCGCTTGCACCTCAAATGTGGGTACTTTCGGCCACCCTGCCAGGGCAGACTCTGCAAGACAGCCCAAGAGACAACAAACTCATCTCTGGACATACTGCCCAGCCCTGGAACACGGGCTGGGCAAGAACACAAGAGAACTGACTCAAGAGCCTGGCAGGGCAGTGCAGCTGGACGAGACTATCCTCCCCAGACTGCTGAACAACACAACGAAATACAACAACAACAACAGCAACAACAACAACAAGCACAACAACGATAACAACAACAACCTCTGGAGACCGATGTGTCGGAGGAGACTTTCGTAGAAGGAGCACTGCGTCAAGGGCTTGCCAGTGGCGACGACGCAGACGACGAAGATGACTTGGGCTAGAGTGCACACCGCTGAAAAGACCAGAGGAAAGAGGAGCATATTGCGCAGACCTGCAATCGAGTAGTGGCTTGGTTGCTGCTGAGGCAGTGAGACATTTTAAAGATTTGTGAGCTTGAAGAAGGATTTCTTTTGAGTTGCAAAATTGTAAAGTTTAATTTTGTTTAATTTCTCTTTACAAATTCTTTAAATAAGCCACACAAAAAAATCCAAAAAAACTTTTAACATTTTAATTTCACTTAATTAAAAAATTCTTTTTAAATATTAAAAATATTTTTTTTTAACAAATAAAATTGAAAAAATTTACTTTCCACAAAATTGGTTCTTGCAAATAGAAGTATGAAGAAAACTGAAAAAAGCTTTTACTGAATCGTCGTTTCCTTATTTGTTGGCTCCATCCACATTTGATAAACTTTTTTCCAATTATTATCATTATTAGAGATGTGCTATAATCTGTTAACTTTCGATTAATGCGTTAAACAGTTAATGACCGTTAAAATGTTTAACGTCATTAAATATTTTAACGCATTAAAAAAATTTACGCATTTAACAATTTTAATGCATTCAAACTTATCTAAATTAAACTGTTTTTTGCTGTTTTGGCTACATTGTGAGCAAGAGAACACAAACACTACTAATTCAGTCAACAAACGAATGGTAAAAAATTTCATTTCATCAAAAACTTCTTGAAGATTTGCAACAGAACTTCTAGGGGGTGAAAAAGACTTGAAATTTTCAAATATCTCAAAATAAATGAATAAAACCCATTTAAATCACTAAAAATATACACGTCCACGATGGCTGGGTTCAGGGATTTGCTAGAGCGGTGAAATTTTCGAAATCATATAATAGGATAGTTTAAAAATAAGCTTTAGAAAACCAAAATTGAGTACTTAATTTAGTTAGTGTGCTATTGACAAAACAAATAGGATAATCGATTAAGTTTGTCAAATAGGCATCACTATGATATTTGCTGTAATGTTTATAATTAAATGCATTAATTAATCTCAAACAATTATAACAACTTATTCATTCCAAATAATGATTTTTATTATTTATTATATTTTATATTATAATTAATAATTTTTTCTCAACAGATTCCTACGATATTCGTACTCGACCATGGAAGCAAAGAATAGTGGGCGTGCTGGTGTGTTGATGAATGAGGAGTTTGACTTGAGGGCTTTTGTTAAAGAGACTTATGCAAAGCCATCAGAACCACTTCTGAATGGTTTTGTCTATTGTCTTTTTCCTGAGCCTGCTAGGGGTAAGAGGCGTCCCAAGTGGAAAGAAGTAATGAGCAATTTAAAGGATAGGCGGATTAGTTTTACTGTCAGTGATTGCACAATTAGTAAGGCATTAGCTAATGTTTATGGTTCAATAAATAGATTAAGATGGGATGAAAATATAAGTGAAGTTGAATTATTTATTAATAATCCGTTCAAGTACCAACCCTCAATAATTAATAATTCTAGGCCTGATCAATTGGTTGCAAGTGTCCCAGATTCAACCACTAGTACACTAGTGGCTAATTTATCAAGTACAAGGGGTTTAGTCGATAATATAGATAGGAATTGTAGAAGATGTGCGCATAGGAAATTATCATTAAGGCGTTCATTTAAATTAGTTAATGAGCTAAAACTTAGAATAAGTAGGCTTGCAGGTTTTCCTGAAAAGTACGGAGTTTTGAAGCGGCAGTCCAACAGAAGAAAGAATTCCATAGGAATGTGGAAAACCAAGTACCAGCGAGAGAAAGCCAAGAACCAAGTTAAGTTTAATAGCTTCAATATAATTAATAAACAAGAGGAAGTAGTCGACTTTGACTTTTCAGTCGCCAGTTAGCTTACAGACATGCTATATACGGTTAATTGTGATCATTTTTCCTAAAAGCAGTAAAAACGTTAATTATTTATTTTAATTTCAAAATTAATAATAAATTAAACTTATTTTAATTGATAAAAAATGACATTTGAATAATGTCGCTAAGCGACATTGTCGCTTATACAAGCCGCAAACTTGATTTTAAGCAATGCTTAGAAGTGTGAGTCACTTTTTTTGCCTAAAATCATGTAAAATCTTTGATGCTAATTTCAACTTTTAAATTGCTCTATCTTTGTTATAAATAATTTTTTTCTAATATATTTTATTTATTTATTTTTTTTAACTCCTTTTTCAGAAAATTATAATTTCATTTTCGAAAAGATATTTTGAAAAAGTTATGCGACTACCTATTTTAAGGCAATGAAGAAAACATTTTGTTATATCTCTTTGATCTAAGACGACTTTAATGACCTAACGGTGTTACAAAGTATGCTATACAATATAAGTATGTTGGATTATATAGATTGATCGAGTCTGCACGTGAATGACCGGATTAAAACACGAGGCTAACTTTGATTGGCTCAACTTTTCAATAGCAACTTCTTCCCGCGATATTCCTTCAGACTAAGAAGCATCTAAAAATGTCACAATGACATTTGGAAAAAGAACAAAATTCATCGGGCCAATCAGGATATTTTGAAGCAAATTTTGACAAAGTGAAAAGTTTGCCCTGGTGGCCTTCGACAGCGCGAGCCATGCAATGATTACTAAATCAATCATTAAATGTTATAGAAAAGAGGCATATGCGACTCTTGCGAAACTGGCAGGAAAGTACTTGTCATCTCCTGCAAGTACAGTTCTGTGTGAACGTCTATTCAGCTTGTCAGGACACATAGTTAGCAAGAAAAAAGCCTCTTTAAATCCAATAAATGTTGAAAACTTGATTTATTGAGTAACTGGATCATTAATGATGTGTGACAATTGCATTTTTTTATCATGTATTGATTCTTTTTTCTTTTTAAAATGTAGACTACTTTTTATAAAAAAACTCTGATAAAATTTTTATTACATTTGTAAGAAATACAATTTAAATAATATTTTATACTAATGTCATTATGCTAAAAACATTGCGTTAAAATACGATTAAAATTTTTAGTGGTGGAACAGCTCTAATTATTTTTTATCAAATAAGCTATTTACAGTTTAATTAGAGCAACTCCAGATCATCCAGATCTTTTTTCAACTATTAACGCGATTTGTTTAATTTTAAAAACTAAATAAATTATTTGATAAATAATAAAATTATACAAATTATTTATGTCAATAAAAAGCGAATTCTCGGAGTTGAAGCATCAATTAACAAAAATTATTTTCTAAAAATAATAATTTATATGATTTATTTTTATCACTCGCTCTTAGAAAACCTTTGAATGTGGTGGTGGGGGGGATAGGGAGAAGGGAGCTGATGAGAGCCATACAGCCATACACTGCAGACATGAGATTGAAACGAGCCAAGCATGCTGAGTGGGGGGAGGTGGTATAAGATGGCTCGGTGGTGGAGGGGGGGAGGTGGTATAAGATAGTTTGGTGGTGGAGATGGTATAACATTTTTTGGTGGGGAGAAACCAAAAAATATGTATTGAAATTTACTATATTATTAATTTTTGTCTGCATGCATGAGCACTCCTAAAATGCTGTTTTGGCAAAATATTGTTTGTTAAGTGCTCAAGAAAAAATAGATTTTAATTATTTTTTTAAATAATACCCTTTTAATTTTTTTTTATATGATTGAAGAAATGTTTGAAAAATGTTACGAGGAAAAAAAATCGACAAATAATATGGGGTAACATCGAAAATTTCAAGGTCAAACTTTTGACCACCAAAAAAATATTATATTATATTATATTTAAACCATTAAATTTTTTTTAAATAGAACATTCAAATGCCTATATTTTGGTATACTACAATGTAGTATGACTACATTATTCGTCCTGATAAATATAAGCAGAGATATTTCAAATTGAATAGAGAAGGGTTTTGACTTCGGCGAACTTTGAAGGTCAATAACTCGGCGACCTTTTGAAAAATTGCATTTAAAAAATTTTTCATTTTGATAGACAACGTATCTAAACATAACATGAAAGTTTCATAAATTTCTGAGAGGGGGGAGTGTACTCCATTCTATGGAATGACCCAGCTGCAGCCTGTTCTGAAACCTGCCTGATTCATTCTGAGTAGCAAGTCGATGGGCTCACGCATGCGGTTGAGAAGCATTTGGCTGCAATGGACATCAAGCTGATACCTCAGTTGTTGGTCATCAACTGGAGATTTATTTTTTTGGATAGCAAAACAGTTAGTTTCAATATTCGAATAGAAAACCCAGTATTCGTAACAGTTTTAATACAGACTTGAAAAGTTTTTTTAAAGAAGTCTCTGAAAAAGAATTTTTCCATTCACAATAGAATGAGTGATTTTTAATATTTTAACAGATTTTTATAATAATTTAATTATTACAATTTTTAATGATTTTATGATTATTTAAATGATTAAACTGCATTTTTATTTCTAATACTTTTATGATTGATTTGTTAAATTGTTTTATGTCTTATGTGACCAATTGTACAAAATGAATTTGAAAATTTTAAATCTTATAACTTATTGAACATTAAATACTTAAACATATAAAAGCAAAAAAATTAATTAAAAATGTAAATTTATGCACATTGTAGAAAAATAAATGCAATTATCAAAGTTTCCTTTTTACTTGAAATTCGGTTCGGTTTCGGCGCCGAAATTTTTAATTTGAATATTTTTTTTTAAAGAAAAAATGTCGGCTTAATTTCAGTTTCGGCCGAATCAGAAATATCAGTTTCAGTCGGGCTCTATTGCAATCTTTTTAAATGTTCAGTTATAACAATCTCTTATTAACACATATTTAACGTAATGTTAATTCAGAAAATACACTGGATTATACTGTATAATTTATACATAACGAAAAATAGAGTAAAGTTGGTTTTAGCAGAAAATTATATCTTAAACCAAATGTGCACTCTTCAATAAATAAGCCAATACCATTTTATAAATATTTAAATTATTTATTCTTTTTAATGATTCTAGTTATCTTTTAATAATTAATATGCATTTTAATTTATAATATTTCAATGGTACTAAAAGCACCAGCATCATCATACAACTCATCACACAACAGATGTCCTTATTGATCATGTACATATGTGTGTGTGTGTGTATCTGTGTGTGCTTAAGACATACAAATGTGTATTTAAGTATGTGATAATGCAATTATAAATATTTTAAATTTTTATTCACTTCATCTTATAGTAACGCTGATCATTCATCACTTTCATGCAACTCTTCATTATATAATTTATCATATTTCTTTGACATTTACATAACCACTATAATTATTTATTAGTTTTTTTCTTCTCATTATTAATAGTAGTAGTATTCACTCAAATTGAGACTCTTATCATTATGATAATTAACCTGCCATGAGAGAAGCTGGCAGAAGCACACGGAAGAGTAGAAAGGAGATCCACTCTTTCACTTTTAGAAACATCTTGTGTCCAGTTCACAAATATGCAATTCAATAAAGTTTTGTTATAATTTTATTATCATTTTTTTATTCGTGTTCATTGTTGTTTTTCTTGGCTGTTATCGTAGTATTGTTGCTTCTGTTTGCACTTGCCAACTAAGGAAAGTATGCCTCCAGCAATCAAGCACTCTCTATTATAGGCAGAAGCTACTTGGGTGTTATTCTATCTCAAATTGAAATTCTAAATGCAATTCTGAATTAGTTTAAAATGCAACTTGAGCGCTGAAGACTGCAGTTTGGTAGCTTCATTGAGAGCTTATCAATTTAAAGTTTCTTGGTGTAAGTATTTTAAGTTCTTTCTGTCAAAGATTTATTATATTTATAAAAATATGTATTATTCAAACATAAACTGAATTGATTATTGCTCATTCTAGTTGTAGGCACATGATTAAACCTACCTTCACGTAAATGTTTACAAACACGAGTATGTCTAAAGACCACAACTTCGACGCCCCCTTCATAAGCCTTTTTTAACTTATTCAGCCATTGATTTTGTCGACTTTAAAATTTTTTGCAAATGTGTATAAAATTGAGAAAAAAAATTTAAAATAAAATATAAATATAAATATACATTGAACGAAACAGCCCTTATAAACAATTTACCCTTGACGAGATAGATCTCAAAGAGAGCCTTCCACAAAATCAAACGTTTGGTTAGGGTTAAGGTTAAGATTAAGGTGAGCGTTATAGTTAAGATTACAGTAAGGGCTAAGATTAGGATTACAGTAATAGTTATGGTTAGGATTACAGTAAGGGTTAAGATTAAGGTGACGGTTATGGTTAGGATTTCAGTGAGGGTTATGGTTAAATTAAATTTGATCGAAGGTCTATTCTGTTAAGGACTATTTCGGGTTCTACCACAACTACAAAAGCTTTCAAACACGTTTGGCCTGACGGTTTGCTTCACATGATGGAAGATTACAACTTTGATAGTGGGCTGATACATATGATCAAAGACCTCTATAAAAACGCCAACAGTGCAGTACTCCTCAATGGGCAGTTAAGAGAATTCTTCAAAACACCAGTGGGAGTTAGCCAATGGTGACTGCTTGCCCTGGTTTTTTCAACATTTCATTGAAATAATAATGCAAAAAACTCTCCTAGATCATCATTGTACCATCTCTATTGGTGATGGAGGTGAGATCAGAAAAGTCAAAGGTTGTGCTGAAATTCATTTCTAAATGGCACAAGAAAACAACCCAACTGAAATAACGATGAATGGAAAAAGCTAGAAGAAGTGTCACTGTTCAAGTGCCTACAAATGACCCTGTCGAAGGATGGAGCCAGCACCACAGAGATAATGGCAACTGCAGAAATGGCCAGAATCATACGTGAGATTTGTTGTATCTTCTTCTTGGCTCGCGTCTGATTACAAACTTTTCACCTCCGATCGTTGTTCCAGAGTTCAGTGATTGCTTCGTTTTTGGCTTTGTGAACACCAGCAAGAATTAGTAAACCAATTTAACAAAGATATTCTTCTCTCGTCGACTCTTTTCATTTTTCATGAAGACACATTTCTGTTTCCTTGTTTGTCTACTTCAAATCTTCTTCAATGATAGAGTTTTGAATAAACAACTGAAAGGATGTCTTAAGAATGACTGTGTTCGTTCGTCCGTCGAGTCACTTTAAAGTCATTCAGGATTGTGTTGTGACTGGCTCTCTGTGTGTGCGCAGATGGCTGATAAAGCCGATCATGAAACGGAAGATTCGGGAACATGAGGGACATGGGATGAGTGGGACGTCTCCAGGAGGGTTGACAGTGCGGGCTTTTCGGACTTGCCTCTTCTTTTCTGCGGCGTTGATCCTGTTTGCTTCGCAGGTCATGGCACTTTTGTGGATGGAAGAGCGCCAGGTGGAACGATTTGTTGCAGCTTGTTCCCAAGTTTCTACGTTGATGGAAAACGCTTTTAGTGAGGCTTTCAGAGTGTCTTTAAAGCGTTTCTTTTGCCCACCCTTAGACCGCTGTGCATGCAGAAGTTCACCATAGAAGAGTCTTTTTGGCAGTCTCTCGTCTGGCATTCGGACTACGTGCTTTGCCCAGCGAAGCTGAGATTGCATAAGCAGGGTGAAGATACAGGGAAGTCCTGCTATGGACAGTACCACTGTGTCTTGCCATTTTATGCCGAGGATTTTCTTGAAGCTTGTTGTGTGAAAGTGGTTCAACTTCCTAGCAGGGCGTTGATGTACAGTCCACGTTTCACATGCATATAGCAGTTTGGGGAGCAGTCATCAGCAAACAGCAGGTCTCTCATGATGTTTGTCGTTAGGTCTTTGCCTGGAACCTCCGAAGGTTGAACAATTTGCCATTTGTACAGTACTTTAGATTGACCACAACCACCTTGAAGGCATCAGTCAGCATGGCTGAAAACATAAGGCTAAACAGAATTGGTACCAGGACGCAGCCTTGCTTGACCCCGTTCGTGACTGGGAAAGGTTCAGATGATTCTCCACTGTCTTGGACTCTGGTCTGCATGCTATCGTGGAATTTTTGCACCAAGACGATGAATTTCCTTGGACAACCGTACTTGGCCATGATCTTCCATAGACCCTCTCTACTGACGGTGTCGAAAGCCTTGGTGAGGTCCACATATGTAGAAAACAGGTCAGAGTTTTGCTCCTGACACTTTTCTTGCAGCTGCCTGGCAGCGAACACCATGTCGATGGTTCCACGTTCTTTTCTGAAACAACCTTGACTTCCAGGCAGGAGACCTCGGGCCGTGAGGCGTATGAGCAGTTCTCGTCAAACCAGTCCTTGTGCTTCTTGATCTGGGTCCCAGAGTCTCTGAATCTGTGGGGGAAAGTAGCTATCTGAGTGACGGCCAATCTTCCTCCACATTCTGATTATTTGGGGAGATGGATTCCAAACAATCTTCCAAAGCGTCCACAAAAGACTGCTTGCTGACACAATTGAGCTTGGCGGTATTCAGCCGTTTGGGAACCTTTTTGCCTTGCGGGCGTCATTTCGGCTGAATGCGGATGTTGAGCTTGATGATAATAAGACGGTGGTCTGTCCAGCATTCAGCACCACACACTGACTTGGTCACTCGTACATCTTGCCTGTCCTTCTCCCTCACGATGACGTAGTCGATAAGATGCCAGTGCTTTGAGCGAGGGTGCATCCATGATGTCCGATTACGAGAAGGAAGGCGGAAGATCGTGTTTGTGATCACAAGATCATGTTCAGCGCAAGTCTGGAGCAAGAGAAGGCCGTTGCTGTTGCAGTGGCCCACTCCATGATGTCCGAGGACTCCTTCCCAGGCAGCGTTGTCCTTGCCAACTATTGCGTTGAATTCACCTAACAAGACGAGTTTGTCCCCCTTTGGAAAGTCGGCAATGACAGTGTGAAGTTCTTCGTAGAACTTTGCTTTTACTTCACCTGGGTTGGTCATGGTTGGTGAGATGCTTTTTCCACCCATCAGTGGCAGTCTCATGGTCTTGAACCTGTCGTTTACTTCTTTGGAAAGCTGTTCAAAAAGAGTTGTCTTAACTGCAGAGCCAACACCTGTTTCACGCCGTTCTTTGCTGGATCTGCCACTCAAAAAGAATGTGTAGCCAGAGCTCTCCTTCTTCCGCAAGCCTGGTCTCGCTCAGGACTGCGATGTCGATGTCGTATCTGACAAGTTCTTGACCACATCAGGGCTGTTCTCCTTTTTGGTCTATCCACATCGTCTCTGTCCAGGAGTGTCCAAACATCCATGTGCCCAGTCTCAGATGAATTTTTTTTTTCATTTATTTTGACCAATTTTGTAGGGTCTCCACCAACCGCGGTGAGCTGGCTAGAGAAGTTTAGGACAGACAATTTTTAGGGCATCTGTTCTAGCCCCTTTTTCATGCCAGGAGGTGAGCAGTGCATTCCTGAAAAGGGCTGTTCAGTCGCCCAGTGAGAAAGAGTTGCGCAGTTCGTCGATCTCACTCTCTCGCCCGAGACCATCTTGATCCAGTAGCAGGACAGAGTCGAGACGGTTGGAGATGGAAACGGGTGCAGTGGATGGCCATGGTGTTCTTCGTGTCTCGTCATGCCCTTAGCGTTCCACAACGCTTTGCTGAGAATCGCCTTCTTGACCTTTGACCATCTAGTGGTTCTTCCGCTCCGTCCGCCGATTCCAGTCTTCACGTGCATAGGTAGACATACTTAGACCACTGCGCACGCTACAGTTCCAATCTTCGTTCCAAGCTCTGGAACAGGAAGTCAAGTTAGTTATAGCGCCAACAACCCGCTTTCGCCCCTTCAGCATTTAGCATTATCCATGGAGTGCCACGGGGAGGCATGCTGTTGGACATTGAAACAGAGCCTGCAATGCAGTTCGACCTTTTCTCAATTTTTCTTGGTGAACCCCGGACCAGGAGGGAAACCACTGAGAGTCTTGCTCCACTTGCTCCACTTGCTCCACTTGCTCCACTTGCTCCACTTGCTCCACTTGCTCCACTTGCTCCACTTGCTCCACTTGCTCCACTTGCTCCACTTGCTCCACTTGCTCCACTTGCTCCACTTGCTCCACTTGCTCCACTTGCTCCACTTGCTCCACTTGCTCCACTTGCTCCACTTGCTCCACTTGCTCCACTTGCTCCACTTGCTCCACTTGCTCCACTTGCTCCACTTGCTCCACTTGCTCCACTTGCTCCACTTGCTCCACTTGCTCCACTTGCTCCACTTGCTCCACTTGCTCCACTTGCTCCACTTGCTCCACTTGCTCCACTTGCTCCACTTGCTCCACTTGCTCCACTTGCTCCACTTGCTCCACTTGCTTCACTTGCTTCACTTGCTCCACTTGCTCCACTTGCTCCACTTGCTCCACTTGCTCCACTTGCTCCACTTGCTCCACTTGCTCCACTTGCTCCACTTGCTCCACTTGCTCCACTTGCTCCACTTGCTCCACTTGCTCCACTTGCTCCACTTGCTCCACTTGCTCCACTTGCTCCACTTGCTCCACTTGCTCCACTTGCTCCACTTGCTCCACTTGCTCCACTTGCTCCACTTGCTTCACTTGCTTCACTTGCTCCACTTGCTCCACTTGCTCCACTTGCTCCACTTGCTCCACTTGCTCCACTTGCTTCACTTGCTCCACTTGCTCCACTTGCTCCACTTGCTCCACTTGCTCCACTTGCTCCACTTGCTCCACTTGCTCCACTTGCTCCACTTGCTCCACTTGCTCCACTTGCTCCACTTGCTCCACTTGCTCCACTTGCTCCACTTGCTTCACTTGCTCCACTTGCTCCACTTGCTCCACTTGCTCCACTTGCTCCACTTGCTCCACTTGCTCCACTTGCTCCACTTGCTTCACTTGCTCCACTTGCTCCACTTGCTCCACTTGCTCCACTTGCTCCACTTGCTCCACTTGCTCCACTTGCTCCACTTGCTCCACTTGCTCCACTTGCTCCACTTGCTCCACTTGCTCCACTT
>OX030963.1:8596178-8606178 GCA_943735955.1 Piscicola geometra
GGGTAGGCAGGGGGTAGGGTAGGGGGTAGGTAGGGGGTAGGTAGGGGGTAGGTAGGGGGTAGGTAGGGGGTAGGTAGGGGGTAGGTAGTGGGTGGCTGAGTGATGGTTGGGTGAATAAATTAAGAATGAATTAGCGGATGGTTGGAAGAATTGTTGAGAGTTGAGACGGGTGAGTGGAGAGATGCAAGAAGGGGGCTGGTTGCTTGGAAGAAGGAAGGATCTTTAAATTTTTAATTGAAAGTAAATTTTAGAAGTGGATAGAAAATCCGTATCAACGAAAAAAAATTTCTAAACAGGCACATAAACACACACACACACACACAAACAAACATAGACACACACACTCACAAACACACACACATTCACAAAAACACACACACTCACACACAAACACACACACTTATACACACATGCACACACTCACAAACACACAAGTCAGGGCGTTTCATATTTGTTTGTTTAAAACTCTTGGTGGAGCTTGAGAAGGATGCAAACAAACAAGCGATGAGTAACTTCTTCGAGCTTATGACTATGAGCAATTGTTAACTGTGCTCATCGTCATCGCAAGATTCAGATCGTTATTCAACGAGAAACAAATGCTCCAAAAGACTCTTAAATAGTTTCAGTTCTCTATCAGTGAACAGCCGTCTGTGTGCTAAATACATTTTTAAGAATCTCTAGGAATATATTTCAAATTATAGTATAAAGTTTTAAGAGCACTTCCAGCGATTTGTGACATGTTTCAGTTTCAAAACTAAACTTTATGATTCTTGATTGATTGGCCACTCAGCCAAGTGACTCTCTGAAGACTCAATTGCCTGCCTCGAGCACTGGCAACTGCTGCACCCAACTTTATCAATAGCAACTCTTGCTATTTAAACAAAAGATTTTTGAAATCATCTGGGCACTTTTAAATCATCTTCAAATTGTGTCGTTTCAGGATTTATTTCATTCAATTTTTTCGAAAATTTGATTCTTTGTCTTGCTTTGATTTGAATAAGTAATTGTATTGTAAATATGATGATAATGCCTTATTGTGTAGGAGCCTTTAATCTCGACACCACACTAAGCCTTCTTTGATCTCTTTAGGCACGCTGAACAGAGAACCGCTGGTCACTCAACGAAACAAGAAAATTAATTAAACAGATTTTATTCAAATATTTTAAATTTAGAACCATGGGTATCTGAAAAATTTTTTCGTTTCGCGTACTCAACTCTTCTTTGAATATGAAGTAACTAAAATAACACAATTTTGCTTGAAATTGGTTTTATTCTAGAAAACGATCATGGAAACTCGACTGTCCCGAGCTTGCAGATCTCTCTCAAACTCCAAAAGTTAATTTTTTTTAATGCACTTCATGGAAAAGAGCCAACAGTACATTTCAAACTCATAATTAAGAAAACAACTATTTAGTATTTCTTGAAAATAAAATGTTCTCTAATTTTTTATATAAAAGTAATACACATATTTAAAATATGAATTCATTAAGGATTTAAAATGCAATTGTCACACATCATTTTTGAGCCAACAAGCAATCAAGTTTTCAACATTAGTTGGATCTAAAAAGACACTGGATGACAAATTTTTTCTTGACAGTTTCGCAAGAGCCGGTTATGCTTCTTCGTGTTGTTGCCACCAAACAAGAAGACAGCTCTCAAAGCATACCTCAGATTATGATTGACATAGTAATCTTCAGAATCTGAAGTTAAATATGTTTTTAGTCTTTTGTTTGGTAAAGGCTATATAGTTTTTGAATTTTTTTTATTCTAATAGTTTCTTTAACTCTTTCATTTTTTGTAAATTTTTTAAATTTTTAAATTGGAGGTCTAATGATGTGGCAATTCTTAACCATTGGATATTCTGTTTAATCATTTTTTTCTCCAATGTGTGAAACGAATGACATAGGCTGGATCATCTTCTGAAGTGCATATTTCTTGTGTAAAGTGACAAATAATGACGAGCATTATTATAGTGGCGTATAACCCGAACGAGCTTCGAGGCCTCTTAGGCTGCAGATTTTCATTTGCGCCTCTTGGTTACTAGGGCATTGGTTGCACTCGAACCTAGGACCTTTCATTGTTGGTCAAGCCGAGAGTCGTTGCCGACTCAGCTACCCAGCAAAATGCAAGTAACTCTTCTGAACATTTAAGGTATTTTTCACCCTGTTGCAAATCTTTAGGAAATGAGAAGTTTTTTGATGAAATGCAATTTTTTCCATTCGTTTGTTGTCAGTAAATTAAGGAGGTGTTTGTGTTCACTTGCTAACAATGTAACCTACTCTAAAAAACAGTTCAGTTTGGATAGGTTTAAATGAATTAAAATTGTTAAATGAGTTAATATTTTTCAAATGCGTGAAAATAGTTAACGGCTTGAAAAATTTTAACGGTCATTAATTTATTAACGCGTTAATCGAAAGTTAACGTAGATTAAAGCATAGCTTTAATGATTTTATATCCTGCACACCATGACGTTAACACAAAATCTCCCGATTCTCATAATTCTAATAGTAAGTTTCACGAATTTACAGAAAAAGATTTGAAGTGTCGAGACAAAGGCACTATAAATACTACTACTACTACTACTACTACTACTACAGTAGTTTTTCAAGTTTTTTCATACCATTAAGAATGCACTGAATGAAGAGTGTTTTGACATAAGCATCGTCTAATAATATTTTTCAAAAAGATTTTAAACTTGTAAAATTGCAACAATCTCATAAGGAGAATCGGGAAATTAGTACACTATCATAATCTGCTTGTTAATATAGATTTTTTACAATACTAGGTTCTTTTAAAAGAATTAAGGTTCAAACGTTAAAAAATAATTAAGGTAGAAACGTAAAAAAATAATTAAATATTAATTAAGGTTTTCTCAAAAACCATTTCATGAAGTAATAATAGCTATTTTAGTGAAAAAAAATTAGTTACGGAGATTTAAATGGCCGTCAAAATAAAAAAAAATACACAAAAATTAAATTTAAAAAGTTTCTATTGTTTTTTAGATGTGTCAGTGTTCTCTGATAATCTGAAAAACTATTTTCTCAATTAAAAAAGATTAATGCAATTATTGTGTTTTAAATTATTTTTATACTCTATAATACATACATGAGTATATGTAAAGCAAGTTTTTTTGAAATTGAAAACCTAAATATAGAAAGACACAAAGTCTGTAATCAAATGTAGATTAACCCATATTAGTATATTTGGATCTTACTCTAAACCGTTCCCCTGGCTCATACAATGCATGAATGTAGAGCTTGAGAGTAGTTTGCTTGAGTGATCATTGTGCATTGTTGCGTCCGTCCTATAATATTCATTCCTTCAATTTGAAAAATAATTATTCAAACACGCACGCACACACACACGCACACACACACGCACGCACACACACACGCACGCACACACACACGCACACAAACACGCACGCACACACACACGCATGCAAGCACGCGCATACACACAAATTCACAGATACTATATAACAAATTGCTCATCGAATCTTTGTTTTTCTAGTAGAGCAATGGGAAATTAATGATACCATATCATATATTCACATACATTTACACACACACACACACACACACACACACACACACACACACACACACACACACACACACACACACACACACACACACACACACACACACACACAAACACACACACACAAACACACACACACACACACACACACAAACACACACACACAAACACGAACTTTTATTAGAATTAAAAGTTGAATTTCATGAATGAATTACTTAAAATAATAATCCATTTATTCATTAACGTTAGAAGCAAAGATTTGATTTAATAATTTTTATTAAACAATTAAACTTCAAAAGTGTGATTCCAAAGTTTATTTTTTGAAAAACAAAGCATTTCTTTGGCTGTTTCTTGGCGGAGACACATGCATCATTCAGAACAACAAAATCATCATTCAAAAGATGCAAACTTACAGATCCAGCGTCTTCAGCGAGTTCAACAGATTTGTGAAAGTATGACAATATAAAAACGAAACCCGATGAGGATGAAGAGAAAGGTGAAGAATAGAAGATGATAATGAAGATGATGATGAAGATGAAGATAATGATGATGATGAGAAAGATGATGAAGATACTGATGAAGAAGAGAAAGATGATGCTGAAGAAGAGAAAGATGATGATGATGATGATGATGATGAAGATGATGATGAAGAGAAAGATGAAAATGATGATGATGAAGAGAAAGATGAGGAGGATGAAACGAAAACGCCTAAAAAGATGATAATGATGATGATGATGCTATTTCTTATGAAAATAAACAAACGGAATTAATATTGGAAATAATCGTAGAAGTCTTCGAATGATGTTGTGCGAGGTCTGAGGCGCTGTTGCGAGGGCTGCATCAAGAGCTCTTGTTGAGAAGCATTCTTTGTACAAGACTGTGCATTAGGATTTTTTAATGTATACAAGTAAGTATACAAACAAACAAGCGGGCACACTCGCAGCCAGACAAACGTAACTATGTAAAATAAGCATACAAACATACTAACAAAAATATATAAATACAAATAAACATATATAAATTCAAACACGAAGAAACAGAAATACAAATAAACATGCAAAAACACGTACATACTAACATGCATAAAACAAAAACGTGTGAGCAAAAAGACTTGTTCGAGAAGGAAGACGTTCATAGCTTTGGTTCGCTCTCCCGGAGAGGCCGCCTTCAGCAACTATCTCCCATCGACTACGATTACCTTAAGCTTTCAAACTTTTTATTATGAATGTTGTTATATTAAGCGTGAGAATAATAACAATTTTTGTATTAATTTTATTATTATAGGAAAAAGTGTAGTAGTAGTGGTATTAGTAATAGTAGTAGTAGTAGTAGTAGTAGTAGTAGTAGTAGTAGTAGTAGTAGTAGTAGTAGTAGTAGTAGTAGTAGTAGTAGTAGTAGTAGTAGTAGTAGTAGTAGTAGTAGTAGTAGTAGTAGTAGTAGTAGTAGTAGTAGTAGTAGTAGTAGTAGTAGTAGTAGTAGTAGTAGTAGTAGTAGTAGTAATTTAAGTAGTTTAAGCTATTGTACTACTATACAAATATTAATCATAATAATTATTCTTCCTCTTCTTCGGTCAAAAGAGACTCGAGACAGGCTCCAGGCAGGTGGAAGTTGATTGGGCAAAACTATTGAAGGGAGGGATGCTCATGTTGTTATCATTGTTCTTTGTAGTAGAAACAATATTGTTAGTGTTGTTATCATTGTTGTTGTTGTTGTTGTTGATCTTATAGTTGTTGTTATTAGAGATACTTTTGCTAGTGGCAGTGTCGTGCATACACTCCTTCATTTTGTCTCCATCGTCATCATCATCATCATCATCATCATCAATTCCACCAGGGTGGCTACATTTTTTTTGGTTTTTATTTTTGTTTTGATTTTCTTTTTTAGCATTTCTTGCATCGATGTGCCTCTTGCAATCTTCCTCCCTTTTCCCTTGCAGAAAGCGCTCTAAGCGGGAAGTTGAGTGAAGGTGATTAGGAAGAAGAGGGTGGAAGGATGAAAGGAATGATGATGATGATGATGATGGTGATGATGATGAAGAGATGGATGAGAATAATGAAGACGTAGATGATGGTGATGAAGTTGGTGGTAGTAGTGATGTTGAAGGTGATGAAGAGGGCTGTGATGATGAAAAGGCTGAAAGTAGAGGCTGGAGTGATGATGATGATAATATAAAGGATGCTGGTAATGATGTTGTATAGTTTGACGATGATGTTAGAACTGATAAAAGAAATGATGATGATGTAAGGGGAAAGGCGAGAGGAGCTGAGGACGACGAGGACTTGAAGGAACATTCTTGTGCCTCATTCTTTCCAGCAGTGATTTGTTTGTTATTTGGAGGATGCGAAGTATGGGGAGTGTCAACGTCATCATCATCATCAACATCATCCTCATCATCATCATCATCATCTTTGTTGGTATTCTTCCAACAATTTTCAAACGACGCATCCTCCTCAATATCATCATCATCATCATCACCATTTGAGACCGTGTTGTGGAGTGAATCATTCTGGGGCTTGCCACTGTTGTGAGTGTTGTTGTTGGTGTTGCTACTACTACTACCTCCACTGTTGTTGTTGTTGTTGTTGGTGTTGTTACTACTACTACCGTTGATGCTGTTGCTATGATGGTGATTGTTGTTTCTGTGGCGGAGGGCTTCTTGCTTGCCGGGGCAGTCGCTGCAGGGCTGCAGGAAGTAAGGGTGCATGAGGAGGGAGGCCGCACTGGAAGTGAAGGGCAGGTGAGCAGCTTGAGAGTTCAGTTGGTAGCTGTTGTTGTCGTTGTTGCTGTTGTTGCTGTTGTTGTCGTTGTTGCTGTTGTTGTGAGGTTGTTGAGCTTGTTGTTGAAGGTAGTTGATTGTTGATTTTTCAATATCCCTGTTGTAAAGTGCATCTTCGTGTTGTCTTTGTTGGTTGAATTGTTGGTAGTAGTTGTAGTATTCTTGGTTGTACAGCTTAATATTCAATTCTTCATTGTTCATGAAACTGCTCTTGTCTAAGCACTTTTCAGTGATGTTGTTGTTGTACTTGTTGAGAATGTTGCGATAGAATGTGTTGTAGTTGTAAGCGACAGGCTGTTCCAGTTGGTTTTGCAAGTTGTGTTGTTGTTGTTGCTGTAGAATGTCTTGAGTGATAGGCTCATCAGTAGTTGACACAAAGTCGTAGTAGTGGTGGTAGTTGTCGTAGTGTTGTTTGTGCTGGTATGCATCCGTTTCACTTTTTATGAAAGGCTTTTGGCTGCATCTCTGCCAACAAGCAGTCTCTTTGGTGCTGCTCGTTCCTGCTGCAGTGGCAGTCAAGCTGTTGCCGGAGTCTGCGATGTTGTTGTTATGGTTGTTCGAGGGGCAGCTCAAAGTTTTTCCGGTGCGTTTTTTGGAAGGTTTGAGGTTCGCGTATAAGCAGGAAGATCGTTTGCTGCGGCTTGTGGAGGTTGTTGCTGGCGAGTTTGTAGTTGTTGCTGGAGCCGTTGAAAAGGACTGTTGGTGTGGGTAGATGTTATAGTAGAAGTAACTTCCGATGTTGTTGTCATTGTCGTCGTTGTCGTTGTTGTTGTTGTTGTCGTTGTTGTTGTCGTTGTCGTTGTTGTTGTCGTTGTCGTTGTCGTTGTTGTTCGAGGATTCGAAACATTCATCTTGTTTTCTTTTGAATGCTTGAAGTTGTCTCTTACCAACAACACTACTACTACTTCTACTACTACTACTACTACAACTCTTTTTTTTAAAAAACTTACTAACACCTTCTTCTTTTTCCATTTCACCTTCGCCACCACCAAGCACCCCTCCTCCTCCTCCAACACTTTCTTCCTTCCCGCCCTCAAGGCAGTCTTCCCCATCTCCCCCACCCCCACTCTCGTTCTCACCACCAGCATTAGAGGCACCATCATCGCCACCGATCTTTCCTGCTTTGGAGTCCTTCTTCTTGAATCTGCGTCGTCGTCGCAAGTAGCTGCCGTTGTCAAACATGTTGTAGCTGTCTGGGTCCAACGTCCAGTAACTGCCTGTCATTTCATTTCTCTTTCTTAATTTACATCATCAACATAAACAATATAGGGCAAGATGAAGAATGTTCTATATTTTCAGCTTTCACTAATAAAGAGCATGAAACGAACACTACTAGCTCTCCCACCTCCCCTTCGTTAAATAATAGTATGCAAACGCTGAAATCACTATTTTTGTTTTAGTTGTGAAGCTTTGATTCTTTTCCGCGCTCACGTTGTAACTTTTATGCACGTTTAAGTAAGCTCTGCTGCAGAAACAGGTAAAATATTTTGTTTGAATTTTTAAATAAGTAGTTTATTTATAATACTACCTATTAACAAAAATGCTTGTCAATAAGTTGACTTCATACATGGCAATAAAAACAAAAAGTTGTAAGCAAGATGGTTGGGGCAAGATGGTTGGGACAAGATGGTTGGGGCAAGATGGTTGTAAGCAAGATGGTTGGGGCAAGATGGTTGGGGCAAGATGGTTGGGGCAAGATGGTTGGGGCAAGATTACATGCTTGTCCTCTTGACTCGTTTTTCAGAATTTATATATATATATATATATCTATATATATATATATATATATATATATATAGATACTGGAGCTTTTGTGCTGATTAATTATTAGTTAATGATTATAAATTAAAACTTACCGCAAATAATTAATGCTGTAAATTATAGATAATTACGGATGTCTAGATTTCATCCTATTTTCATGATATTTAGTTAATTTAATTTGATTTTTTCAAAATTTAAGAACATTTTAATGATTTGCTTAACCATGTAAAATACTCATAAAATTAAAATTTTATACTTTTGTCAGTTTTGTCAGAAAAGTTAGTAGGGTTGTAGAAAATTGAAATTATTCCTTAGTGGTTTTTTTTAGTCTATATCGTTCACAGCTTGACAGACGCAGGCCATGTTACAATGGTTCTAGGAACCATGGTCCTTATGCGCCGAGACGCCACTTCACACGACGTACACATCTTTCAATGCATACGTCGCAAACACCGCATCATATACACTAGTTATATGATAGTTCACGGTTGCTTGTCAAGGATTCGAACAGGCGACCTTTAAGTTGCAAGTCCGACGTCTACCATCTAAGCCATCCCCGCTCCCCAAGTTATGTTATGTTTATGTTTGAAAGTAAATGTTGATATATTTTTATTACAACAAATGAATGTTCTAACAGTTCATGAAAAATGTTGGTTATATTTAGAAATAAAAAAACAAAATGACATGAATCGTTAACCAGATCATCTTGCCCCAGTCTCCCCTACATCATTTATATTTAATTTGATTCATAGTATAATTAAAAACTCACATTATAAGCCTCTTTCAACGCTTATGTGACTAAATGCAAGTCGTCACCTTTGGCCCTTTCAACTCACTCACAAAACTCGCTGTTTCCACTCACACTTCCTCCACTATCACCTCCTCATCCACACTCTTTCCACTATCACCTCCTCATCCACACTCCCTCCACTATCACCTCCTCATCCACACTCCCTCCATTATCACCTCCTCATCCACACTCCTTCCATTATCACCTCCTCATCCACACTCCTTCCACTATCACCTCCTCATCCACACTCCCTCCACTATCACCTCCTCATCCACACTCCTTCCACTATCACTTATCCACCTACACCACTCCACCATCCCTTGCCCACACACACCACTCCACCATCACTGCCCACCCAAAGCAACCTTTTCCAGGCCTCTTGTCGTCTCTGGCGACCTTGACAAAGCACTCGTTGAGCGAGAGGTTGTGTCGGATGGAGTTCTGCCAGCCTTGCTTGTTTTCTCTGTAGTAAGGAAACCTGCAAGGAAGGGCGTGAAGCTGCTGCAAGTGAAAATGACAAAAGTTCTAGCTTTTTCTCTGACCATCCTGTTCACAAACACACCACTACGAAACCAACTGTTTCTATTAACTATCAGACATATTCCATTACAACTGACTACATTACATCAAAAAAACATTACGCCACAATAAACCACAACACATTTTCTAGCACCATCCTAACAACACCCTCCTGCCACAAACACCACCCTTTTGCTACAAACACCACCCTCCTGTTACTAGCACCACCCTCCTGTTACTAGCACCACCCTCCTGTCACAAACACCAAACCACCAACTTGTCCATGATGAACTGATAGATGGCGTTCAGAGTGACTTTCTTCTCTGGATTGTTCATGACGGCCATGGCGATGAGCGCGATGTAGCTGTAGGGCGGTTTGACCATTTCGGAAGACTGTCCCATCGAGCCCATGCCGCTGTTGAGAGCACTGCTGGCGTGGTAGGGCAGGTGGTTGTTGAGGTAGTAGCTGCTCGAGGCGCTGTAGCGGTGGCCGAAGTGGTAGGGCGTGTAGTCGTAGCCATAGCTCATGCACGCCAAAGAGAGGTAGTTGGGAGGCAGTTGCTGTTGTTGTTGTTGTTGCAGATGTGGGTAGATGCTGGTCGAGGTGGGAA
>OX030963.1:8611178-8613678 GCA_943735955.1 Piscicola geometra
GGAATGGGTGCATGGAGGTTGGAGTGGGTGCATGGAGGTTGGAGTGGGTGCATGGAGGTTGGAGAGGGTGCATGGAGGTTGGAGTGGGTTCATGGAGGTTGGAGTGGGTTCATGGAGGTTAAAGTGGGTGCATGGAGGTTGGAGTGGGTGCATGGAGGTTGGAGTGGGTGCATGGAGGTTGGAGGGGGTGCATGGAGGTTGGAGTGGCTGCATGGAGGTTGGAGTGGGTTCATGGAAGTTGGAATGGGTGCATGGAGGTTGGAGTGGCTGCATGGAGGTTGGAGTGGGTGCATGGAGGTTGGAGTGGGTGCATGGAGGTTGGAGTGGGTGCATGGAGGTTGGAGTGGGTGCATGGAGGTTGGAGAGGGTGCATGGAGGTTGAAGTGGGTTCATGGAGGTTGGAGTGGGTTCATGGAGGTTAAAGTGGGTGCATGGAGGTTGGAGTGGGTGCATGGAGGTTGGAGTGGGTGCATGGAGGTTGGAGTGGGTGCATGGAGGTTAGAGTGGGTGCATGGAGGTTGGAGTGGGTGCATGGAGGTTGGAGTGTGTGCATGGAGGTTAGAGTGGGTGCATGGAGGTTGGAGTGGGTGCATGGAGGTTGGAGTGGCTGTATGGAGGTTGGAATGGGTGCTTGGAGGTTGGAGAGGGTACATGGAGGTTGGAGTGGGTGCATGGAGGTTGGAGTGAGTGCATGGAGGTTGGAGTGAGTGCATGGAGGTTGGAGTGGCTGTATGGAGGTTGGAGTGGGTGCATGGAGGTTGGAATGGGTGCATGGAGGTTGGAGTGGGTGCATGGAGGTTGGAGTGGGTGCATGGAGGTTAGAGTGGGTGCATGGAGGTTGGAGTGGCTGCATGGAGGTTGGAGTGGGTGCATGGAGGTTGGAGTGGCTGCATGGAGGTTGGAGTGGGTGCATGGAGGTTGGAATGGGTGCATGGAGGTTGGAGTGGGTGCATGGAGGTTGGAGTGGGTGCATGGAGGTTGGAGTGTGTGCATGGAGGTTAGAGTGGGTGCATGGAGGTTGGAGTGGGTGCATGGAGGTTGGAGTGGCTGTATGGAGGTTGGAATGGGTGCTTGGAGGTTGGAGTGAGTGCATGGAGGTTGGAGTGAGTGCATGGAGGTTGGAGTGGCTGTATGGAGGTTGGAGTGGGTGCATGGAGGTTGGAATGGGTGCATGGAGGTTGGAGTGGGTGCATGGAGGTTGGAGTGGGTGCATGGAGGTTAGAGTGGGTGCATGGAGGTTGGAGTGGCTGCATGGAGGTTGGAGTGGGTGCATGGAGGTTGGAGTGGCTGCATGGAGGTTGGAGTGGGTGCATGGAGGTTGGAATGGGTGCATGGAGGTTGGAGTGGGTGCATGGAGGTTGGAGTGGGTGCATGGAGGTTGGAGTGGGTGCATGGAGGTTGGAGAGGGTGCATGGAGGTTGGAGTGGGTTCATGGAGGTTGGAGTGGGTTCATGGAGGTTGGAGTGGGTGCATGGAGGTTGGAGTGGGTGCATGGAGGTTGGAGTGGATGCATGGAGGTTGGAGTGGGTGCATGGAGGTTGGAGTGGGTGCATGGAGGTTGGAGTGGGTGCATGGAGGTTGGAGTGGGTGCATGGAGGTTGGAGTGGGTGCATGGAGGTTGGAGTGGGTGCATGGAGGTTGGAGTGGGTGCATGGAGGTTGGAGTGGGTGCATGAGCGAGTTGTGCTGCAACGGTGCGTCTGAAACTTGGTGTCTCATGAAAATTGTTCAAGCAGGATAGTTTAATCTTTGTTCGTCCTCAAGCTAGATTGATTGATTTTTTAAAAGAAATATTCTAAAACAGGGATTGTAGTTGAAGCACTGTCTAATATTTCGTTGCTCACCAATTTATTGTTTTTGCATTCACTCACTCCTTATCCAGCGGGCTTACACAAGTTACAATTTATTACAAAACAGCGCTGGAACAATAAACAAAAGCTGTATTGATAGCTTTTGTGTGATAAGCCTTGTGATGCTCGTTAGGACGAGAGCAACAGGTTATTACTCTTTCTTTGTATTCTTAGCATTTATCGGCAGCACAGTTTGTTGTTCTTAACTTCAGTAACTTCAGTAACTCGACAACAACTTGCCTTCATCGCTTATTTACCTACCCAATATTTGTTTTCTTTATATACAGTTTTTATATTCAAATGCAAACTCTATATAAATATATACATAGATAAACTTAGTTATTCCATTTAACATATATATATATATATATATATATACATATATATATATATATATATATATATATATATATATATATATATATATATATATATATATATATATATATATATATATATATATCAATGAGTTTGTCTGTATTCAGATAACGACTCACACACACACACACTCAGACGCACACACACAAACACACACACACAAATACAAACACACACAAACACACACACACAAATACACACACACAAATACAAACACACACACACAAATACATTAAGACGCACGCACGACGATCTCTGCACATAATGATGCCT
>OX030963.1:8618678-8623678 GCA_943735955.1 Piscicola geometra
GAATGGTGATGGGAGCTGATTCAGTGTGGATGGAACGGAGATGGGAGCTGATTCAGTGTGGATGGAACGGAGATGGGAGCTGATTCAGTGTGGATGGAACGGAGATGGGAGCTGATTCAGTGTGGATGGAATGGTGATGGGAGCTGATTCAGTGTGGATGGAACGGAGATGGGAGCTGATTCAGTGTGGATGGAATGGTGATGGGAGCTGATTCAGTGTGGATGGAATGGTGATGGGAGCTGATTCAGTGTGGATGGAACGGAGATGGGAGCTGATTCAGTGTGGATGGAATGGTGATGGGAGCTGATTCAGTGTGGATGGAATGGTGATGGGAGCTGATTCAGTGTGGATGGAACGGAGATGGGAGCTGATTCAGTGTGGATGGAACGGAGATGGGAGCTGATTCAGTGTGGATGGAACGGAGATGGGAGCTGATTCAGTGTGGATGGAATGGTGATGGGAGCTGATTCAGTGTGGATGGAACGGTGATGGGAGCTGATTCAGTGTGAATGGAACGGAGATGGGAGCTGATTCAGTGTGGATGGAACGGAGATGGGAGCTGATTCAGTGTGGATGGAACGGTGATGGGAGCTGATTCAGTGTGGATGGAACGGAGATGGGAGCTGATTCAGTGTGGATGGAATGGAGATGGGAGCTGATTCAGTGTGAATGGAACGGAGATGGGAGCTGATTCAGTGTGGATGGAACGGAGATGGGAGCTGATTCAGTGTGGATGGAACGGAGATGGGAGCTGATTCAGTGTGGATGGAATGGAGATGGGAGCTGATTCAGTGTGGATGGAACGGAGATGGGAGCTGATTCAGTGTGGATGGAATGGAGATGGGAGCTGATTCAGTGTGGATGGAATGGTGATGGGAGCTGATTCAGTGTGGATGGAACGGAGATGGGAGCTGATTCAGTGTGGATGGAACGGAGATGGGAGCTGATTCAGTGTGGATGGAACGGAGATGGGAGCTGATTCAGTGTGGATGGAACGGAGATGGGAGCTGATTCAGTGTGGATGGAATGGTGATGGGAGCTGATTCAGTGTGGATGGAACGGAGATGGGAGCTGATTCAGTGTGGATGGAATGGTGATGGGAGCTGATTCAGTGTGGATGGAACGGAGATGGGAGCTGATTCAGTGTGGATGGAATGGTGATGGGAGCTGATTTAGTGTGGATGGAACGGAGATGGGAGCTGATTCAGTGTGGATGGAACGGAGATGGGAGCTGATTCAGTGTGGATGGAACGGAGATGGGAGCTGATTCAGTGTGGATGGAATGGAGATGGGAGCTGATTCAGTGTGGATGGAATGGAGATGGGAGCTGATTCAGTGTGGATGGAACGGAGATGGGAGCTGATTCAGTGTGGATGGAATGGTGATGGGAGCTGATTCAGTGTGGATGGAACGGTGATGGGAGCTGATTCAGTGTGGATGGAACGGAGATGGGAGCTGATTCAGTGTGGATGGAATGGAGATGGGAGCTGATTCAGTGTGGATGGAATGGAGATGGGAGCTGATTCAGTGTGGATGGAACGGAGATGGGAGCTGATTCAGTGTGGATGGAACGGAGATGGGAGCTGATTCAGTGTGGATGGAATGGAGATGGGAGCTGATTCAGTGTGGATGGAATGGTGATGGGAGCTGATTCAGTGTGGATGGAACGGAGATGGGAGCTGATTCAGTGTGGATGGAACGGAGATGGGAGCTGATTCAGTGTGGATGGAATGGAGATGGGAGCTGATTCAGTGTGGATGGAACGGTGATGGGAGCTGATTCAGTGTGGATGGAACGGTGATGGGAGCTGATTCAGTGTGGATGGAACGGAGATGGGAGCTGATTCAGTGTGGATGGAACGGAGATGGGAGCTGATTCAGTGTGGATGGAACGGTGATGGGAGCTGATTCAGTGTGGATGGAACGGAGATGGGAGCTGATTCAGTGTGGATGGAACGGAGATGGGAGCTGATTCAGTGTGGATGGAACGGTGATGGGAGCTGATTCAGTGTGGATGGAACGGAGATGGGAGCTGATTCAGTGTGGATGGAATGGTGATGGGAGCTGATTCAGTGTGGATGGAATGGAGATGGGAGCTGATTCAGTGTGGATGGAATGGTGATGGGAGCTCATCCTTATTTTTTAAAATTTATGGTCAATAATAATTGGAAATTAAATAATAATAATAATACTAATATATATATATATATATGGTCCCATCCCGAAACTTGTTGACCTGGTCCCATCCCGAAACTTGTTGACCTGGTCCCATCCCGAAACTTTTTGACCTGGTCCCATCCCGAAACTTGTTGATCTGGTCTCATCCCGAAACTTGTTGACCTGGTCCCCTCCCGAAACTTGTTGACCTAGTCCCGTCCCGAAACTTGTTGACCTGGTCCCATCCCGAAACTTGTTGACCTGGTCCCATCTCGAAACTTGTTGACCTGGTCCCATCCCGAAACTTGTTGACCTGTTCCCATCCTGAAACTTGTTGACCTGGTCCCATCCCGAAACTTGTTGACCTGGTCCCCTCCCGAAACTTGTTGACCTAGTCCCGTCCCGAAACTTGTTGACCTGGTCCCATCCCGAAACTTGTTGACCTGGTCCCATCCCGAAACTTGTTGACCTGGTCCCATCCCGAAACTTGTTGACCTGGTCCCATCCTGAAACTTGTTGACCTGGTCCCATCCCAAAACTTGTTGACCTGGTCCCATCCCGAAACTTGTTGACCTGGTCCCATCCCGAAACTTGTTGACCTGGTCCCATCCCGAAACTTGTTGACCTGGTCCTATCCCGAAACTTGTTGACCTGGTCTCATCCCGAAACTTGTTGACCTGGTCCCATCCCGAAACTTGTTGACCTGGTCCCATCCCGAAACTTGTTGACCTGGTCCCATCCCGAAACTTGTTGACCTGGTCCGCTCCCGAAACTTGTTGACCTGGTCCCATCCCGAAACTTGTTGACCTGGTCCCATCCCGAAACTTGTTGACCTTGTCCCATCCTGAAACTTGTTGATCTGGTCCCATCCCGAAACTTGTTGACCTGGTCCCATCCCGAAACTTGTTGAGCTGGTCCCATTCTGAAACTTGTTGACCTGGTCCCATCCCGAAATTTGTTGACCTGGTCCCATCTCGAAACTTGTTGACCTGGTCCCATCCTGAAACTTGTTGACCTGGTCCCATCCTGAAACTTGTTTACCTGGTCCCATCCTGAAACTTGTTGATCTGGTCCCATCCCGAAACTTGTTGACCTGGTCCCATCCCGAAACTTGTTGACCTGGTCCCATCCTGAAACTTGTTGACCTGGTCCCATCCTGAAACTTGTTGACCTGGTCCCATCCCGAAACTTGTTGACCTGGTCCCATCCCGAAACTTGTTGATCTAGTCTCATCCTGAAACTTGTTGACCTGGTCCCATCCTGAAACTTGTTGACCTGGTCCCATCCCGAAACTTGTTGACCTGGTCCCATCACGAAACTTGTTGACCTGGTCCCATCCCGAAACTTGTTGACCTGGTCCCATCCCGAAACTTGTTGACCTGGTCCCGTCCCGAAACTTGTTGACCTGGTCCCATCCCGAAACTTGTTGACCTGGTCCCATCCCGAAACTTGTTGACCTGATCCCATCCCGAAACTTGTTGACCTGGTCCCATCCCGAAACTTGTTGACCTGGTCCCGTCCCGAAACTTGTTGACCTGGTCCCATCCCGAAACTTGTTGACCTGGTCCCATCCCGAAACTTGTTGACCTGATCCTGACCCGAAACTTGTTGACCTGGTCCCATCCCGAAACTTGTTGACCTGGTCCCATCCCGAAACTTGTTGACCTGGTCCCATCCCGAAACTTGTTGATCTGGTCCCATCCCGAAACTTGTTGACCTGATCCTGACCCGAAACTTGTTGACCTGGTCCCATCCCGAAACTTGTTGACCTGGTCCCATCCCGAAACTTGTTGATCTGGTCCCGTCCCAAAACTTGTCAACCTAGTCCCGTCCCGAAACTTGTTGACCTGATCCTGACCCGAAACTTGTTGACCTAGTTCCGACCCATAGCCTAAAATAAAACTTTGGTCTGCCCAATCATTAGCCCAGCTGTGCTCAACGCTCTCAAAACTTGCTAATCTTTACATTTTTTTTATTTTTCCGCACCCTTCTTGGTCAACAGACAACAATTATTTTTTCATCACGTAACCATTTCGATTTAATTAGAAGATGAACAAACAAAAGTGTCTAAAATTTGAATTATTAAAGATTTTAAATTTATGTTTACAAAGAGAAACGTTGGGTCACTCTCATTATTACACAATTGGAACAAAAACCTTTAAAATATTGCATACAAATGAACAGTCGTGGAGAAAAGCATTTGTTAACAACATAAATTGTATTATGATGTCAAAATGAATTCCAAGCACTACAAATCAGTCTTTAACGTCGAAATTCTAGATGACTCAGATTGAAGAACATTCCAACGACTTTTCTCTGCCACAGTCACAGGTGTAATGATTGAATTAGAGAAAAGATTTCTTATCTTTACTTCTTGAGATATTTGCCTAAAGAAATCCATCACACAGATCAACTCTTCCTATGCCATCACTATAGTTTTCTATCATCCTGGGTTGAAATATTTTCTTTTTCTTATTGGCACCTTTCTCATGACGTTTAACCCTTCCGCCAGATTAACACGTTCAAAGTTTGATGTCCAGGTTACAAAACTATTATCTTGGAGGTTACTATCTTACAGAACAAACTTTGCCATCACAACAATACTCTCAGCCTTGCTAAATTCCCGCTTGTTCGGCACCACAAAATAAATTATCAAATGAAAGAATGTAACTTTCTTTGACTGGAATCAACATAACTGTGCCTCACATGTTTTCCAAGCAATCTGTATTCTGGTCGGTCAGCTTCGCCGAAATAAACACTAGCTTGATATGGATAAGCATCAGCCGAACACCACATCCAGTTTGTATTCGCTTACCTCAAATAAACCTTTTAGTTCTTTAGTGT
>OX030963.1:8628678-8633678 GCA_943735955.1 Piscicola geometra
GCAACCACCTTCTCTGCAACCACCTTCCCTGCAACCACCTTCTCTGCAACCACCTTCTCTGCAACCACCTTCTCTGCAACCACCTTCTCTGCAACCACCTTCTCTGCAACCACCTTCTCTGCAACCACCTTCTCTGCAACCTCCTTCTCTGCAACCACCTTCTCTGCAACCACCTTCTCTGCAACCACCTTCTCTGCAACCACCTTCTCTGCAACCACCTTCTCTGCAACCACCTTCTCTGCAACCTCCTTCTCTGCAACCACCTTCTCTGCAACCACCTTCCCTGCAACCACCTTCTCTGCAACCACCTTCTCTGCAACCACCTTCTCTGCAACCACCTTCTCTGCAACCTCCTTCTCTGCAACCACCTTCTCTGCAACCACCTTCTCTGCAACCACCTTCTCTGCAACCACCTTCTCTGCAACCACCTTCTCTGCAACCTCCTTCTCTGCAACCACCTTCTCTGCAACCACCTTCTCTGCAACCACCTTCCCTGCAACCACCTTCTCTGCAACCACCTTCTCTGCAACCACCTTCCCTGCAACCACCTTCTCTGCAACCACCTTCTCTGCAACCACCTTCTCTGCAACCACCTTCTCTGCAACCACCTTCTCTGCAACCTCCTTCTCTGCAACCACCTTCTCTGCAACCACCTTCCCTGCAACCACCTTCTCTGCAACCACCTTCTCTGCAACCACCTTCTCTGCAACCACCTTCTCTGCAACCTCCTTCTCTGCAACCACCTTCTCTGCAACCACCTTCTCTGCAACCACCTTCTCTGCAACCACCTTCTCTGCAACCACCTTCTCTGCAACCACCTTCCCTGCAACCACCTTCTCTGCAACCACCTTCTCTGCAACCACCTTCCCTGCAACCACCTTCTCTGCAACCACCTTCCCTGCAACCACCTTCTCTGCAACCACCTTCTCTGCAACCACCTTCTCTGCAACCACCTTCTCTGCAACCACCTTCTCTGCAACCACCTTCTCTGCAACCACCTTCTCTGCAACCACCTTCCCTGCAACCACCTTCTCTGCAACCACCTTCTCTGCAACCACCTTCTCTGCAACCACCTTCTCTGCAACCACCTTCTCTGCAACCACCTTCTCTGCAACCACCTTCCCTGCAACCACCTTCTCTGCAACCACCTTCCCTGCAACCACCTTCTCTGCAACCACCTTCTCTGCAACCACCTTCCCTGCAACCACCTTCCCTGCAACCACCTTCTCTGCAACCACCTTCTCTGCAACCACCTTCCCTGCAACCACCTTCTCTGCAACCACCTTCTCTGCAACCACCTTCTCTGCAACCACCTTCCCTGCAACCACCTTCTCTGCAACCACCTTCTCTGCAACCACCTTCTCTGCAACCACCTTCTCTGCATGAGTTTTACAATGACCAATTGGAGAATATCTCCAAAGGTGTTCTCATATAACTGCTCAGGCAGGAGAGCGCCTTTATAAATCCATCTACATGTCTACGTTTTCTATGCAGGTAAAAATGATGTTTACATTATAAAAAACCTATGAAATTTGTGCAAAAAAATACTATTATATTATTGAACAAATATTATTATATATTTTAGTAAAATACATAATTTTTGTATATAAATGTTTCATAGGAGGTGGTGAGATGGTGATGATCACCCAAGCTCTAGAGGAAGGAGGTGGAGATGGTGATGAGCTGATGGTGATCACCCAAGCTCTATAGGAAGGAGGTGGAGATAGTGATGATCACCCAAGCTCTAGAGGAAGGAGGTGGAGATGGTGATGAGATGAGATGATGATGATCATCCTAGCTCTATAGGAAGGAGGTGGAGATGGTGATGAGATGGTGGAGATGATGGTGGAGATGATGATGAGAGGGTGGAGATGATGGTGGTGAGATGGTGGTGAGATGATGGTGAGATGGTGGAGATGATGGTGAGATGGTGGTGAGATGGTGGAGATGATGGTGAGATGGTGGAGATGGTGGAGATGATGGTTAGATGGTGGTGAGATAGTGGAAATGATGGTAAGATGGTGGAGATGATGGTGAGATGGTGGAGATGGTGAAGATGATGGTGAGATGGTGGAGATGGTGAAGATGATGGTGAGATGGTGGAGATGATGGGGAGATGTTGGAGATGGTGGAGATGGTGAAGATGGTGAAGATGATGGTGAGATGGTGGTGAGATGGTGGAGATGATGGTGAGATGGTGGAGATGATGGTGAGATGGTGGTGAGATGATGGTGAGATTGTGGTGAGATGATGGTGAGATTGTGGTGAGATGTTGGAGATGGTGGTGAGATGATGGTGAGATTGTGGTGAGATGATGGTGAGATTGTGGTGAGATGTTGGAGATGGTGGTGAGATGATGGTGAGATTGTGGTGAGATGGTGGAGATGATGGTGAGATGGTGGAGATGGTGAGATTGTGGTGAGATGGTGAAGATGATGGTGGAGATGATGGTGAGATGGTGGTGAGATGGTGGAGATGATGGTGAGATGGTGGTGAGATGGTGGAGATGATGGTGAGATGGTGGTGAGATGGTGGTGAGATGGTGGTGATGGTGGTGAGATGGTGGAGATGATGGTGAGATGGTGGTGAGATGGTGGTGAGATGATGGTGAGATTGTGGTGAGATGTTGGAGATGGTGGTGAGATGATGGTGAGATTGTGGTGAGATGGTGGAGATGATGGTGAGATGGTGGAGATGGTGAGATTGTGGTGAGATGGTGAAGATGATGGTGGAGATGATGGTGAGATGGTGGTGAGATGGTGGAGATGATGGTGAGATGGTGGTGAGATGGTGGAGATGATGGTGAGATGGTGGTGAGATGGTGGTGAGATGGTGGTGAGATGGTGGTGATGGTGGTGAGATGGTGGAGATGATGGTGAGATGGTGGTGAGATGGTGGTGATGGTGGTGAGATGGTGGAGATGATGGTGAGATGGTGGAGATGATGGTGAGATGGTGGAGATGGTGGTGAGATGGTGGAGATGATGGTGAGATGGTGGAGATGATGGTGAGATGGTGGAGATGGTGGTGAGATGGTGGTGAGATGGTGGAGATGGTGGTGAGATGGTGGTGAGATGGTGGTGAGATGATGGTGAGATTGTGGTGAGATGGTGGAGATGATGGTGAGATTGTGGTGAGATGGTGAAGATGATGGTGAGATGGTGGAGATGATGGTGAGATGGTGGTGAGATGGTGGAGATGATGGTGAGATGGTGGTGAGATGGTGAGATGGTGGTGAGATGGTGGTGATGGTGGTGAGATGGTGGTGATGGTGGTGAGATGGTGGAGATGATGGTGAGATGGTGGTGAGATGGTGGTGAGATGGTGGTGATGGTGGTGAGATGGTGGAGATGATGGTGAGATGGTGGAGATGATGGTGAGATGGTGGAGATGATGGTGAGATGGTGGTGAGATGATGGTGAGATGGTGGAGATGATGGTGAGATGGTGGTGAGATGATGGTGAGATTGTGGTGAGATGATGAGATGGTGGAGATGATGGTGGGTAGATGGTGGAGACGATGTTGGTGAGATGGTGGATCTAATTAAAAATATATATGCTACTACTACTACTACTACTACTACTACTTCTACTAATACTACTACTACTTCTACTACTACTACTACTACTACTACTACTACTTCTACTACTACTACTACTACTATTTCTACTACTACTACTAATACTATTACTACTTCTACTACTACTACTACTACTACTACTACTACTACTACTACTACTTCTACTACTACTACTACTTCTACTACTACTACTACTACTTCTACTACTACTACTACTACTCCTATTTCTACTACTACTACTAATACTATTACTATTTCTACTACTACTACTACTACTACTACTATTACTACTACTACTACTACTACTTCTAATACATCTACTACTACTACTACTACTACTACTACTACTACTACGACTACTACTTCTACTACTACTTCTACTACTACTACTACTACTACTACTACTACTACTACGACTACTACTTCTACTACTACTACTACTACTACTACTTCTACTACTACTACTACTACTACTACTACTACTACTACTACTACTACTACTACTACTACTACTACTACTACTACTACTACTACGACTACTACTTCTACTACTACTACTACTACTACTACTTCTACTACTACTACTACTACTACTACTACTACTACTACTACTACTACTACTACTACTACTACTACTACTACTACTACTACTACTACTACTACTACTACTACTACTACTACTACTACTACTACTACTACTACTACTACTACTACTACTACTACTACTACTACTTCTACTATATTGTTACTTTTAGCACCCATAAAACTCTTCTTTCTGGATTGCTTCGAGTGGTCGATGTGCTTGGAACCTTCCACATTACTCAACACTCCCCCTGGAGACGCACCATTTCACTACATTCCTCAGTTTCAAACTCAAAATACTTTTGTCTTCTTGGTCACTCTCATTGCCATCCTTCATCAACAAGATCGACCACAAACATTGTCTTCCAGAGGGACTTTTCTTCCTTCACCACTGCAATAGGATTCAGAGTCGATGCCCACCCTCACTCTGACCAGTCTGTTGAACCACGGCACACTTCACTGCTGTTACAGCCTCTTCATTCATATCCTGCACCACCCCCGAGTCCTTTTCTTCCACATCTGACTTTCTCATTCGGTACCATAACTCTTCTCCAAGACTACACTTCACTATACTACCTGCTGTGTTCACAGCCTCTGAAATACATTTTATTCTAACATATATTAACATTTTTCTAAATGTTAATTTTTTAAAATATTTAATTTAATTTATAAAAAAATATAAATAGAACTTGGTCCGTTTTTAAATGACTATAAGGTCCATAATAACCCCCAAGGAAGTCCGAAATCACCCATCGCAATCCGTTAGCGTCCTCAGCGGGGAGATAGAGGCCCAGTAGATAATGTTCCTATGCAACAAGCATCGAACACGCATAATAAAA
>OX030963.1:8648678-8658678 GCA_943735955.1 Piscicola geometra
AATGTGGCTTTGGCCGAGGAGTGATGGAATGTATGTGTGCGTGTATTTGTGTGTCTTTTTCTGTTTATGGTAAGTATGTGTCTATCTGTGAGGTGGTGGGTTGTTTGTGTGGTTGTATACACGTATCATCTTGAGTTTATCTAGTGTAATAAATGTCTTCAAATTGTATACTTTAATTGTATCGTTGTGTTTTGTCTTTTGGTGTGGTTTTATTATTTGTCGGATAAAGGTTTCTATTAGGGTATGTTTTGTGTTTAAAGTGGTCTTCAGATTTTATGATTTAATCATCTTAAGGCCGTGTCTGATCAGTCTTAATAGTTTCATTCTTTCATTTAGTCATAAATTCATTTATGTGTTTATTAATTGTATGTGTCTGTGTGTGTGTATAATTTATATCGCAGGTTGGGTGTGGGTTTATAAATGTATCTCAATCGGTTGTCACTTCATCTTATCCATCTCCCTTTGAATCACCTAGAATCGCTATTGTCATTAGTCTTAAAGTGGTTCGAATTTGTTAGTAGTCATGATGTGTTGGTTGTGGTTGTGGATATGTTGTCAATGTGGTGTGGCTGTTATTATTGTAGCGTGTTTCATTATTTGATGGTGTGTTAGTGGAGGTATTTTGTTATTGTAATGATAATCTCGATTTATCAACGTGCATGTTTGTGTAAGTATGTGTATTTGTATCTATGGTCTGGGTGTGAGTTTCCTGCTATATCTTTAACGATTGATATTTCATCTTCCCAGTCTTTAATCGAATCAATTCGATCTTATTGTTAGTCTTAACGTGGTGTTGGCTTGGTTTTATTAGTAGTCTAGTTGTTGTGGTTGTAGGTTGTGGCTGGGGTTACGATGTCGATGTGGTGTGGTTGTTGATATTGTACTGGGTATTATATTCTTTGACGGTGTGTTCGGGGGGTTTAAAAAAATGTTAAGTTGATGTTTGAATTAATTTTGTGTGTGTGTTTTCGTGTAAGGATTTTTATGTTGGTTGTGACTATATTGAAATCTATCAGCCAAAAATAAGTTTAAATTTTTTTTCTTTTGAAGCCCATATAGCCCATCTAGGACCCACATAGGCTTTCCATCAAAACACTCTAAATTTTATTATTCTTCAAAGCTCATTTAGCCCATTTAGGACCCATATAGGCTTTTCTTTGAAAACACGTTAAATTTTATTCTTTTTTAAAGCCCATGTAGCCCATATAGGACCCATATAGATAATCCTTAGCCCATATGGGACCTATATAGAATGTTCATAGGGAATATGGGGAATAATATCTTATAAATTTAAACTATTTTTTTTCCCATTAGCATTACAGTTTTTACCATACAGCTATTTAAATATTAGAAACTTGTCTATGTCAATCGTTAATCTCATTTGCATAATTTATGAGTACCGTTTCTAACCTAAACCATTAATAAGTGTTAATAATTCAGGAAGCAAAAGTAGGTTAAATGTGTGCGTATGTGTTTTTTAAGTATAATATTCTTTAAAAATGAATCGAATTAAAAACACCAGGTCAATATTATTTCCAAGTTCAAAACGGTCATTTTTACTGTAAATCTCCTCGACATTTTAATAGATACTAAAAACCGAATTTAAAGAATATCTTTTTAATGATAAAAGTTTATCATTCTTTTTCGTTAATTTTTCAAAAATTAATTAAATAATCACAGTCAAATGACACATTTTACAAATGTAGTTTTATCAATGCATAATCATGAATGGCAAGATAAATGATCATATGATCTAACTCCCAGCAAACTCTCGTATTCTTACACTTCAATGATAATTTAATCAAAGCCGTAACAAAGAAAAGATAAAAAGTATAATATGAATAGAGAAATATTTTTTATAATCTTAAAAAAACTTTTATTATTATTATGAGCTTAATATAAAAAATAAGATAAAGTATCAATAAAAGATCCCTCTTATCAATTTTCAAAATTAAAAGATATGAATTGTAAAAAATAAATATTATAATTTATTATATTTCAAAGTTTTTTAAACAAGCTCTTATTTGTAAAGAGTTTTAATGAATTCAAAAATATTTCAAATAAAAATCTCTTTCCAAACTCCATTTGTTTTCTTCACTTAAGCACTTCATCACATCACATTCCCTTTCCCTCTTCATCTCCACAAAGCACTGCACCAACTCTCGGCCCAAACCACCTTTCAAAACTTCGTTCTTTTCTAATTCGTCAAGCGCTTCGTCTAAGGATTCTGGAAAGCTGTTGTTGTTATTGTGATGTTCTTTATTCTTAGTCATGCATTTCGCTTTCAAAATTTTATCTTGAACATCTTTGGAAGGCTCTGGTAGGGCGGTTTTGTTTTCGATGCCATCCATTCCAGCAACTAACATCGCAGCCGTTGCCAAATACACGTTGCAACTGGATGAAGGAATTCGGTTTTCTAAATAGCAAGAATTTTCTGTACTTTTCACTCTGTACGCAGCAGTCCGGTCGTCCAAGTTCCAATCTATTCTGGAGAGATACCGACGACCACGAAGTCTTCTGTAGCAGTTCACAGTGGGACAAAACAAGGCCGTCAGAGCTTTGGAGTGTTTCAATAATCCAGCGAGAAAATGCTTGAACACCTCGCTCATCTTGTCCACACTGTTTGCATCATAAAAAGCGTTGCTTCCTTGGCCGTCCTCTGTTGCTTCCCAAAGTGATAAGTTCAGATGGAAGCCATTGCAAGCAGCCTCTTGCATCGGACACGTCATGAAGGTTGCCAAGTACCCTTCCGAGGAGAACACTTCGTTGATCGCCTCTTTGACCATCACGACGTTGTCGGCTGTTTTGATGCCGTCTGCAGGCTCCATGTTCACCTCGAACTGACTCACCACGTTCTCCATGTGGTAACTGCTCAACTCCAAATTCGCTTCTTGGCAGAAGTCTAAAATATCAAGAAAAAGTTCTTGCACTTTAGGCATTATGTGCAACGAATTTGTGTCACAAACAGGCTTCAATGTATCGGCGTGTAAAAGATGAAACTCAATTTCGAATGCAGATTTCACATAATATCCCATTTCTTCGACTCTCGCCAGCGTCCTCCTCAACAGGTTTCTCGTGCAGGATTCGAGAAAAGCAGCGTCTTTGTGCGGAGAAAGCCACTTTGCTTCACAGAAGACTCCTCCCACAAGTCTTGCATCATCCCCAGCTGCTGATGAATTTATAGAAAATGAATATACGTCAACAAGTTCTTAAATCAGAACAACTATTTAAATACAATTTCATCAAATGAATTGCACCTCTGCTGCTCCATGGTAGAACTGAAAGAGTATTTGTTGAAGGGACGATTGAGCAGTTTACATTCGAGTTCTCTGATAATTCCTTCATGCAATAAATTCTCCCTTTTATGTCCGCAGCAAAATAACCTCAATTATCAATAATAATTTTAATTTTAATATACAATATTTTTGTAAAAAAATTACTTTATTTTAGGAATTATACACAAATGGAACTTCATAAAAAAATATATCGAGTTTAATTTTCATATATTTTATTTTATTTAAAATAAATGAATTCATTCTCTAATTTATCAATTTTATTATTTAAAATAGATTTTTGTTTGAAAAATTGTTAAATTATATTTTTATAACATTGTAAAATAAAATTGTTTTAAAAATTACTTTTTAAAGTGTTTTATTTATTTATATAAAATTTCTTTTTGATCGAATAAAATGTGCAAAGTGCTAAAACTAACCGACTGGATGATGAAATCCCCATTTCAGGTTTTGCACAAAAGTCTTTCGAGACACGACTTTGCATCTCGGAACTCCATGAAAGTTCACATAGAATAATTTGATGAAATCGAATTGTTTACCTCTTTTTTGTTCAAACTTTTCTATCTCCTTTATATCGCAGGTAATTTCTGACATTTCAATCTTCAATTTTTCTTTTATTTAGGATTTATTAAACTTTTTAATTAAAAATATTTTAATTTCGAGGTTTTCAATTTTTTTATTAGTAAACTTTTGATTATTCTTCGTACTTTAAATATACTTAGGTTTAGAACCCTTGTGACTTGGGATGATTGAGTCTCAAACTCGAATAGTTTATTTCTAATTTCAATTTCAAGTAGCTTTTATTTCTTAGCAAACATTTAATAGTATCGCTGGCTTCCAATAAATTTGAGTGTTTTACAATTTTACACTTTTATGTGCTGACAAAGTGGTTGAAACAAACTCAAAGTATGCACTGAAAAGGAAAGCAATAATTCAAAAATCAACAACCTTCCTACATAAATGTATGATTCAATCAATACACCTTATTGTTCGGGTCTCAGATATCTTTAGAATCTACTAATTCTCTCTATCGCATTTATTTCAAGTCAGCATTGAATAGATTACTAAGCTTGTCGATTATCTAAAAAAAACAACATATGTTCGTTAATGATTTATAATTATTATACAAATTATAAAAAATATCTTGAACTTGAAGTAAGCTTATAAGTTGTTGTTTTTTTATGCAGCCTCTTCTTTATGGATAAAGTGAAAAAGCAAAAAAAAATTAAAAAATGGAAAAAAAGAAAGTGAATAAGAGGAAGTGAGAATAAAAAAACTTTAACAAGAATTAGAAAGAAGCGGTTAAAAGTTCAAATGAAATGTATCGTTAACGTCAAAAATCTAGCATATAATCTATTCATTTTTCCATTCCAAAACCTTTCACACACCCCACCACGCCTCACCAGCTGGTAGAAGTTGAGTTGAGGTCCATCTTCATACAGAGTGAACCACCACACAGCACGCAACTGAGGCGCCACTCACACGACATAAGTCGTGAAACACCGCATCATATACACTAGGTATACTTTCACGGTTGGCTGAACAAGGATTCGAACTGACGACCTATAAGTTGCAGGACCAACGACTTACCATCTAAGCCAACGCGCTCACCAGAGATGGACAAATCCCGTCTTTCGGAGGTTTCAAAGCAACGGGTCAAGCAAAAAACAGTCAAAACTTAACTAGAGTAAAGAAAAGGAAATTAAGTTTTTTAAAAAGCAAAAATGAAAAAAAGCTGGTTTATAGAAAGAAGCGAAAAAGACTCAAACTTTTATGCCTGTTGAAATCAAAAAAATGATTCTTTCACTGAAAATTAAGAAGATAAAATATATTAAAAATGAAAGTCTTAACCAAAAAAGATTAAAATATATATAAAAACAAAAAAGTTTCAAAAAGTTGGAAAAAATGTGTTTTTCTAGTGAATAAAAGGTTTAACATCTCCCAATATGTGTGTTTTTTTCAATCACGGGAGGAAGGGGGGGTTATTTTTGACATAAAAAACATTCTTATATTGTTAGTGTTAATCATGTCCTAAATGGATGTTTTGAAACTTCTACATCGATGATTATGCCCCCCCCTTCTTTGCAGTAATAGACTTATTTTTGGCTTAGACGGTAAATAGTGGAGATCTGATTATTTAAAAAATATTATTAAAAATATAAAAAAGACAAAAAATAGTTTTAATGATGTTTTTGTCTGTTTAATTAATATATTTGTAGACCTATTACTGAAATAATTCATGTCAATGTTCCAGCAATCAATCAATCACAGCTATTTCTATAGCGCTTTATATCGAATTCGAAAGCGCTTTCTAATGAATTTATTAAATAAAACAGGTTTTAGACCCCTTTCAATATATGTATGTACATCAATTAAAATTTAAAAAAATAAACTTTAAAAATCCAACCTCACCATGATCATCATGTCTTTACCATTACAAAATTTAATCATCACCACAGTACCAAAACTCCTACTACAGCATAATCATCACAACATCATCTTCATACCCACAAAACATAATCATCATTTTTCTTAATCATCTTGCCACGGGTTAGGGCTAGGGTAGGAGTTGTGGTTGTGGTATTTTGACGCAGTTGTGGCTGCATCCAATAGTCCTCCCGGTTTATAGTCCGCTGTGAACGGTTCCTTTTGTTCGTGCTTGCCTTCCTTGTGTGCTGCTAGTAGTCCGATTCGTATTTTGCCCGTTCGATTGTTCCATCAGTTGCCTTATTAGCGACTCATCTAGCTTTTAAGACGTTGAGGCCTTCCTCGTCTTTCACTAGCGTTGTTATTTTGTTTAGTAATTGCTCTTTACATTTGTTATATTCCATGACTATTGGTAAGTTCTTTTTCATTTTGGTATTATCTTTGGATTTTTTTCTGTTTTCTATGTTGTTGTCATGTGGGTTAGAGTCATTGTAAGTGTTGTTATTTTCTAACCACCTATTTTCTAACCACCTTCTCTGCAACCACCTTCTATGCAACCACCTTCCCTGCAACCACCTTCTCTGCAACCACCTTCTCTGCAACCACCTTCTCTGCAACCACCTTCTCTGCAACCACCTTCTCTGCAACCACCTTCTCTGCAACCACCTTCTCTGCAACCACCTTCTCTGCAACCACCTTCTCTGCAACCACCTTCCCTGCAACCACCTTCCCTGCAACCACCTTCCCTGCAACCACCTTCTCTGCAACCACCTTCCCTGCAACCACCTTCTCTGCAACCACCTTCTCTGCAACCACCTTCTCTGCAACCACCTTCCCTGCAACCACCTTCCCTGCAACCACCTTCCCTGCAACCACCTTCTCTGCAACCACCTTCCCTGCAACCACCTTCTCTGCAACCACCTTCTCTGCAACCACCTTCCCTGCAACCACCTTCTCTGCAACCACCTTCCCTGCAACCACCTTCTCTGCAACCACCTTCTCTGCAACCACCTTCCCTGCAACCACCTTCTCTGCAACCACCTTCCCTGCAACCACCTTCCCTGCAACCACCTTCTCTGCAACCACCTTCTCTGCAACCACCTTCTCTGCAACCACCTTCTCTGCAACCACCTTCTCTGCAACCACCTTCTCTGCAACCACCTTCCCTGCAACCACCTTCTCTGCAACCACCTTCCCTGCAACCACCTTCTCTGCAACCACCTTCTCTGCAACCACCTTCCCTGCAACCACCTTCCCTGCAACCACCTTCTCTGCAACCACCTTCTCTGCAACCACCTTCCCTGCAACCACCTTCTCTGCAACCACCTTCTCTGCAACCACCTTCTCTGCAACCACCTTCCCTGCAACCACCTTCTCTGCAACCACCTTCTCTGCAACCACCTTCTCTGCAACCACCTTCTCTGCATGAGTTTTACAATGACCAATTGGAGAATATCTCCAAAGGTGTTCTCATATAACTGCTCAGGCAGGAGAGCGCCTTTATAAATCCATCTACATGTCTACGTTTTCTATGCAGGTAAAAATGATGTTTACATTATAAAAAACCTATGAAATTTGTGCAAAAAAATACTATTATATTATTGAACAAATATTAATATATTTTTTAGTAAAATACATAATTTTTGTATATAAATGTTTCATAGGAGGTGGTGAGATGGTGATGATCACCCAAGCTCTAGAGGAAGGAGGTGGAGATGGTGATGAGCTGATGGTGATCACCCAAGCTCTATAGGAAGGAGGTGGAGATAGTGATGATCACCCAAGCTCTAGAGGAAGGAGGTGGAGATGGTGATGAGATGAGATGATGATGATCATCCTAGCTCTATAGGAAGGAGGTGGAGATGGTGATGAGATGGTGGAGATGATGGTGGAGATGATGATGAGAGGGTGGAGATGATGGTGGTGAGATGGTGGTGAGATGATGGTGAGATGGTGGAGATGATGGTGAGATGGTGGTGAGATGGTGGAGATGATGGTGAGATGGTGGAGATGGTGGAGATGATGGTTAGATGGTGGTGAGATAGTGGAAATGATGGTAAGATGGTGGAGATGATGGTGAGATGGTGGAGATGGTGAAGATGATGGTGAGATGGTGGAGATGGTGAAGATGATGGTGAGATGGTGGAGATGATGGGGAGATGTTGGAGATGGTGGAGATGGTGAAGATGGTGAAGATGATGGTGAGATGGTGGTGAGATGGTGGAGATGATGGTGAGATGGTGGAGATGATGGTGAGATGGTGGTGAGATGATGGTGAGATTGTGGTGAGATGATGGTGAGATTGTGGTGAGATGTTGGAGATGGTGGTGAGATGATGGTGAGATTGTGGTGAGATGATGGTGAGATTGTGGTGAGATGTTGGAGATGGTGGTGAGATGATGGTGAGATTGTGGTGAGATGGTGGAGATGATGGTGAGATGGTGGAGATGGTGAGATTGTGGTGAGATGGTGAAGATGATGGTGGAGATGATGGTGAGATGGTGGTGAGATGGTGGAGATGATGGTGAGATGGTGGTGAGATGGTGGAGATGATGGTGAGATGGTGGTGAGATGGTGGTGAGATGGTGGTGATGGTGGTGAGATGGTGGAGATGATGGTGAGATGGTGGTGAGATGGTGGTGAGATGATGGTGAGATTGTGGTGAGATGTTGGAGATGGTGGTGAGATGATGGTGAGATTGTGGTGAGATGGTGGAGATGATGGTGAGATGGTGGAGATGGTGAGATTGTGGTGAGATGGTGAAGATGATGGTGGAGATGATGGTGAGATGGTGGTGAGATGGTGGAGATGATGGTGAGATGGTGGTGAGATGGTGGAGATGATGGTGAGATGGTGGTGAGATGGTGGTGAGATGGTGGTGAGATGGTGGTGATGGTGGTGAGATGGTGGAGATGATGGTGAGATGGTGGTGAGATGGTGGTGATGGTGGTGAGATGGTGGAGATGATGGTGAGATGGTGGAGATGATGGTGAGATGGTGGAGATGGTGGTGAGATGGTGGAGATGATGGTGAGATGGTGGAGATGATGGTGAGATGGTGGAGATGGTGGTGAGATGGTGGTGAGATGGTGGAGATGGTGGTGAGATGGTGGTGAGATGGTGGTGAGATGATGGTGAGATTGTGGTGAGATGGTGGAGATGATGGTGAGATTGTGGTGAGATGGTGAAGATGATGGTGAGATGGTGGAGATGATGGTGAGATGGTGGTGAGATGGTGGAGATGATGGTGAGATGGTGGTGAGATGGTGAGATGGTGGTGAGATGGTGGTGATGGTGGTGAGATGGTGGTGATGGTGGTGAGATGGTGGAGATGATGGTGAGATGGTGGTGAGATGGTGGTGAGATGGTGGTGATGGTGGTGAGATGGTGGAGATGATGGTGAGATGGTGGAGATGATGGTGAGATGGTGGAGATGATGGTGAGATGGTGGTGAGATGATGGTGAGATGGTGGAGATGATGGTGAGATGGTGGTGAGATGATGGTGAGATTGTGGTGAGATGATGAGATGGTGGAGATGATGGTGGGTAGATGGTGGAGACGATGTTGGTGAGATGGTGGATCTAATTAAAAATATATATGCTACTACTACTACTACTACTACTACTACTTCTACTAATACTACTACTACTTCTACTACTACTACTACTACTACTACTACTACTTCTACTACTACTACTACTACTATTTCTACTACTACTACTAATACTATTACTACTTCTACTACTACTACTACTACTACTACTACTACTACTACTTCTACTACTACTACTACTTCTACTACTACTACTACTACTTCTACTACTACTACTACTACTCCTATTTCTACTACTACTACTAATACTATTACTATTTCTACTACTACTACTACTACTACTACTATTACTACTACTACTACTACTACTTCTAATACATCTACTACTACTACTACTACTACTACTACTACTACTACGACTACTACTTCTACTACTACTTCTACTACTACTACTACTACTACTACTACTACTACTACGACTACTACTTCTACTACTACTACTACTACTACTACTTCTACTACTACTACTACTACTACTACTACTACTACTACTACTACTACTACTACTACTACTACTACTACTACTACTACTACTACTACTACTACTACTACTACTACTACTACTACTACTACTACTACTACTACTACTACTACTACTACTACTACTACTACTACTACTACTACTACTACTACTACTACTACTACTACTACTACTACTACTACTACT
>OX030963.1:8676178-8716178 GCA_943735955.1 Piscicola geometra
AATTAGTGAAAGTTTATCTTGTGTCTTTATCAGTGGAGACTCGCTGTGCTAATGCACGACTTTATAATGTGGCTTTGGCCGAGGAGTGATGGAATGTATGTGTGCGTGTATTTGTGTGTCTTTTTCTGTTTATGGTAAGTATGTGTCTATCTGTGAGGTGGTGGGTTGTTTGTGTGGTTGTATACACGTATCATCTTGAGTTTATCTAGTGTAATAAATGTCTTCAAATTGTATACTTTAATTGTATCGTTGTGTTTTGTCTTTTGGTGTGGTTTTATTATTTGTCGGATAAAGGTTTCTATTAGGGTATGTTTTGTGTTTAAAGTGGTCTTCAGATTTTATGATTTAATCATCTTAAGGCCGTGTCTGATCAGTCTTAATAGTTTCATTCTTTCATTTAGTCATAAATTCATTTATGTGTTTATTAATTGTATGTGTCTGTGTGTGTGTATAATTTATATCGCAGGTTGGGTGTGGGTTTATAAATGTATCTCAATCGGTTGTCACTTCATCTTATCCATCTCCCTTTGAATCACCTAGAATCGCTATTGTCATTAGTCTTAAAGTGGTTCGAATTTGTTAGTAGTCATGATGTGTTGGTTGTGGTTGTGGATATGTTGTCAATGTGGTGTGGCTGTTATTATTGTAGCGTGTTTCATTATTTGATGGTGTGTTAGTGGAGGTATTTTGTTATTGTAATGATAATCTCGATTTATCAACGTGCATGTTTGTGTAAGTATGTGTATTTGTATCTATGGTCTGGGTGTGAGTTTCCTGCTATATCTTTAACGATTGATATTTCATCTTCCCAGTCTTTAATCGAATCAATTCGATCTTATTGTTAGTCTTAACGTGGTGTTGGCTTGGTTTTATTAGTAGTCTAGTTGTTGTGGTTGTAGGTTGTGGCTGGGGTTACGATGTCGATGTGGTGTGGTTGTTGATATTGTACTGGGTATTATATTCTTTGACGGTGTGTTCGGGGGGTTTAAAAAAATGTTAAGTTGATGTTTGAATTAATTTTGTGTGTGTGTTTTCGTGTAAGGATTTTTATGTTGGTTGTGACTATATTGAAATCTATCAGCCAAAAATAAGTTTAAATTTTTTTTCTTTTGAAGCCCATATAGCCCATCTAGGACCCACATAGGCTTTCCATCAAAACACTCTAAATTTTATTATTCTTCAAAGCTCATTTAGCCCATTTAGGACCCATATAGGCTTTTCTTTGAAAACACGTTAAATTTTATTCTTTTTTAAAGCCCATGTAGCCCATATAGGACCCATATAGATAATCCTTAGCCCATATGGGACCTATATAGAATGTTCATAGGGAATATGGGGAATAATATCTTATAAATTTAAACTATTTTTTTTCCCATTAGCATTACAGTTTTTACCATACAGCTATTTAAATATTAGAAACTTGTCTATGTCAATCGTTAATCTCATTTGCATAATTTATGAGTACCGTTTCTAACCTAAACCATTAATAAGTGTTAATAATTCAGGAAGCAAAAGTAGGTTAAATGTGTGCGTATGTGTTTTTTAAGTATAATATTCTTTAAAAATGAATCGAATTAAAAACACCAGGTCAATATTATTTCCAAGTTCAAAACGGTCATTTTTACTGTAAATCTCCTCGACATTTTAATAGATACTAAAAACCGAATTTAAAGAATATCTTTTTAATGATAAAAGTTTATCATTCTTTTTCGTTAATTTTTCAAAAATTAATTAAATAATCACAGTCAAATGACACATTTTACAAATGTAGTTTTATCAATGCATAATCATGAATGGCAAGATAAATGATCATATGATCTAACTCCCAGCAAACTCTCGTATTCTTACACTTCAATGATAATTTAATCAAAGCCGTAACAAAGAAAAGATAAAAAGTATAATATGAATAGAGAAATATTTTTTATAATCTTAAAAAAACTTTTATTATTATTATGAGCTTAATATAAAAAATAAGATAAAGTATCAATAAAAGATCCCTCTTATCAATTTTCAAAATTAAAAGATATGAATTGTAAAAAATAAATATTATAATTTATTATATTTCAAAGTTTTTTAAACAAGCTCTTATTTGTAAAGAGTTTTAATGAATTCAAAAATATTTCAAATAAAAATCTCTTTCCAAACTCCATTTGTTTTCTTCACTTAAGCACTTCATCACATCACATTCCCTTTCCCTCTTCATCTCCACAAAGCACTGCACCAACTCTCGGCCCAAACCACCTTTCAAAACTTCGTTCTTTTCTAATTCGTCAAGCGCTTCGTCTAAGGATTCTGGAAAGCTGTTGTTGTTATTGTGATGTTCTTTATTCTTAGTCATGCATTTCGCTTTCAAAATTTTATCTTGAACATCTTTGGAAGGCTCTGGTAGGGCGGTTTTGTTTTCGATGCCATCCATTCCAGCAACTAACATCGCAGCCGTTGCCAAATACACGTTGCAACTGGATGAAGGAATTCGGTTTTCTAAATAGCAAGAATTTTCTGTACTTTTCACTCTGTACGCAGCAGTCCGGTCGTCCAAGTTCCAATCTATTCTGGAGAGATACCGACGACCACGAAGTCTTCTGTAGCAGTTCACAGTGGGACAAAACAAGGCCGTCAGAGCTTTGGAGTGTTTCAATAATCCAGCGAGAAAATGCTTGAACACCTCGCTCATCTTGTCCACACTGTTTGCATCATAAAAAGCGTTGCTTCCTTGGCCGTCCTCTGTTGCTTCCCAAAGTGATAAGTTCAGATGGAAGCCATTGCAAGCAGCCTCTTGCATCGGACACGTCATGAAGGTTGCCAAGTACCCTTCCGAGGAGAACACTTCGTTGATCGCCTCTTTGACCATCACGACGTTGTCGGCTGTTTTGATGCCGTCTGCAGGCTCCATGTTCACCTCGAACTGACTCACCACGTTCTCCATGTGGTAACTGCTCAACTCCAAATTCGCTTCTTGGCAGAAGTCTAAAATATCAAGAAAAAGTTCTTGCACTTTAGGCATTATGTGCAACGAATTTGTGTCACAAACAGGCTTCAATTTATCGGCGTGTAAAAGATGAAACTCAATTTCGAATGCAGATTTCACATAATATCCCATTTCTTCGACTCTCGCCAGCGTCCTCCTCAACAGGTTTCTCGTGCAGGATTCGAGAAAAGCAGCGTCTTTGTGCGGAGAAAGCCACTTTGCTTCACAGAAGACTCCTCCCACAAGTCTTGCATCATCCCCAGCTGCTGATGAATTTATAGAAAATGAATATACGTCAACAAGTTCTTAAATCAGAACAACTATTTAAATACAATTTCATCAAATGAATTGCACCTCTGCTGCTCCATGGTAGAACTGAAAGAGTATTTGTTGAAGGGACGATTGAGCAGTTTACATTCGAGTTCTCTGATAATTCCTTCATGCAATAAATTCTCCCTTTTATGTCCGCAGCAAAATAACCTCAATTATCAATAATAATTTTAATTTTAATATACAATATTTTTGTAAAAAAATTACTTTATTTTAGGAATTATACACAAATGGAACTTCATAAAAAAATATATCGAGTTTAATTTTCATATATTTTATTTTATTTAAAATAAATGAATTCATTCTCTAATTTATCAATTTTATTATTTAAAATAGATTTTTGTTTGAAAAATTGTTAAATTATATTTTTATAACATTGTAAAATAAAATTGTTTTAAAAATTACTTTTTAAAGTGTTTTATTTATTTATATAAAATTTCTTTTTGATCGAATAAAATGTGCAAAGTGCTAAAACTAACCGACTGGATGATGAAATCCCCATTTCAGGTTTTGCACAAAAGTCTTTCGAGACACGACTTTGCATCTCGGAACTCCATGAAAGTTCACATAGAATAATTTGATGAAATCGAATTGTTTACCTCTTTTTTGTTCAAACTTTTCTATCTCCTTTATATCGCAGGTAATTTCTGACATTTCAATCTTCAATTTTTCTTTTATTTAGGATTTATTAAACTTTTTAATTAAAAATATTTTAATTTCGAGGTTTTCAATTTTTTTATTAGTAAACTTTTGATTATTCTTCGTACTTTAAATATACTTAGGTTTAGAACCCTTGTGACTTGGGATGATTGAGTCTCAAACTCGAATAGTTTATTTCTAATTTCAATTTCAAGTAGCTTTTATTTCTTAGCAAACATTTAATAGTATCGCTGGCTTCCAATAAATTTGAGTGTTTTACAATTTTACACTTTTATGTGCTGACAAAGTGGTTGAAACAAACTCAAAGTATGCACTGAAAAGGAAAGCAATAATTCAAAAATCAACAACCTTCCTACATAAATGTATGATTCAATCAATACACCTTATTGTTCGGGTCTCAGATATCTTTAGAATCTACTAATTCTCTCTATCGCATTTATTTCAAGTCAGCATTGAATAGATTACTAAGCTTGTCGATTATCTAAAAAAAACAACATATGTTCGTTAATGATTTATAATTATTATACAAATTATAAAAAATATCTTGAACTTGAAGTAAGCTTATAAGTTGTTGTTTTTTTATGCAGCCTCTTCTTTATGGATAAAGTGAAAAAGCAAAAAAAAATTAAAAAATGGAAAAAAAGAAAGTGAATAAGAGGAAGTGAGAATAAAAAAACTTTAACAAGAATTAGAAAGAAGCGGTTAAAAGTTCAAATGAAATGTATCGTTAACGTCAAAAATCTAGCATCTAATCTATTCATTTTTCCATTCCAAAACCTTTCACACACCCCACCACGCCTCACCAGCTGGTAGAAGTTGAGTTGAGGTCCATCTTCATACAGAGTGAACCACCACACAGCACGCAACTGAGGCGCCACTCACACGACATAAGTCGTGAAACACCGCATCATATACACTAGGTATACTTTCACGGTTGGCTGAACAAGGATTCGAACTGACGACCTATAAGTTGCAGGACCAACGACTTACCATCTAAGCCAACGCGCTCACCAGAGATGGACAAATCCCGTCTTTCGGAGGTTTCAAAGCAACGGGTCAAGCAAAAAACAGTCAAAACTTAACTAGAGTAAAGAAAAGGAAATTAAGTTTTTTAAAAAGCAAAAATGAAAAAAAGCTGGTTTATAGAAAGAAGCGAAAAAGACTCAAACTTTTATGCCTGTTGAAATCAAAAAAATGATTCTTTCACTGAAAATTAAGAAGATAAAATATATTAAAAATGAAAGTCTTAACCAAAAAAGATTAAAATATATATAAAAACAAAAAAGTTTCAAAAAGTTGGAAAAAATGTGTTTTTCTAGTGAATAAAAGGTTTAACATCTCCCAATATGTGTGTTTTTTTCAATCACGGGAGGAAGGGGGGGTTATTTTTGACATAAAAAACATTCTTATATTGTTAGTGTTAATCATGTCCTAAATGGATGTTTTGAAACTTCTACATCGATGATTATGCCCCCCCCTTCTTTGCAGTAATAGACTTATTTTTGGCTTAGACGGTAAATAGTGGAGATCTGATTATTTAAAAAATATTATTAAAAATATAAAAAAGACAAAAAATAGTTTTAATGATGTTTTTGTCTGTTTAATTAATATATTTGTAGACCTATTACTGAAATAATTCATGTCAATGTTCCAGCAATCAATCAATCACAGCTATTTCTATAGCGCTTTATATCGAATTCGAAAGCGCTTTCTAATGAATTTATTAAATAAAACAGGTTTTAGACCCCTTTCAATATATGTATGTACATCAATTAAAATTTAAAAAAATAAACTTTAAAAATCCAACCTCACCATGATCATCATGTCTTTACCATTACAAAATTTAATCATCACCACAGTACCAAAACTCCTACTACAGCATAATCATCACAACATCATCTTCATACCCACAAAACATAATCATCATTTTTCTTAATCATCTTGCCACGGGTTAGGGCTAGGGTAGGAGTTGTGGTTGTGGTATTTTGACGCAGTTGTGGCTGCATCCAATAGTCCTCCCGGTTTATAGTCCGCTGTGAACGGTTCCTTTTGTTCGTGCTTGCCTTCCTTGTGTGCTGCTAGTAGTCCGATTCGTATTTTGCCCGTTCGATTGTTCCATCAGTTGCCTGATTAGCGACTCATCTAGCTTTTAAGACGTTGAGGCCTTCCTCGTCTTTCACTAGCGTTGTTATTTTGTTTAGTAATTGCTCTTTACATTTGTTATATTCCATGACTATTGGTAAGTTCTTTTTCATTTTGGTATTATCTTTGGATTTTTTTCTGTTTTCTATGTTGTTGTCATGTGGGTTAGAGTCATTGTAAGTGTTGTTATTTTCTAACCACCTTCTCTGCAACCACCTTCTCTGCAACCACCTTCCCTGCAACCACCTTCTCTGCAACCACCTTCTCTGCAACCACCTTCTCTGCAACCACCTTCTCTGCAACCACCTTCTCTGCAACCACCTTCTCTGCAACCACCTTCTCTGCAACCACCTTCTCTGCAACCACCTTCTCTGCAACCACCTTCCCTGCAACCACCTTCCCTGCAACCACCTTCCCTGCAACCACCTTCTCTGCAACCACCTTCCCTGCAACCACCTTCTCTGCAACCACCTTCTCTGCAACCACCTTCTCTGCAACCACCTTCCCTGCAACCACCTTCCCTGCAACCACCTTCCCTGCAACCACCTTCTCTGCAACCACCTTCCCTGCAACCACCTTCTCTGCAACCACCTTCTCTGCAACCACCTTCCCTGCAACCACCTTCTCTGCAACCACCTTCCCTGCAACCACCTTCTCTGCAACCACCTTCTCTGCAACCACCTTCCCTGCAACCACCTTCTCTGCAACCACCTTCCCTGCAACCACCTTCTCTGCAACCACCTTCTCTGCAACCACCTTCTCTGCAACCACCTTCTCTGCAACCACCTTCTCTGCAACCACCTTCTCTGCAACCACCTTCTCTGCAACCACCTTCTCTGCAACCACCTTCTCTGCAACCACCTTCCCTGCAACCACCTTCCCTGCAACCACCTTCCCTGCAACCACCTTCTCTGCAACCACCTTCCCTGCAACCACCTTCTCTGCAACCACCTTCTCTGCAACCACCTTCCCTGCAACCACCTTCTCTGCAACCACCTTCCCTGCAACCACCTTCTCTGCAACCACCTTCTCTGCAACCACCTTCCCTGCAACCACCTTCTCTGCAACCACCTTCCCTGCAACCACCTTCTCTGCAACCACCTTCTCTGCAACCACCTTCTCTGCAACCACCTTCTCTGCAACCACCTTCTCTGCAACCACCTTCTCTGCAACCACCTTCTCTGCAACCACCTTCTCTGCAACCACCTTCCCTGCAACCACCTTCTCTGCAACCACCTTCTCTGCAACCACCTTCCCTGCAACCACCTTCTCTGCAACCACCTTCTCTGCAACCACCTTCTCTGCAACCACCTTCTCTGCAACCACCTTCTCTGCAACCACCTTCTCTGCAACCACCTTCTCTGCAACCACCTTCTCTGCATGAGTTTTACAATGACCAATTGGAGAATATCTCCAAAGGTGTTCTCATATAACTGCTCAGGCAGGAGAGCGCCTTTATAAATCCATCTACATGTCTACGTTTTCTATGCAGGTAAAAATGATGTTTACATTATAAAAAACCTATGAAATTTGTGCAAAAAAAATACTATTATATTATTGAACAAATATTATTATATATTTTAGTAAAATACATCATTTTTGTATATAAATGTTTCATAATTAGCATTAGAGCTCAAATGCGTGTCATGAACAGTGTCGTGGAATATATATATATATATATATATATATATATATATATATATATATATATATATATATATATATATATATATATATATATATATATATATATATATATATATATATATATATATATATATATATATATATATATATATATATATATATATATATATATATATATATATATATATATATATATATATATATATATATATATATATATATATCGGCATTTAGACATACAATGTATGAATCATACATTGTATGATACATACACTCATACTATTGTAAATTATTTCTGCAGATGTATGACAGAAAGCCTCTCGGAGAAAAAGCCTTCGGATAAAACACCTTCTACAAAAAGCCTCCCGGAAAAAAACCTTCTGGAGAAAAATTCTCTCGGAGAAAATGTCTCCTTGTTAATATTTTAGTATAAATAAAACGTACTTTTTATATAAAAAACGGATTTTTTTATATATATGACCATATAATTAATTCTATGTCTCCCACTTCTTGTTCTCTAGATCTTATTCCTACAACCCTTTTTATTCTATCCTATTGTTCTGGATTTAGTTAACTTATCTTTGTCTACATCTAAATTTCCGTCTGCTTTCAAATATTCATTTATTATTCCTACAATTAAGAAGCCTTTTCTTGATCCTGCATCCTTATCCAGTTATAGACCTGTATCTAACCTTTCCTTTCCTTCTAAGGTCCTTGAAAAAGTTATTTCTCAACAATTAATCTTCTATCTAGAAAAAAACTCACTTCTTCCTTCCTCTCAATCTGGTTTCAGAATTGGCCACTCCACTGAAGCTGCTTTACTTAAACTCTATAATGACCTTATTTTAACTTCTGATTCTAATGCCTCTTCTATTCTTTTATGCCTTGACTTTTCAGCTGCTTTTGATACTGTCGACCATACTCTTTTATTAAATGTTTTAGATTCTTCCTTTAATATTTCTGGTTCCTCTCTTATCTGGCTTAAATCCTACCTTTCTGAGCAAACTTCCTATGTATCAATTGAATCTTCTCGTTCTTCTTCTGTTTCTTTATCTTATGGTGTTCCACAGGGCTCAATCCTTGGTCCCTTAATTTTTATTCTTTATACTTCGGAACTACCTAATATAATTTTTTCATCTTTTTTAAACTGTCAAATTTATGCTGACGACTCCTATATTTATACATCTTTCACTGACTCTTCTCTTGACCTTACTGTTAATAAAATAACTCTCTGTCTTCAATCTATAATCTCTTGGGCTTCTTCTATGTTTCTCAAACTTAATCCGGACAAATTTGAACTCATATATTTCAATAAAAAATCAAAGTCTTTACTATCTCTTCCTTCTTTAGTTTTGCCTCCCGCCTCTTCACTCTCTCTAAACCCTTCCTCTTCCATTCGTAGCCTTGGTTTTATTTTCGATTTTAACTTGTCTTTAGCTCCTCAAATTCTATCTGTCTCTAAATCTTGTTACTTCCACATTCGTCGTATTAAACAGCTTCTTCCTTTTCTCGATGATCCTACCCTACAACTTCTTGTATCTTCTCTAGTTCTCTCCAGGATTGATTATTGCAACTCTCTTTACTATGGTCTCCCTGATACTACTTTAGCTTCTCTAAATAAAACCTTTAATTGTGCTGCTCGTCTTGTAGCTCGTGCTCCTAAGTTTTCTCACATTTCTCCTTATCTTCGTTTGTTACATTGGTTACCTTTGAGATCTAGAGTGACTTTTAAAATATGTTTAAATATGTTTAAAATTCATAACTCTAATGCTCCAATCTATCTTAAAAATCTAATTAAACAATCCCCTAAATCTGGTCTAAGATCATCCACCTTTAATCGTTCTTTTCGTTTTCCAGTTAAACACTCTTTTGCTAAACGTTCTTTTTCTTACTGTGGTCCTCTTTTATGGAATTCTTTACCTTCTTCTTTAACTTCAACTAAGTCACTCATAACTATCCGTCGAGGCCTGAAGACGTACTTGTTCGGAACGTGATGGCTGAACGCTTTTGTGCGCTTAGTAAAGGGCGCTATAAAAATTATTAGTGATTGATTTATTGATTGATTTCGTGTCACAATTTTAAATAAATAAAACAAACTATAATTTTTAAAAATTACATAATTAAAACGAACTATAATTATAACTATAACGGACTTTATTTTTTTAATAGATTCTTTTCACAATTTTAAATAAATAAAACGGACTATTTTTTTTAATACATAATTAAAACGAACTTTAATTTATCAAATACAATACAAATTATTGGTAAATGGATAAAAAGTCTTCAGGATAAAAAGTCTTCAAGATAAAAAGTCTTCAGGATAAAAAGTCTTCAGGATAAAAAGTTTTCAGGATAAAAAGTCTTCAGGATAAAAAATCTTCAAGATAAAATTCTTCAGAATAAAAAGTCTTCAAGATAAAAAGTCTTCAGGATGAAAAGTCTTCAAGATAAAATGTCTTCAGGATAAAAAGTCTTCAAGATAAAAAGTCTTTAGAATAAAAAGTATTCAGGATAAAAAGTCTTCAAAATAAAAAGTTTTCAGAAAAAAAATCTTCAAAAAATTAAATTTTAAGGAAAAATACGTGATTAATACGTGATCCTTAAGACTTATAGAATAAAATGTGATACTTTTATCTAGTTTTTGCTATATTTTCTTCGTTCAATCTCGAAATAGCATTTGAATAAATTTGACTTGGCTGTTGTTGTTTCGTCACTTTAACCATAAAGAAATAATGTTTAAGGAAGAATACGTGATCCTTAAAACTAAAAGATTGAAATTTCATACTTTTATCTAATTTTTGCTTTATTTTTTTTTCAATCTGGAAATAGCATTTGAATAAATTTGACTTGGTTATTGTTGATTTCTCACTTTAATCATTAGGTTTTCTGCTGGTTCTCGATCGTGATTATTTTTCCTTAAAAATTGTTTTTTTGAAAATTTTTTGTTCTGAAGACTTTTTATTCTGAAGACTTTTTATCCGTTTACCAATAATTTGTATTGTATTTGATGAATCGTTTTAGTTATGTATTTTAAAAAAATATAATCCGTTTTATTTATTTAAAATTGTGAAACGAATCTATAAAAAAATAAAGTCCGTTATAATTATAAGTCGTTTTAATTATTTAATTTTTCAAAAATATAATCCGTTTTATTTATTTAAAAATTGTGACACGAATCTATAAAAAAATTGTGACACGAACCTATGCAAAAATCCGTTTTTTTTTATAAAAAGTCTGTTTTATTTAAACTAAAATATTAACAAGGAGACTTTTTCTCCGAGAGGCTTTTTCTCCAAGAGGTTTTTTTTCCGGGAGGCTTTTTGTAGAAGGTATTTTATCCGAAGGCTTTTTCTCCGAGAGGCTTTTTGTCCGTTCCCCCTTTTTTTTGACAATCTTTTTGGTTTTCTTGAGCACCGGCTTTGCCTCCTCCTCCTCCCCATCAGCACCAAACACATCATCACACTCATCTTCCTTAAACTCAGCAGCCCTCAACGAAGCATCTTTCTTTTTTTCTCTTTTTTTACTTCTTTCTCCTTATCGACAAACACTCTCTCCGAGCCCTTCCGCTTAACGACCTTTCCCGCCTTCTTGGTCTCCCTTTGGTTAGGAGCTGCTCTTAGAACTTTTCCATTCTTGCCCTTTCTGACGTTTGGCAGGGAAGGAGTGTCAGTTTCGAAGAGGTGGACGCTAAAACTGCTGTTGGTTGACACTGACATTTTGCAAACCTTCTTCCCCACCTTCTTTTTTTTCACCTCCTTCTCCTCTCCAACCACCACTTTCTTCTTTTCAAGACTCACCTCATTCGAATGGACAACTTCCTCCTCCTCCAAGTTTTCTTCATCAAAATTTATCTTCCTTATACTCCTGTCCTTCACCACCTTCATTGCTTCATCATGCCTCTTCTTCCTCTCCTCCTCCACCTCCTTCCTCCTCTTTCACTCCTCCTTCTCTTCTTCTCCCTCTCCTCCTTCACCTCCTCCCTCCTCTTTCACTCCTCCTCCTCTTCTTCTCCCTCTCCTCCTCCACCTCTTCCTCCTCTTTCACTCCTCCTCCTCTTCTTCTCCCTCTCCTCCTCCACCTCCTCCCTCCTCTTTCACTCCTCCTCCTCTTCTTCTCCCTCTCCTCCTCCACCTCCTCCTCTTCTTTCACTCCTCTTCCTCTTCTTCTCCCTCTCCTCCTCCACCTCCTCCTCCTCTTTCACTTCTCCTCCTCTTCTTCTCCCTCTCCTCCTCCACCTCCTCCCTCCTCTTTCACTCCTCCTCCTCTTCTTCTCCCTCTCCTCCTCTACCTCCTCCTCCTCTTTCACTCCTCTTCCTCTTCTTCTCCCTCTTCTCCTCCACCTCCTCCCTCCTCTTTCACTCCTCCTCCTCTTCTTCTCCCTCTCCTCCTCCACCTCCTCCCTCCTCTTTCACTCCTTCTCCTCTTCTTCTTCCTCTCCTCCTCCACCTCCTCCCTCCTCTCTCACTCCTCTCTCACTCCTCTTCTTCTCCCTCTCCTCCTCCACCTCCTCCTCCTCCTCTTTCCCTCCGAGGCACTCGCCACCTGGATGAACCTCTGCAACGGCTCCTTGAAGTCCACTGGAGTGCTCCGCTAGAACGCCTTGAACTCTGTCCATCCTTCCCCTTTTTATCCTCACTTCCTCTTTCCACTTTATCCCCACTCCCACTCTCTCTTGCATCCTCACTTCCTCTTTCCACTTTATGCCCACTCCCACTTTCTCTTGCATCCTCACTTCCTCTTTCCACTTTATCCCCACTCCCACTCTCTCTTGCATCCTCACTTCCTCTTTCCACTTTATCCCCACTCCCACTCTCTCTTGCATCCTCACTTCCACTCTCTCTTGCATCCCCACTCCCACTCTCTCTTGCATCCCCACTCCCACTCTCTCTTGCATCCCCACTCCCACTCTCTCTTGCATCCCCACTCCCACCCTCAACAATCTTGCATTCTTAGCTTTTATCTCCATCTCTACTACTTATATTGCATTTTTCTGTTTTAGTGAAACTATCATTTTGACTTTGTTTATCATCACTGCGTTGACTATTCTCAATTGGGACTTTTGATATGGTCCGCTGAGCATTTTTTCTATTTTTTTCATTTTATTAACCATTTTATGAGCATCTAGTGCCTTCTCTTCCTCATTCACCACACCATCAACGGCACAAGAAATTGTCAATGTCTTGTCATTATCACCAGCTTTCAGAAGCACCACTTGCCCATGTGGCCAGGCAGACACAAAACGAGAAATGATGTCACTCAACTCCATAAAAAGTCTTCAGAACAAAAAGTCTTCAGAACAAAAAGTCTTCAGAACAAAAAGTCTTCAAAACAAAAAGTCTGCAGAACAAAAAGTCTTCAAAACAAAAAGTCTTCAGAACAAAAAGTCTTCAAAACAAAAAGTCTTCAGAACAAAAAGTCTTCAAAACAAAAAGTCTTCAGAACAAAAAGTCTTCAAAACAAAAAGCCTTCAGAACAAAAAGTCTTCAAAACAAAAAGTCTTCAGAACAAAAAGTCTTCAAAACAAAAAGTCTTCAGAACAAAAAGTCTTCAAAACAAAAAGTCTTCAGAACAAAAAGTCTTCAGAACAAAAAATCTTCAAAACAAAAAGCCTTCAGGATAAAAAGTTATCATCATCATCCCCACCACAATCATCATCACCACCACCACTAGTTATCATCATCATCGTCATCATCATGTGTGTGTGTGTGTGTGTGTGTGTGTGTGTGTGTGTGTGTGTGTGTGTGTGTGTGTGTGTGTGTGTGTGTGTGTGTGTGTGTGTGTGTGTGTGTGTGTGTGTGTGTGTGTGTGTGTGTGTGTGTGTGTGTGTGTGTGTGTGTGTGTGTGTGTGTGTGTGTGTGTGTGTGTGTGTGTGTGTGTGTGTGTGTGTGTGTGTGTGTGTGTGTGTGTGTGTGTGTGTGTGTGTGTGTGTGTGTGTGTGTGTGTGTGTGTGTGTGTGTGTGTGTGTGTGTGTGTGTGTGTGTGTGTGTGTGTGTATGTGTGTGTGTGTGTTTGTGTGTGTGTGTGTGTGTACCTCTAATAAATCGACCCTCTGGATCATTGCCAAAGATGCATTTAACTTTCCCATCACATCTAATAGATATCTAATAGAGATGAGAATCGAACCCAAACTTAATAATTCGAGTTCGATTGAGGATATACAGATACTTACTTTTGACAATAACATTTTTTAAACAAATGTTTTGTTAAATATTATCATTGAATGTATCCCAATTTACTTAAATATCAAATACATAATTTTTGTTCCAGATGCTTGTATATGTTATTCGAATAATTAGTCTGATGACACCCATAAATCAATCAACCACGATAACTAATAGATATCTAATAGAGAATCAAATCCGAACTTAATAGTTCGATTGAGGATACAGATATATCAGATAAACTACATAAAAAAATAAAAATTTCGGTTTTTCGGTAAATATGAGATCCATTTCGGCCGAAACCGAAATTGAGCCAAAATTACAAAATTATTTTCGGCCGAAACCGAAAAATGGCCGAAATTGTAAAATTAGATTCGGCCGAAACCGAAAAATGGCCGAAACTAAGAAAATTGGCAATTTCGGCGCCGAAACCGAAACCGAACCGAATTTCGGTCGGTCTCTAGCTAGTGCCCAGTTGCTCAAGAAGGAATTTTTTGTGTTCATGTTTGACAGAAAAAAACTTGTGTTTCTTTACGTAACATCTTTTATGCAAAAAAAAGTTTTTTTAAATAAATGAGCGATAATGTTTGTTGAAAGCTTTTAGTGCATGGTTGAAGAAATCATTATTGCACATTACAACAAGAAAAGAATGATCGGTGGGGTATTATAAAGAAACGAAAATGAATACATTTATTTTTTAATTCTTATATATGTACATGAATATATTCATAGTAAAAAAAGTTTAGTATTGAATATGCTTGCTAACTTTAATTTATATTTCGTGTTCTGTTTATTTATTCTATTCACGAAATAAATCAAATAATTAATAGGGAAAATAATTGTGCACCTTCATTATAAAACGCTAAAATTTCGATTTTTCTATCAATATTTTATGAAAAAGTTTTGGAATAGTTATTTCAATTACTATTCTTAGAATTCTTTCATTTAGGAAACTGTAAAAATCAAATAAGTGAGGGAATCAAAAAAACACATTAAACATTTTTATTGCTGTTTTATCTTTTTTAAAACAAATTAATGTGTTAGCTCCTTATATATTTATATATATTTTAAAAGTTTTTTTTTTAAAACTTCTTTTACTTCTTAATGTCCGTACATTGCTTCATACGTCTTTTATATAACGATGGAGCTTTATCGCTAGAATAAATAAAATATTCATAGTCTTGTGATTTATTTTTAAATATCTTGATTTCTTTCGAAAAGCGTTGGTAGGAAGGACTTGTAGCAGTAAATAACTTCTCTGCAGGTAGCTTGAAGACAGGTATGGATATTTAAATCATCATAAAATTTACGCTTAGTGTAGGTTGAATGGTGAAACCTAAGAGCGAATGAATTGCTTTCGAGATAGGTGATTTGATTTTATTTACAAAAGGGCGACAACCACCCAGTCACGAAAAAGTAAAAGAAAAACAGACTTTTTGTCGTTATCTTAGGAAGTTTGAGCTGATATTTATAAATCGTTTGTATATTTAGCGGTGGTATTTCGAAAATAATATGTTTTAGTTTTTTTTAGTAATTAGCGTATTATTAATATTGAAAATGTTAAATATTAAAAAAATTGTCTCGAAGTTTAGTTTTTTCTAGCGATTAAACTTTCAATGACTTTTAGTAAAAATTAATTGATTTATTTATTTCTGAACATTTTATTGATATTTTAAAATATTTTTTATTTTTATATTAATATATATTCTTTTATTACTTAAACTCATGTTTTACTTCTCCATTTAATCATTTATTTCAATATTTCAAAACAGTTGTCACGATATTCATAATTTCACTAATTAAATGTAAATGATACAAATGCACCAATGACGGACACCAAATTATATAATTAATACTGATTAGATGGAAATCGACTGCAATAAATTCGATGAATAAAAATTCGAGTTTAAAATAAAATCAACAAATCAATAACGGAGAAGGTATCGAAAATATCTTTTAATCATTCGTGAGTGACTAATAACTTGATGTTTGCATCCACCCTCACACACTCCACCCTCCTACTCCAGCGTAACTCCTCTCCTCATCTAGTGTATTATTATCATTCTTGTGGTATATATTATTTTTGTTGTTGTTGTTAATATGGTTGTTTCCAGTTGCATGAGCACCACTAAGGCGAGTGTCATTGTTGTCGCAGGAGCCATTAAGACACTTTCAGCGCTACCTGGGTGCTTACATACTGTGTTGTCACTACTATTATTATTTTTTTATTATTGCGGTTGTTTTTGGTGATATAATTTGTAATAGTAGTAGTAGTAGTAGTAATAGTAGCTGTAGATGCAGTACAATTAGTATTTCCATTGTGGATTGTGTTGTTGTTCATCTTATCTGCATTATTGGCTGAATCAATTTAAGTTTCATTACTTCTGGCACTGTCGTTATCATCGGCATTGTATAGCACTTGGTTGTTGCAGGCGAGGTCGTTATTGAAAGGGAGATTCTCAACATCGTGAACAACAAATTTTCCCGCCACACTTGAGGGGTTTGTCTTGAAGTTTGTAGTGAGGGAGGGCGTGTCAGAGAGAATTGCTGCTGTTGCACTGTTGTTTGCTTGCTTGTGTGCGTGGAGGGTGCTGTTGTTTGCTTGCTTGTGTGCGTGGAGGGTGCTGTCTACACGTTCTCGTTTTCATTTCATTTTTATATTTATATTTGACTTTATCAGGATGTTATCGTTATATGTTATTATTGAAAATTTAAATTATTTCTTAAATCTAAAAAACTGCAAACTTTGTCATATCGATTTTCTGTGAGCCTCTTTCCTAAAACCTCACCGATTCCTTCAGCCATCTCGGTGACTTCCTCTTCTCGTCTTGTCGAGAGGTTTTGTCACGAAGTTTCTATGTTTATGAAGAGCTCATGATTAATAATTAATTAATTAATAATTAATCATTAATTAATTGTGGAGACGTCAGTGTACAGTGTACACTTGTAGCTACTCTGGGCGAGAATCGTCTGAAACTAGAAACGTCTGCATTTTAAGAGATGGGATGTTTATAAACATACAACTTTTACAAATATTTTAAAAAGTAAAATTTTGTAAATATTCATAAATTTAAAATTGTTTATATTTTGTTAAAACTAATTTAATCTAATTTTTTTATAGTTTTAAAAGTGAATTGAGACACAATGTATTGATATTCGCAATCAATCAATCAATCAAATAGTTTTCTATAGCGCTCTTTCTTCAAATTCAAGAGCGCTCGTAAATAAATTTGTCGAACAGATATGTCTTCAGATCCTTACGAAAAGTAAATAATGATTTAGAAGTAGTTAAATAAGGAGGTAATGAGTTCCAAATATATGGACCTGCATAATGGTAAGAACGTTTAGCAAAAGAGTTATTAATGGAAGGGATGAAATAATGATTTTGAGTGGATGATCTTAAATGACTTCTATGAGGGTGAGTTATTAATGATTTGAGGTATATTGGGGATACTGGGAGTTTTTTAATTTAAACATAAAAACACAGATTTTAAATATAATCCTAAATTTGATGGGGAGCCAATGTAATAAGATGAGAGAGGGTGTAATGTGGTGATAAATAGGAGTACGGCTAACGACTCTAGCAGCATAATTAAATACTTTATTTAATGGTTTTAAAGTAGTTTCAGGTAAATTATAGTAGAGTGAGTTACAATAGTCAATTCGAGATAAAACAAGTGCAGAGACTAACATCTTTAAAGAAGGGTCATCTAAGTAAGGTAATAATTGTCTGATACGTCTGAGATGAAAATAGCAAGATTTAGTGACTGCTAGAATTTGGTTTGATAAGGTTAATTTTGAGTCGAAAAATCCTAAGCTACGAATATGATTAGATGGAACAATAGTATGAGTGGAGAAATTACATGGACCATTAATTAGTTTACCATTTTTATCAAAAAATATAAGTTCAAACTTTAGTGGATTCAATTTTAAAGACATTGAGCTAGACCAGTTTTCAATAGATAATAGACATGAAGATATAGACGACATAACACTATTATATGATGATGTATCGAAGCTGACATATAACTGCGAATCGTCAACATAGGATAGGGAGTTGAGAGAATGAGAGGAAATGATAGAAGATAATTCAGAGACGTATAGAATAAAGAACAAAGGACCAAGAATAGAACCTTGAGGAACACCATATGAGTAAGTAGATGGGGTAGAGGTACAGTGATTTAAAGAAACATAAACAGATCTATTAGATAAATATGACTTAATCCATAAAAACGAAGAATCCTTAATATTGAAGTTATTTTTTAGTAATAGTAGTAATAAAGAGTGGTCTACAGTGTCAAAAGCGGCCGAATAATCTAAACAAACAAGTACAGAAAATTTTTTGTTATCAAAGGCGTAAATAAGATCATTATAGAGTTTTAAGAGGGATGATTCACAGTTATGACCTAAAGTTTAGGTCCTAAACGAAAACCAGATTGTGAATAAGGTATAAGGGAGTTGACATTTAAATATGAATAGATTTGTTGATAAACTACTTTTTCTATTATTTTAGATATGAATGTTAGATTGGAAATAGGTCTATAGTTAGAAATTTGAGTAGGGTCTAATGAATTATTTTTTAAAGTAGGTATGATAACAGAAGCTTTGTATAAAGTCGGAAATTTAGAAGTTGAGAGAGACAGATTAGCAATGAAAAGAATTATAGGGTAAAAAATATCAGACAATTCTTTAATCAAATAAGTTGGAATTATGTCAAGAGAACAGGTAGATGTAGACATGGAATTAATAATTAAAGACATTTTCAAATAATTGAAATTCATGATTTAATTACAATATAATGATTATAAAATTTAGGTGTTCATAATATATCTGTGCAAGCTATAGGCTAAAAGGAAAATAAATTAACATAATGATGTTATGATATTATATTTCCTAAATAAAAAGATTAAAAAGTAAAAAAGAATATTTTTTAAAACAAATGATGAATTATTATTTTTTAAAATTAGGAAAAAAAATTCTTTTTCTTTCATTGACAGGGTCTGAAGCAGTAATTAACCGATTCACCCCTTAACCGATTCATCCAATAACCGATTCACCCCTCAACCGATTCACCTCTTAAAATTGTTAAAAACAGACTTTATTTTTTGCTATAAAAAAAATAAGTAAGTATTTTTTAAATAAAGAAAAAAATGAAAAAATAATTTTTTTAAAAATAAATGAAAAACTATGAAAAAATTATAAAATAAATAAAAAAAAAAAATTTTAAAGTTAAAATAAATGATAATTTTTTAAAATTATTTTTTAAAATTATAAAATATAAAACCTTTTTCATGAAGTTTTCAAAAAGTTATATCATAACATCATTATGTTAATTTATTTAAATTTTTGCCTATAAATAGTTATAAAATAGTTATAAATCATAACATCATTATGTTAATTTATTTTCATTTTAGCCTATAGCTTGCACAGATATAAGATGAACACCTAAAATTTATAATACTTATGTTATATAATATAATTTATTAAATAAAGGAAAACTTTGATGCTGAAGATTTCGTCGATCGTTTTGCGCGCAGTTGAAGCTGCGGTCAGTGGCGGAGTTTGACTACATTTCCTTGCACACTGTCTTCCTCAAGGCCATCCGTGACCTGAAGATCAAGGTGCCAGATGCTTACCGGGATTAAGGGGACTCTGTTATCATCATTATTTTGAGTATTTTATTATCATTATTTTGACACGGATTGCCAAACTGCTGGCGATAATATATAATATATATAATATATAACCACTAGCAAAATGCATGACCATCCCACCACACGACAGAGAACAGCTTCATGAGCATCATGCAACTCAAGAAGACACTCGTCAGTGTTTCCATTAAGTTCAAGTCGGACGAAAGTCTCTTCCGTCGGCTGTCCATCTCCTCTAGCGCCTCGATCGCCTTCAACAACCTCTCGGAGGCCGGCTTCATGGATGACTTTGGCCTCGAGATGTGACCGAGCTTGCGCCTATGTCTGTCGCTCGATGTGGCTTTGCGATTGGATTGATCGAGGAGCGCATATTCGTCGCCGGTCAGTGACTATAATAATAATAGTAATGAAATGCATCTGTAGAGGCTCACTATGTCAATGAATGAATCAATTGAATGCATTTTCAAAGTTCTACATGCAGGGCAAGTTTTTCCTGGTGGGCGGTTTTGGAGGGAAACCGTTCCTGAAACCTCAGGAGTTTTGGATGCTGAGTCTGAAGAGTGCAAGACATTTCTGACACGACACCTAGCGAACAACACATTGTGTATATTTTGTTTCTGAATATGCTTCAAATGAATGTAATACTTTTTAAATATATTTTCTACCCGAGTTTATTATTTAATTTGTCTCCTCTTCATCAAAAGTCTCAGCTGCATGCAAAATAAATTAATTGTATTGATTAAATTTGAGGTCTTTGGTTAGCGGCTGCCATTTTGGCAGCCGCTCAAATAAATTTGTAGAATAAACGGTTTTGGGTATAATATATTAAAATTTTAGAATCTTAAGTCTAAATAAAAATTACATTTAATTAATTAGAATGTTTTTTGTGCGAATGTTGATTATTTTGAATCTGTCGAGGAGTGGCCGCAGCAGACTACTCACAAACCAACCAGAAGCCAAAGAAATTCATGTAATAATTACTCATTTACTCTTATTTGCATTACTCATTTACTATTATTTGTATCACTCATTTACTATTGTTTGTATCACTCATTTACTATTGTTTGTATCACTCATTTACTATTGTTTGTATCACTCATTTACTATTGTTTGTATCACTCATTTACTATTGTTTGTATCACTCATTTACTATTGTTTGTATTACTCATTTACTATTGTTTGTATCACTCATTTACTATTATTTGTATCACTCATTTACTATTGTTTGTATCACTCATTTACTCTTATTTGCATTACTCATTTACTATTATTTGTATCACTCATTTACTATTGTTTGTATCACTCATTTACTATTGTTTGTATCACTCATTTACTATTGTTTGTATCACTCATTTACTATTGTTTGTATCACTCATTTACTATTATTTGTATCACTCATTTACTATTGTTTGTATTACTCATTTACTATTATTTGTATCACTCATTTACTATTGTTTGTATCACTCATTTACTATTATTTGTATCACTCATTTACTATTGTTTGTATCACTCATTTACTATTGTTTGTATCACTCATTTACTATTGTTTGTATTACTCATTTACTATTATTATTTGTATTACCAATTGTATCACTAATACGGTGATTATCGCTTATAATCATTTTATCTCTTGTTGTATATATTATCACCACTTATATGGAGATCATCATCATCACCAACCACCCACCAATCATCATCATCATCACCACCACCCACCCACCAATCATCATCATCACCATCATCAATCAGGGACTGCAAAGGTGATAATGAATTGAAGATCATCATCATCACCTGCTTTGTGTTTTCCATCTCCGTCACCATCTCCCTCATCCTCACCATCCTCTTCGCCCCTCCTCAGGTGCTCATGATGATGATGATGATGATGAGGATGATTAATGTAATTTATAACTATCATCATCATTATCACCACCATCATCATAATCACCTCCATCACCATCATTATCATTATCATTACCACCATCATCATCATAATCATCATCATCATCACTCTCACCACTATCTCACTATTATCATCATCATCATCACTCCCTTTATCTTTATACCCTTATTATCATCACCACCTCAATCATCATCATCACCACCACCACCACCTCCATCATCATCACCACCACCATCATCATCACCACCACCTCCATCATCATCATTATCACCACCACCTCCATCATCATCACCACCACCACAGGTCATCCCTCACGGCATCGTCTCTTCCAAAACTCTTGCTTGCTCCAAGGCTGCGACTGATGTTCTCAAGAGAGGTGCTGATGGTGATGATGATGATAGTTTTGGTAATGATGTTTTGGTTAAAAAAAACTATTGCTTCCACTACTACCACCACTACTGATACTACTACCAATACTACTACTACTACTACTGCCACTATTACTAATACTACTACCACTAATACTACTACCACTACTACTACTACTACTACCACTACTACTACTCCTACTACTACCACTAATACTACTACTACTACCACTAATACTACTACTACTACCACTACTACTACTACTACTACTACTACTACCACTAATACTACTACTACTACCACTACTACTACTACTACTACTACTACTACTACTAATACTACTAATACTACCACTATGGCTACTACTACCACCACTACAACTACTACTACTACTACTACTACTACTACTACTACTTCTACTACTACTACTACTACTACTACTACTACTACTACTACTTCTACTACTTCTTCTACTACTACTACTACTACTACTACTACTACTACTACTACTACTACTACTACTACTACTACTACTACTACTGCTACTACTACTACTACTACTTCTACTACTTCTTCTACTACTACTACTACTACTACTACTACTACTACTACTACTACTACTACTACTACTACTACTACTACTACTACTACTACTACTAGTACTTCTACTACTACTACTACTACTACTGCTACTACTACTACTACTACTACTACTACTACTTCTACTACTTCTTCTACTACTTCTACTACTACTACTACTACTACTACTACTACTATTACTACTACTTCTACTACTTCTTCTACTACTACTACTACTACTACTACTACTACTACTACTACTACTACTACTACTACTACTACTACTACTACTACTACTTTTAGTACTACTAGTACTACTACTACTACTACTACTACTACTACTTCTACTACTACTACTACTACTACTACTACTACTACTACTACTTCTACTACTTCTTCTACTACTACTACTACTACTACTACTACTACTACTACTACTACTACTACTACTACTACTACTATTACTACTACTTCTACTACTTCTTCTACTACAACTACTACTGCTACTACTACTACTACTACTACTACTACTACTACTACTACTACTACTACTACTACTACTACTACTACTGCTACTAGGAGGGACAGGGGCAGAGGCTCTGATATCAGCTGTCTTGTGCGAAACAGTCTATCAAGCTGATGTGGTGACACTCGGCAGGTTATTATTATTATTTATGTTTTTATTCTATCATTATCATCACTTCTATCATTATGATGGGGATGATGATGATATTTGTTATTAATTTCGAAATAAGAATTTGTGTTGCTTTAATCATAATAGTTATCAATTGCATTCTCTCATTTACTAGTAAGGTATTTCTTTTTTTTCCTTATCACCATCATCACCGCCAACATCATCATCATCATCATCACCATCATCACCGCCAACATCATCATTATCACCATCATCACCGCCAACATCATCATCATCATCATCACCATCATCACCGCCAACATCATCATCATCATCATCACCACAATCATCATCATCAGCTCCGGTCTCCTCTTCTACCACCAACTTCTCCACAACCAAACGTCATTAGTCGATTTCACCACTGCATCCATCCGTCAGCAAGTCAGTCATGATGATGATGATCATTGCGGTGATGATAATGATGATGGTGGTGGCGATGATGATGATGGTGAAGAAAATAACAATAATAATTATATATTTGAAATAATAGTAATGATTAAAATTATTCTTATTACCATAATATAAATATTAGAAATTTAATTATAACAACAACAACCACAACAACAACCACAACAACCACAATAACAACAACAACCACAACAACAACCACAACAACAACAACAACCACAACAACAACCACAACAACAACAACAACCACAACAACAACCACAACAACGACAACCACAACAACGACAACCACAACAACAACCACAACAACAACAACAACCACAACAACAACCACAACAACAACAACAACCACAACAACAACCACAACAACAACAACCACAACAACAACCACAACAACGACAACCACAACAACGACAACCACAACAACCACAACAACAACAGACGGGTGGGGGGATGGCAGTGCAGCTTCCCTCTCTCCTGAACGGCTTGACCACTGCCCGTCGTCTCGGTGGTCAGCAGAGGTTGTTGTTGTTGTTGTTGTTGTTGTTCTGGTCATCAACGGTGCTTTCTTGTTGCTGCTGTTGTGTTAGTTGTTGTTGTTGCTGCTGCCTAGGTTTTGTTGGGGCGTTATTGTTGGCGTTTTGGTTGTTTTAGTGGTTTTGTTGTGGTTTTGATGATGGTTGTTGGGATGGTGGTTGATTTGTTGGGGTTGTTTTTGTAGCTGTTGTACTCCTAGTCTTTGCTACCACTACTTTTTACTTATTATCATTTATTTATTATTTTCTTTTTGTTATTATTATTTATTAATTATTATTATTCATTCATTTTTTTCGTTTATTTAATATTATTTTATTCTTTTTTATCACTTCAAAGTTTAAGCTGGGAAAAGATTCTGGAACCGATCGAACTCGAGATCGGACCGACTGTCGCTTATGCCTATGGCACTCTCGTCATGCTCTTCCTGAACTTCAAGGTACTCAACTCTTTTCCCACTTTATCGACATATTCCAAGCGCATTAATGTGCTAAAACAAAATACCTGAAAACAAAATTCTATACAAGTGCGCGCTATACACGGTATCCAACTCCTCACGCAGGAGAATTACCTGGGCGACTTTCAGAGCCTGAGCGACTTGGAGAAGAACATCGAAGCGAGCACGAGCGACTCATGTGCCAGCAAGTCGTGCATGGGCGCTGACGAAGCGAGCGGCGTCTCGGAGGTCGACCCGCGACTGTACCGACCTTTCAGCGTCGTCGTCCACCTCACTGTGCACGACATTCACGGCCATCTTGTCATGGTACTTTTGCCTTGCTTGCTCCACTTAGGAAATACAACTGCTTTCTGCATTCTTGAAGTTACATTATTTCCCGTTTGCGTTTTTTTAATTTTTTATTTTTCAACACTAGAGTATTTCTTATCATAATTATCATCATCGTTATCATCATCATCATCATTATCATCATCCTCATCGTCATCATCATCATCATCATCATCATCATCATCATCATCATCATCAGCATCAGCATCGTCATTATCATCGCTGTCATCATTATCGTAGTAATAATCATAATCATCAACGACGTCACCATCAGAATCATCATCATCACCACGAGCATCATCACCCCCTCCCACCCTTCCCCATTCGACAGAACTGCACACCGACGGGAGCGCCCTGTCCCAGCTTCTTCCTGGAGAGGGTGGTCTTCGAGATGGACAAGCACTACCACGAGACGCTGCTGCAGGTGAAGCTCTCCTCCGTCATGCTCGTCTGCATCGACACTCACGAGGTGTTCATCGGGCGTGGCGAGAGGCGATAGGGGGAGGGATGGTGGCTTTGTCTGCTTGTTTGTGCCTGCATGCTTGCAATTCAACGTAGTTATGATTTGGGCAATTCAATGAAATGATAACTAATATTTTGAAAAGTTATTACTGAGTGTTTTATTAAGTGTATAAAAAAATCCTTTTTCAACAATCGACTCACTAGCTTCTATACAATTTAAAGCTACACTACCTTAAATTACACCATTTCAACTACATCTCTCTACTACAACTGCACCACCTTCAATTACACCAATTCAACTACATCTCTCTACCACAACTGCACCATCTCAGCCTACACTCCAAACACCACATCATCTTAACCCATAACCACACACAACCACTCAAACTAATACGCTCAAACTCTCTCAACCTAACCCATGCCACATACAACCACCACACAACAACCCCCCTTCCCAACCACCACCACTGCTACCACACAACAACCCCCCTTCCCAACCACCACCACTGCTACCACACAACAACCCCCCTATCTCAACCACCACAACCACCACACAACAACCCCCTATCCCAACCACCACCACTGCTACCACACAACAACCCCCCTACCCAACCACCACCACCGCTACCACACAACAACCCCCCTATCCAACCACCACCACCGCTACCACACAACAACCCCCCTTTCCCAACCACCACCACTGCTACCACACAACAACCCCCCTATCTCAACCACCACAACCACCCCACAACAACCCCCCTATCCCAACCACCACCACTGCTACCACACAACAACCCCCCTACCCAACCACCACCACCGCTACCACACAACAACCCCCCTATCCAACCACCACCACCGCTACCACACAACAACCCCCCTATCCCAACCACCACCACCGCTACCACACAAAACCGATGAAGCAGCCAGCACGCGCCTCCCCAAGACGTTCTTGGGCCGTCTCAAGGAGCCCAGAATGGCCAGCAGATGGCATTCGGACGTCGAACTGAGACCCAAGAAGCAGGCAGCCTCCTCGCTCCTCCTCGCTGAGGTTTTAGCGCGTGCATGTTTGCATACACATACATCAACATTTACGTTCACGCACACGAGCACTCACACACACACACCTACATCACATACACGCACACACAAAATTGAAATTGAAAAAATATATATTTCCTTGCTTTAAACTTGTTCATCTCTCACAAACAACAACCTCCTAGAAACTAATCGAGAGCAAGAATTCTTCGTACCAAAACGCCATGGAGTCGGTGGGCAAACAGACGTCCGACAGCAGCGACCTGTCCTTCAAGTCGGCCCTCAGCTTCGAGTTCAAGACTCGAGACGATAGGGGCCAGCTGAGAGACCCGCCTCTGAAGGCCTTCCCCTCGCCCGAGCAGAGGAAGAAGAACCTTTTGTTCGCGCAGAAGAACGCGAAGGCCGAAGAGAAAGCAGCTGAAACTCGATGTAGACTTTTGGTTTCTTATTAATTCTTGCAGACTTATTTCGAAGTATCTTTCAAATAATCTTGAACGGCTTAATACCTTCTAATCATGAACTATTTGTTTCTCGAGCTATTTTCAATCGCCAAACAACAACATCCTCAGCACAACAACAACAACAACATCCTCAGCACAACAACAACAATAACCTTCTCAGCACAACAACACCACAGTCTCGAAGAACATGAGCAAGTTCCTGCGCAAGAACGAATCTCACTTCTGGAAGGCCAAGTACTTGCACCTCGACTCGCACATCAAGACGCCACCAGAACCCGCCAAAGCAACGAGCCCCTTCGAGTCGACAAGCGGTCAGGACATTCTCGGCTCGAAACTCCTGATGGAGGGCTACAAGTGCTACATGGGCAAGTACCACTGTCCCAACTGGTCCGCCCCGCTGCCTGTTCAGACCAACCTTACTCACTCCGACCCGTCCGTTTCCGACCTCAAAGACCTCAACTACTGCGTGCCTCACTACGCCGCGTACAGCAAAGGCCTCGACTGCCACTCGATCATCAGCGATCATACTCCGCTGAAGCCCGCTCACGAGCGAGACGAGCAGGACGCCACGCATATATTCCGGCGACACATCGAGAATAAGTTCGGCAAGGACGGCTTCAGTCCGGAGAACTCGATAAAGCGGCCGGAGGAGGCGAGGGACGACCGCAAAGTGGACGACTGGGCAGCCATGGTGCAGCTCGACAAGTCGCTCGATGTGATGATCTCGCCTGTGATGCTCGAGGCTTTTAATAGGTGTGTGTGTGAGGTATAACAAACAATTAATAATAATGAGGTATGTAAATAAATAAATGAATAATAGTAATAATAACAATAATAATAATGAACATAAATTCTCGTAGTAACTGTCAAAAACTCAATAAATTCTATCGCCACTTCAACCACAACCATCTCCACAACCGTCACCATCACTATAGCCACCACCACCACAACCACTACAACCACCACAACAACCACCACCACAACCACCACTACAACTATCACCACCACAACCACTACACCACCACCACTACAACTATAACCACCACAACTACAACTATAACAACCACCACTCCTCGAAGGTACATCGACTCAATAATGCCTTCTCTGGCGAACATGCACCCCTCCTCGATCATCGACCTCCTGCACTTCAACTGCCTCAGCACCCTCTCCAACCAGGAAGACAAGAACACCACGCTCACGTCTTGTCTCGACGCCTTCGCCGAAACAGCCGAGGTGACGAAGACGATCGATAAGTACCAGTGCGAAAACCTCCATGTGAAGGTCAACTTGCCGCAGGTTCGTGTGGCTCTCGTGTGGGTTTTGTGTGGCTCTCGTGTGGCTCTCGTGTGGGTTTCGTGTGGGTCTCGTGTGGGTCTCGTGTGGGTTTTGGGGGGTCTCGTGTGGGTTTTGGGTGGGTAAGGTGGGGTTTTTTGTTTGTGTTATGTTTATTTTGGCTGGAATTTAGTGATTTATTCTTCAGTTTTTATTTTTCTCATTAACTCATTTCATTCGATTGACGCCTCGATATTTATTAACGACAACAGTTTCATCCATGAAAATGCAAAATGCTTCAAAACTCAACAGCAACAATAACAACTGACTACCTCCCAGACACCATCACTGCCTGTAACAACGACAACAACAACCACACAGATAAACGTATCTCTCCTACAAGTTTGTTCTGTCAACGGCAAACTATTGAAGGCGAACAAAGCCTCCGACCACACCTCCGTCGCCCTCCTCACCGTCAGCTTCAACAACTCCACCCTCAACTTCTTCCACAACGCCGAAATCAGAACCACTTCGACCATCCTTATGTCCAATGTCAAGGACCCCGCGAACAAAAAGTTTGCCGCCATTTTCAATATTTATAATTTTAAGGGCCTTGGTACGACCACACACAACATTGAAGTGCAGAAAATAATCACAACAAACCACACTTCAACACACCACACTCGACCACACAACAACACTCGACCACTCAACAAAACACAACACTCGAACACACAATCCACGCCACACAGACCACGCCACACAGACCACACCACACAAAGCATACTACACAAGACACAAAGAAACCACACAAAGCACCCACCGACCCACCCACAAGGAACCACGAACTGTCGCTCTTCGACGGCAACCTCACGATGATGAACATCGGCAACCGCATCGGAGTCGGCAAGCGCAAGATGGCTGACCTCCGCAACCGCCTCAAGAACACGAACACTTGCATCGTCAAGTGCAAAACCTTCTCGGAGAGTCGCAAGACCGATATGGTGCTGCAGGTGCCCAGTGGGCTGGGAGGGGGCAGGAGGGTGGCGGGGGTGGTGGAGGTGGTGATGATGGTGGGAGAGGGGTTTGGGGTGGTGTGGTGGTGGTGGTGAAGATGATGATGATGATGATGATAGAACTATAAATACTAATTATAATCATATGAAAAAAGTATTGCTAATAGTAATACTAAAAAGCGATTATCACACGTCATATGAGGATAAAATGATGACAAAAGCACCCTGATGTCCACCACTCCAACACGCACGCAGGTGAAGCTGTCTCAGATGCACGTTCAACTGCGCAGGTCTAAACAACTTTCGGCTGACCTTGAGGCCGACCCGGTGACCTTCACTTCGATTCCTCCCTCCTCCTCCAAGGTCTTCTTCCGCTTCAAGGGCGCCAAAGATGCATCCAATGAAGGCGATGATGATGATGATGTTGGTGGTGGTGGTGCTGGTAATGATGCTACTTTGTCGGTCCCCTACTCCTGGGACCTTTACAGGAAGGAGATGCAACCGACAACACAATACACCACTGCAACCAACAACACAACACACCACTGGAACCAACAACACAACACACCACTGCAACCAACAACACAACACACCACTGGAACCAACAACACAACACACCACTGCAACCAACAACAACAAAATACACCACTGGAACGACAACACAGACAAAACTGGAACCTCCTCTCAACGGCCTCCCCATCCATCCTGGCGTGGATGCAGCCGGCGAACAGGGCCGTCTCGGTCGCCAAGGCAGCGCACCAGGTGTTCCTGAGGCGGCAGTACGTCGTGATGGCATCGCTCATGACCGACGCTCTAGAAATGCAGGCGATTCACCTAATGACCAAGGTGATGGAGATGATGATGGTGGTGGTGATGATGATGATGATGGTGGTGGTGATGATGATGATGAGGATGAGGATGATGATTATGGTGGTGATGATGATTATGGTGGTGAGGATGAGGTGATAATGACGATGATGATGACGTTAATTATGATTATGATGTTTCGTTGTCAGTTTCGTTGTCAGTGTTGTTGTTGGTGGTGTTGCTTTGAGCGGAATTTTGTTGTTGTTGTCGCTCTATGTTTGAATTGTGTTACTACTTTACAACACTGCAACCGGACCATCACTTCTCTGTGTTACTATGTCGAAAATACACACTCCCATCCCATCTAACCACATCTCGTCATCCTTCACCACATTCCATCACACCACAACATCACCACACTCCATCACACCACAACATCACCACACTCCATCACACCACAACATCACCACACTCCATCACACCACAACATCACCACACTCCATCACACCACAACATCACCACACTCCATCACACCACAACATCACCACATTCCATCACACCACAACATCACCACATTCCATCACACCACAACATCACCACATTCCATCACACCACAACATCACCACATTCCATCACACCACAACATCACCACACTCCATCACACCACAACATCACCACATTCCATCACACCACAACATCACCACACTCCATCACACCACAACATCACCACATTCCATCACACCACAACATCACCACACTCCATCACACCACAACATCACCACACTCCATCACACCACAACATCACCACATTCCATCACACCACAACATCACCACACTCCATCACACCACAACATCACCACACTCCATCACACCACAACATCACCACACTCCATCACACCACAACATCACCACATTCCATCACACCACAACATCACCACACTCCATCACACCACAACATCACCACACTCCATCACACCACAACATCACCACACTCCATCACACCACAACATCACCACACTCCATCACACCACAACATCACCACATTCCATCACACCACAACATCACCACACTCCATCACACCACAACATCACCACACTCCATCACACCACAACATCACCACATTCCATCACACCACAACATCACCACACTCCATCACACCACAACATCACCACACTCCATCACACCACAACATCACCACACTCCATCACACCACAACATCACCACACTCCATCACACCACAACATCACCACACTCCATCACACCACAACATCACCACATTCCATCACACCACAACATCACCACACTCCATCACACCACAACATCACCACACTCCATCACACCACAACATCACCACATTCCATCACACCACAACATCACCACACTCCATCACACCACAACATCACCACACTCCATCACACCACAACATCACCACACTCCATCACACCACAACATCACCACATTCCATCACACCACAACATCACCACATTCCATCACACCACAACATCACCACACTCCATCACACCACAACATCACCACATTGTCATCGCCCCTGACAGCATCACCACACTCCATCACACCACAACATCACCACACTCCATCACACCACAACATCACCACACTCCATCACACCACAACATCACCACACTCCATCACACCACAACATCACCACACTCCATCACACCACAACATCACCACACTCCATCACACCACAACATCACCACACTCCATCACACCACAACATCACCACATTCCATCACACCACAACATCACCACACTCCATCACACCACAACATCACCACACTCCATCACACCACAACATCACCACACTCCATCACACCACAACATCACCACATTCCATCACACCACAACATCACCACACTCCATCACACCACAACATCACCACATTGTCATCGCCCCTGACAGCATCAGACTACATCTTACTACACCCCACCACATCCACGCATTATCATCATCGTCGTCGTCATCATCTTCATCATCATCATCACCATCATCAACATTATCATCATCATGCTACTTGAATGCACTCAACTACATCTTACCACAAAACGCATCATCATCATCTCCATCATCATCATCATCACCATCATCATCATCATCATCACCATCATCATCATCATCATCATCTCCATCATCATCATTATCACGCCAAAGAGCAAGTTCAACAAGACGTCATGGGAGTCAAAGTATCTGCAGGACGAGCCATCTTCACAACTTCTCACTGTCCTCCGCAGGTTGTCATCGTCATCATCATCATCATCACCATCACCACCTTCATCATCATCATCATCATCATCACCTTCACCACCTTCATCATTATCATCACCACCTTCATCATTATCATCACCACCTTCATCATCATCATCATTATCACCACCTTCACCACCTTCATCATCATCGTCATCATCATCTAGTTTTTTTCTCGCTGATAAAACGTATAATAATAATGCCTGATATGATAATGATATAATAATAATCATAATAAAATAATATAATAAATAATAAATAAATAAATAATATAATATAATGACGAACATTATTATAGTGGCGTATAACCCGAACGGGCTTCCAGGTTACTTAGGCTGCATATTTTCATTTGCGTCTTTGGGTTACTAGGGCATTGCTTGCACTTGAACCTAGGACCTTTCATTATTGGTCAAGCCGAGAGTCGTTGCCGACTCGGCTACCCGTTCAACATATGATATTACGATCATTATCATTACAGATACGTCAACAGCGTGGGAGTCGAGGCGTTAGAGGACCTTTTTGTGGGACCGTCTGTACCTGACGTCAGTGCTCGCTCCATGATAATGATATCGTTAATGATGAGAGTAGTAGTAATAGAAGTAGTAGTAGTAGTAGTAGTAGTAGTAGTAGTAGTAGTAGTAGTAGTAGTAGTAGTAGTAGTAGTAGTAGTAGTAGTAGTAGTAGTAGTAGTAGTAGTAGTAGTAGTAGTAGTAGTAGTAGTAGTAGTAGTAGTAGTAGTAGTAGTAGTAGTAGTAGTAGTAGTAGTAGTAGTAGTAGTAGTAGTAGTAGTAGTAGTAGTAGTAGTAGTAGTAGTAGTAGTAGTAGTAGTAGTAGTAGTAGTAGTAGTAGTAGTAGTAGTAGTAGTAGTAGTAGTAGTAGTAGTAGTAGTAGTAGTAGTAGTAGTAGTAGTAGTAGTAGTAGTAGTAGTAGTAGTAGTAGTAGTAGTAGTAGTAGTAGTAGTAGTAGTAGTAGTAGTAGTAGTAGTAGTAGTAGTAGTAGTAGTAGTAGTAGTAATATTCATGATAATAATAATTATCTTCATTTTCCTAACACTAATATGCCCGCAGCCACTATATGGTTCATTTTCCTCATCTCACCCATTCATGCTTCTGTCTACCCCTCATCCTCTCATTCCATCCCTCCATCTACCCTCCCAACAGAACACCACCCTCAAGAACGGAATCCTGGTGCTGACGCGACAGTGGAAGAATGTCCTCTACCTGCCCATCTTCGACGACCACACCTTCCGTGTTAGTGCGCTTTTGGTGTTGTTTTTTCTTTTTAAGGATTTATTATTATTGTTATTTTCGAATTATGCTTACTTTTTCGTTTTGCGTCTTATGAAATTTTTCATTCCAAGAACATCACAACTTTTATTTAATTTTTTCTGATGCATCAATGCTGTTGTCATTCATTCCAACGATCCTCCATCCTCCATCTTCCACACTCCACACTACATCCTCCACAAATTCTATTCTACTTTCACCACTACCGCCCACAGACATTACACAAATTCTATTCTACTTTCACCACTACCGCCCACAGACATTACACAAATTCTATTCTACCTTCACCACTACCGCCCACAGACATTACACAAATTCTATTCTACCTTCACCACTACCGCCCACAGACATTACACAAATTCTATTCTACCTTCACCACTACCGCCCACAGACATTACACAAATTCTATTCTACCTTCACCACTACCGCCCACAGACATTACACAAATTCTATTCTATCTTCACCACTACCGCCCACAGACATTACACAAATTCTATTCTACCTTCACCACTACCGCCCACAGACATTACACAAATTCTATTCTACCTTCACCACTACCGCCCACAGACATTACACAAATTCTATTCTACTTTCACCACTACCGCCCACAGACATTACACAAATTCTATTCTACTTTCACCACTACCGCCCACAGACATTACACAAATTCTATTCTATCTTCACCACTACCGCCCACAGACATTACACAAATTCTATTCTACTTTCACCACTACCGCCCACAGACATTACACAAATTCTATTCTACTTTCACCACTACCGCCCACAGACATTACACAAATTCTATTCTACCTTCACCACTACCGCCCACAGACATTACACAAATTCTATTCTACCTTCACCACTACCGCCCACAGACATTACACAAATTCTATTCTACCTTCACCACTACCGCCCACAGACATTACACAAATTCTATTCTACCTTCACCACTACCGCCCACAGACATTACACAAATTCTATTCTACCTTCACCACTACCGCCCACAGACATTACACAAATTCTATTCTACCTTCACCACTACCGCCCACAGACATTACACAAATTCTATTCTACCTTCACCACTACCGCCCACAGACATTACACAAATTCTATTCTACTTTCACCACTACCGCCCACAGACATTACACAAATTCTATTCTACTTTCACCACTACCGCCCACAGACATTACACAAATTCTATTCTACTTTCACCACTACCGCCCACAGACATTACACAAATTCTATTCTACCTTCACCACTACCGCCCACAGACATTACACAAATTCTATTCTACCTTCACCACTACCGCCCACAGACATTACACAAATTCTATTCTACCTTCACCACTACCGCCCACAGACATTACACAAATTCTATTCTATCTTCACCACTACCGCCCACAGACATTACACAAATTCTATTCTACCTTCACCACTACCGCCCACAGACATTACACAAATTCTATTCTACCTTCACCACTACCGCCCACAGACATTACACAAATTCTATTCTACTTTCACCACTACCGCCCACAGACATTACACAAATTCTATTCTACTTTCACCACTACCGCCCACAGACATTACACAAATTCTATTCTATCTTCACCACTACCGCCCACAGACATTACACAAATTCTATTCTACCTTCACCACTACCGCCCACAGACATTACACAAATTCTATTCTACCTTCACCACTACCGCCCACAGACATTACACAAATTCTATTCTACTTTCACCACTACCGCCCACAGACATTACACAAATTCTATTCTACTTTCACCACTACCGCCCACAGACATTACACAAATTCTATTCTACCTTCACCACTACCGCCCACAGACATTACACAAATTCTATTCTACCTTCACCACTACCGCCCACAGACATTACACAAATTCTATTCTACCTTCACCACTACCGCCCACAGACATTACACAAATTCTATTCTACCTTCACCACTACCGCCCACAGACATTACACAAATTCTATTCTATCTTCACCACTACCGCCCACAGACATTACACAAATTCTATTCTACTTTCACCACTACCGCCCACAGACATCGCTCCCCAGCTGAAGAGGAGGAACGCCGAAGGAAGCACTGGCCACTCGAGCCTCAGTAGCGACCACATCTTCACGCACATGCAATCAAACAACAACGATGCTAATGCTTACAATAACAACGACAACAACAACAACAACAACAACAACGACATGAAGTCAACGAACAACAGGAACAAGTATTCCATCAACGATGACGTCATGGCAACCAATGAGGGTGAGCACATTCAAGTCTTTAGCAGCTGTAGAGATAAGTATAAAGGCTCTAGAAATAGCGTCTACTACAACAACAACAACACTGCTCTCAACGGAAGCAACAACAACAACTACAACAGAAACACCGATCAAATCGACTTCAACAACACCGCCAACACCAGCTTCTTCAACAACACCAGCAACTTCAACAGCTACGAGCCGTATGGAGCAAACGTCGCCAACGACAACCACCTCAAAAACATCGACCCAACACACGAACCAAGCGTTTTTTTTCTTCCGAACGACAAGGCGAAGCATTCTTCCGATCTCTACCGCTAGATGAGCAAGCAACAGGACTCCATCTACAACAGCAACAACAGCGCCAAAAAGACCTCTCAGTTTTCATATATCTTCTAATAACTCAACTTTTTTTTCTTTTTTGAATAATTTGTTTCAGTTTTAGAAAAACTGACTCGTTTCACTGACATTGCTTTTTCTTGTAGTTTCTGGCAGTCTTTCAACCTCCAAACACACCCTCAAAGGTGCTCTTCAAGCCGCTACTGGACGCCATCGGCCTGGACCTGCATCCAGTCAAAATGTCCACCATCATGAAGAAGTTCGGCGGTGAGTTGTCGGCTCTCGCCTTCCTGAAGGAGTTGCGAGTGGAGTTGGTCGAGTCGGAAACGCCCAGTCTGCCCCGGACTTACAAGAAGAGGTGGGTGTGATGAGGGGTGTTGTGAGTTACTTTTTGAGGAGTTGATGCAATCATGAAATATATTGTTTGTTTTATATATACAAAGTTGTTTACATTTTCAAACACACATACATTTTAGTAAACGCACACCCACATACACACACGTACACACATACACACACACACACACACATACACACACACACACACATACACACACACACACACACACGCACACTTACACATACACACACACACACACACACACACACACACACGCACACTTACACACACACACACACACACAAACACACGCACACAAACAGGACCTACAGTTCACGCACAAAGACGTCTCTTTTGTGCAAGTCATTCAAAGTTAGTGGTAAAAGGGAAGCCTTCGCTTTGATTCTCTCTGGCACCACACACACACACACCACCATCACATGCACACGTGCACCATCATCATATACACACACACACACCACCATCACATGCACACGTGCTCCACCATCACATGCACACGCACACCACTACCACACAACAGATCACCCTGTCAATGGTGGACATACTTGACCTCGAAGAGGTTGCCCTTCCACACAAAAGCAATGACCCCAAGAACAAACACGCTAGCCATTCGGGTAGTCAAGAGGGGTTTGATTAACCTATATATATATTTTATATAATATATATAATATATTATATATATATATAATATATTTACTAAATATATAATATATTTAATAAATATATAATATATTTAATAATAATATAATATATTTAATAAATATATAATATATTTAATAAATATATAATATATTTAATAAATATATAATATATTTAATAAATATAATAATATAATATATATATTTTTTTATTATTCGAATGAGTATTTCAATTGGATTAAATGTTTGACTTGGATTAAATAGTTAAACTCGATTAAATAATTATATCGAAAAAGTAAACAATATATGAATAGATACTTTCCACTATCTAAAAACCAAAAAAGCGCTTTCCAAAAGGTATTGATCCTTTCAAATCTCCCGCCACAGAGAGCGAACCAGTTCTCTTGAAGGAGGTCCGCCTGACCCCTGACGTCATAGACCAGTTCGAAAACAAACACGTGACCACGAAGGTGACATGAGGGCTCATTGGTTTGGTTCACTTCCTATTGGATTGTTGGCTTCAATTACTTTTACATTTTTAGGATTTTTTCTAGATTTAAAAAATAATGAATAAAGAATAGTTATATAATAATTATACAAATGGTAATAATATTTAATTAATTTATTATATCATAGTCATTAGCTTTGAAGTTATTTGTAGCGTTGACTTAATTATAACAGTGCATCCCTCAATGAGCTATAATAATAATAATTATCATCTTTATTTATAATATTATTATTCTTCTTATCATTTTTATCTATATTATTATTATTCTTATCATCATCATCATCATCATCATTGTCACAATACCACACGAATGCTCACCAGGTGAACTTCGAGGTGAAGAGTGAGTCGGTGACGCAGCACGTGAACATGTCTCTCTTGCGCCTGGTGCACCAGTTCGTCGGCATGGTGCAGTGTCTGGCCACCTCGCAGCAAGTCCTCAAGACGCCTCAGTCCGCCACCGAGCCTGGAGCGGTCATCTTCGCTCCCACTCCGACGCCCCCTATCCTCCTCAGTCATCCTCTCATACCCATGCAGCCTTCAACTCCGCCATCGACCTTTTCTTCTTCCCCTCCTCCGCTCCTCCCTTCGAAGCGTCCTTTTCCCATTCGTCCAGTTCCAGAAAGACCGCCATTCCTACCGCAGATTCCTCCCACCATCACAGAATCACCCTTTCATGCCTTACAAAAGTCAAACATTTCTTCGCCTCAAGACCAAACCTTCATCAGAAACCCATCGGTCCAAATCCGAAATCTACGCACGAGCAGACCAAAAAGTCGTTCGATGACGCTTCCGCAAGCACCGCTCCACACGAGTTCGTCCAAGGACGCCCCCCATTCGAACCACTCCAAGAACCACCTCCTCGCCTCAAGCACTTCAGCCAAGTCGTTCCCGCTTCTCGACGCCTACGACATCATCGACTCCACCGAGAAGGGCAGTGCTGGAGGCCCTGGTGTGAATGCCAAAGCTGCACCCAGCTTCAGAGCCGTCAAGAGAGCACCCCCAAAGTGCTGGGAGAACCTCTACCACCTGCTGAACCTCTACAACAACATGGTCGACTCCACCAAGTCCTTCGAAAGGTGAACAGACTTTCGCTTGTGTTGAGGTTGATTGAGAATTACTTTTTTCAAATTTACTCACTCACTTGCTCGTTTGCTCACTCACTCACTCACCCACCCACTCACTCACTCACTCATCCACTCACTCATCCACTCACTCACTCACACAATCACCTACTCACCCACTCACTCACCCACTCACTCATCCACTCACTCACTCACTCACTCACTCACCCACTCACTCATCCACTCACTCACTCACCCACCCACTCACTCACCCACTCACTCACTCACTCACCCACTCACTCACTCACTCACTCACTCATCCACTAACTCACTCACTCACTCACTCATCCCCCGACAGACCAGTGATCTCAGTGATAGAAGAGAAAAGCAGGAATTTCATGAAGGGAGGTCGCAGGCGCTTCTTCAAGTCCTCACCACTTACGCGCAGTGCGTGCACTTCCACATGTTGTGTTCTCAAACTACACGTGTGGTCTTGAAGCTCGTGCGGGCTTACGCCACTTTTTAGTTGTTTCCATACATATCCATGACCACAGTGGCCTATCTCTGCGGCGATGGTTGATCATGGGGGGGTGTTCTTCTTGATGAGTGGGCAACATCTTTCTAACTCAATCAGATTCATGAAGCGACACATGCACAATGTGGAATTTAAATAAAAATGAATGTGGCGCTACAACTTACTCCCACAACTCTCCACCACACTTCTGGCATTACCTCGACACCATGTCACCACCCCATCAAACCACAACATGACCACACAACAACATAAAACCACCACACTACCCACCACACCACCACACCATTAAACCACCACACCACCACATTGCCACAGACATCCGGGTGAAGAAGAGACTGCCGATCATCCTCTTCGGCTCGGTGCACCTCAAGCGTGGTTTGGAGGTGGTCATGTTGTGCTTTGTGGTGGTGTCATAGTGGTGTTGTTGTCTTGTGAAATTTTGGTGGGGTTTTAGTGGTTGTGTTGTGGTGGTGTTGTAGGAGTGTTGTGGGAAGGTTGTGGTGGTGTTGTAGGAGTGTTGTGGGAAGGTTGTGGTGGTGTTGTAGGAGTGTTGTGGGAAGGTTGTGGTGGTGTTGTGGGAGTGTTGTGGGAAGGTTGTGGTGGTGTTGTGGGAGTGTTGTGGGAAGGTTGTGGTGGTGTTGTAGGAGTGTTGTGGGAAGGTTGTGGTGGTGTTGTAGGAGTGTTGTGGGAAGGTTGTGGTGGTGTTGTAGGAGTGTTGTGGGAAGGTTGTGGTGGTGTTGTGGGAGTGTTGTGGGAAGGTTGTGGTGGTGTTGTGGGAGTGTTGTGGGAAGGTTGTGGTGGTGTTGTGGGAGTGTTGTGGGAAGGTTGTGGTGGTGTTGTGGTGGTGTT
>OX030963.1:8721178-8741178 GCA_943735955.1 Piscicola geometra
CAATCATCATCATCACCACCACCCACCCACCAATCATCATCATCACCATCATCAATCAGGGACTGCAAAGGTGATAATGAATTGAAGATCATCATCATCACCTACTTTGTGTTTTCCATCTCCGTCACCATGTCCCTCATCCTCACCATCCTCTTCGCCCCTCCTCAGGTGCTCATGATGATGATGATGATGATGAGGATGATTAATGTAATTTATAACTATCATCATCATTATCACCACCATCATCATAATCACCTTCATCACCATCATTATCATTATCATTACCACCATCATCATCATAATCATCATCATCATCACTCCCACCACTATCTCACTATTATCATCATCATCATCACTCCCTTTATCTTTAACTTATTATCATCACCACCTCAATCATCATCATCACCACCACCACCACCTCCATCATCATCACCACCACCATCATCATCACCACCACCTCCATCATCATCATTATCACCACCACCTCCATCATCATCACCACCACCACAGGTCATCCCTCACGGCATCGTCTCTTCCAAAACTCTTGCTTGCTCCAAGGCTGCGACTGATGTTCTCAAGAGAGGTGCTGATGGTGATGATGATGACAGTTTTGGTAATGATGTTTTGGTTAAAAAAAACTATTGCTTCCACTACTACCAACACTACTACTACTACTACTGCCACTATTACTAATACTACTACCACTAATACTACTACCACTAATACTACTACTACTACCACTAATACTACTACTACTACCACTAATACTACTACTACTACCACTAATACTACTACTACTACCACTACTACTACTACTACTACTACTACTACTACTACTACTACTACTACTACTACTACTACTACTACTACTACTACTACTTCTACTACTTCTTCTACTACTTCTACTACTACTACTACTACTACTACTACTACTACTACTACTACTACTATTACTACTACTTCTACTACTTCTTCTACTACTTCTACTACTACTACTACTACTACTACTACTACTACTACTACTACTACTACTACTACTACTAGTACTACTACTACTACTACTACTACTACTACTACTACTTCTACTACTACTACTACTACTACTACTACTACTTCTACTACTTCTTCTACTACTACTACTACTACTACTACTACTACTACTACTACTACTACTACTACTATTACTACTACTTCTACTACTTCTTCTACTACTTCTACTACTACTACTACTACTACTACTACTACTACTACTACTAGTACTACTACTACTACTACAACTACTACTGCTACTACTACTACTACTACTACTACTACTACTACTACTACTACTACTACTACTACTACTACTACTACTACTACTGCTACTAGGAGGGACAGGGGTAGAGGCTCTGATATCAGCTGTCTTGTGCGAAACAGTCTATCAAGCTGATGTGGTGACACTCGGCAGGTTATTATTATTATTTATGTTTTTATTCTATCATTATCATCACTTCTATCATTATGATGGGGATGATGATGATATTTGTTATTAATTTCGAAATAAGAATTTGTGTTGCTTTAATCATAATAGTTATCAATTGCATTCTCTCATTTACTAGTAAGGTATTTCTTTTTTTTCCTTATCACCATCATCACCGCCAACATCATCATCATCATCATCACCATCATCACCGCCAACATCATCATTATCACCATCATCACCGCCAACATCATCATCATCATCATCACCATCATCACCGCCAACATCATCATCATCATCATCACCACAATCATCATCATCAGCTCCGGTCTCCTCTTCTACCACCAACTTCTCCACAACCAAACGTCATTAGTCGATTTCACCACTGCATCCATCCGTCAGCAAGTCAGTCATGATGATGATGATCATTGCGGTGATGATAATGATGATGGTGGTGGCGATGATAATGATGGTGAAGATAATAACAATAATAATTATATATTTGAAATAATAGTAATGATTAAAATTATTCTTATTACCATAATATAAATATTAGAAATTTAATTATAACAACAACAACCACAACAACCACAATAACAACAACAACCACAACAACAACCACAACAACAACAACAACCACAACAACAACCACAACAACAACCACAACAACAACAACAACAACAACCACAACAACAACCACAACAACGACAACCACAACAACGACAACCACAACAACAACAGACGGGTGGGGGGATGGCAGTGCAGCTTCCCTCTCTCCTGAACGGCTTGACCACTGCCCGTCGTCTCGGTGGTCAGCAGAGGTTGTTGTTGTTGTTGTTCTGGTCATCAACGGTGCTTTCTTGTTGCTGCTGTTGTGTTAGTTGTTGTTGTTGCTGCTGCCTAGGTTTTGTTGGGGTGTTATTGTTGGCGTTTTGGTTGTTTTAGTGGTTTTGTTGTGGTTTTGATGATGGTTGTTGGGATGGTGGTTGATTTGTTGGGGTTGTTTTTGTAGCTGTTGTACTCCTAGTCTTTGCTACCACTACTTTTTACTTATTATCATTTATTTATTATTTTCTTTTTGTTATTATTATTTATTAATTATTATTATTCATTCATTTTTTTCGTTTATTTAATATTATTTTATTCTTTTTTATCACTTCAAAGTTTAAGCTGGGAAAAGATTCTGGAACCGATCGAACTCGAGATCGGACCGACTGTCGCTTATGCCTATGGCACTCTCGTCATGCTCTTCCTGAACTTCAAGGTACTCAACTCTTTTCCCACTTTATCGACATATTCCAAGCGCATTAATGTGCTAAAACAAAATAACTGAAAACAAAATTCTATACAAGTGCGCGCTATACACGGTATCCAACTCCTCACGCAGGAGAATTACCTGGGCGACTTTCAGAGCCTGAGCGACTTGGAGAAGAACATCGAAGCGAGCACGAGCGACTCATGTGCCAGCAAGTCGTGCATGGGCGCTGACGAAGCGAGCGGCGTCTCGGAGGTCGACCCGCGACTGTACCGACCTTTCAGCGTCGTCGTCCACCTCACTGTGCACGACATTCACGGCCATCTTGTCATGGTACTTTTGCCTTGCTTGCTCCACTTAGGAAATACAACTGCTTTCTGCATTCTTGAAGTTACATTATTTCCCGTTTGCGTTTTTTTAATTTTTAATTTTTCAACACTAGAGTATTTCTTATCATAATTATCATCATCGTTATCATCATCATCATCATTATCATCATCCTCATCATCATCATCATCATCATCATCATCAGCATCATCATCGTCATCATCATCATCATCAGCATCAGCATCGTCATTATCATCGCTGTCATCATTATCGTAGTAATAATCATAATCATCAACGACGTCACCATCAGAATCATCATCATCACCACGAGCATCATCACCCCCTCCCACCCTTCCCCATTCGACAGAACTGCACACCGACGGGAGCGCCCTGTCCCAGCTTCTTCCTGGAGAGGGTGGTCTTCGAGATGGACAAGCACTACCACGAGACGCTGCTGCAGGTGAAGCTCTCCTCCGTCATGCTCGTCTGCATCGACACTCACGAGGTGTTCATCGGGCGTGGCGAGAGGCGATAGGGGGAGGGATGGTGGCTTTGTCTGCTTGTTTGTGCCTGCATGCTTGCAATTCAACGTAGTTATGATTTGGGCAATTCAATGAAATGATAACTAATATTTTGAAAAGTTATTACTGAGTGTTTTATTAAGTGTATAAAAAAATCCTTTTTCAACAATCGACTCACTAGCTTCTATACAATTTAAAGCTACACTACCTTAAATTACACCATTTCAACTACATCTCTCTACTACAACTGCACCACCTTCAATTACACCAATTCAACTACATCTCTCTACCACAACTGCACCATCTCAGCCTACACTCCAAACACCACATCATCTTAACCCATAACCACACACAACCACTCAAACTAATACGCTCAAACTCTCTCAACCTAACCCATGCCACATACAACCACCACACAACAACCCCCCTTCCCAACCACCACCACTGCTACCACACAACAACCCCCCTTCCCAACCACCACCACTGCTACCACACAACAACCCCCCTATCTCAACCACCACAACCACCACACAACAACCCCCTATCCCAACCACCACCACTGCTACCACACAACAACCCCCCTACCCAACCACCACCACCGCTACCACACAACAACCCCCCTATCCAACCACCACCACCGCTACCACACAACAACCCCCCTTTCCCAACCACCACCACTGCTACCACACAACAACCCCCCTATCTCAACCACCACAACCACCACACAACAACCCCCCTATCCCAACCACCACCACTGCTACCACACAACAACCCCCCTACCCAACCACCACCACCGCTACCACACAACAACCCCCCTATCCAACCACCACCACCGCTACCACACAACAACCCCCCTATCCCAACCACCACCACCGCTACCACACAAAACCCCCTATCTTAACCACAACCACCGCCACCACACAACAACAGCGACCAGCGCAGCAGCGGCACTTGAACCGGGGCTTCCTGACGTTGTCCTCGTTGCAGATCAGGGGACACGCCATGTTCTCACACGAAGGTCTGCCCCTCAAGGCCGAAACTCTGGAGTACGCCTGGTTGATCGAGGTGGTCGTTGGTGACCTGGTCGGAAAGCTCACCACTGCACAGGTTGCTGCTAGTCGTGGTGGTGGTTGTGGGGCTAGTAGTGGTGGTTGTGGTTGTGGGGGTAGAATTATTTAGTTGTGTGTTTTATAATAATAATAATATTATAAATAATTATTTTTTAAATTGGAGAAAGTTTATTATTATTAGTAGTAGTAGTATTAAAATGTTTTCACATCTCAAGCTTTCTTTATCAATTGCCCAACACCACCACCATCACCACATCCACCACCACCACCACCACCACTACCACCACCACCACCACCATCACCACATCCACCACCACCACCTCCACCACCACCACCATCTCTAGCACTTTCACTACTACACGCAGCCACTACCACACAACAGCTACTCAGCATCGTCGAGACGCTGAAGACCTTTGTGATGCTGGCTGCAGACAAGGAGAACAAGTTGGTGTGTCCGAACGCCTTCGAGCTTTGCCAGCACATGCTCGATCAGAATGAGTGTGTCAAGACAGGTGCGTTTTGAAGTTGTTTTAGTGAAAAAAACTTTTTTTTAATATTAAATTTAAGTTTTTTTTATTGAAGCTTTTTCATTCATTTTTACATGTTAAAGCTTTTTTTTATTTTTTTCAATTAAGTTTTTAAAAAAAGTTGTCAAATCTTTTTACAAAAATTTTTCTCCAATTAAAATTTTTCTATTTTAAAAACACTTTTTAAAAATGTTAATGAATTGAATCATAAACTCTCGTAATACTATACAATAGAATACAACGACGAGTGTTATTAACGTGGCGTAAACCCGGTCGGGCTTCAAGACCACTTGGTTATGCATGCACACCGATTATTATTTATTAAATTATTTTATTCAACACAGGCAACAATCTCTTGTCTCCGTGCCCGACTGTGGCCGACCTCAAGTACGAGTTCATCAGGCTTTCCATCGACTGCATCGACATCCACCTGGTCGAGAGCCGATCAGCGCTGAATCTGCAAGTGAGGCGTGCCACTTTGCGTGCCTTCTTTAATTAATTTGTTTGCTGAAGGGTTGACTAATATAGCGAGATGTAGTTTGGAAAAGATTTTTATTTTTTATTATTAGTTTTTGTATTAACAAATTATTAATTTATTATTATTCTTCTTGTTTATTTGTTATTATTATTGATTTATTTCCCATTATTATCGTTTCTTTAATTTTCTATAACCGAGTGATCTTGAAGTCATCTTCAAGAACCCACCTACCCACCCAAAATCACTAAAAACCCACCCAAACCCACCTACCCACCCAAACCCACCTACCCACCCAAACCCACCTACCCACCCAAACCCACCTACCCACCCAAACCCACCTACCCACCCAAACCCACTAAAAGCCCACCCAAACCCACCTACCCACCCAAACCCATTAAAAGCCCACCCAAACCCACCTACCCACCCAAACTCATTAAAAGCCCACCCAAACCCACCTACCCACCCAAACTCATTAAAAACCCACCCAAACCCACTAAAAGCCCACCCAAACCCACTAAAAGCCCACCCAAACCCACCTACCCACCCAAACCCATTAAAAGCCCACCCAAACCCACCTACCCACCCAAACTCATTAAAAACCCACCCAAACCCACTAAAAGCCCACCCAAACCCACTAAAAGCCCACCCAAACCCACTAAAAGCCCACCCAAACCCACCTACCCACCCAAACTCACTAAAAACCCACCCACCCATCAAAACCCACCTACCAGATCCACCCGGTGAGGCTCTCACGTTGCAACCTCTTCAGCGCCGCATCGAAAGAAAACGTCACTCTGCTGCTGCCCCGTGTCGGCCTCAAGCACTTCGTGTGCACCAAGGCGGCAAACTCCGCCGAGTCCGAAGGTCTGCTCACGTGGCTCGAAGTGGGCGGCATGAAGCTGGGGCCACTCTTCGTCGACCTGAGCAAGAGTCTCGAAAACCGCCTGCTCCAGGGCGCTCAGAACGACTTCCTGAGACTTCACGACCAACGAACCAAACGGCTGGACTTCCTATGGGAGGGCGTCAATTGCGGTTGTGTCGGTGGCTGTGCCTTCTTCGGGAACAACCGCAACGGCGAGAACTTCTTCCAACCTTCTTCGCTCGATCTCGAACTCAACACCAACGTCGCCGTGCCTCGCATCTTCGGTAACGTCTCAGAGGGCTTTGGCTTTGGGCAGAGCATCTTGAAGCCCGCCGAAAGCATCTTCTCGCAGAAACCACTGCCCGCCGCCGAGTACTTGAACGAAGTCTTCAAGCCGCCAGAAGATGATGGCGAAGAGAGGAAGAGGCAAGAAACAGTTTCTTCGCTCAGGAAGAATCCCATCTCAACGACGCCGAGCGTCAAACGTTCGGGCAGCATCGATAAAGGAAAGGATTCAAACTCGATAGTCTGGAAGAGCAGACTGACGCTGGCGAGTGAGGAAGAGGAGGGAGAGGAGGAGGGTGAGGAAGAAGATAACAGCATAGACATCATCCTCGTGTCCCTGTCCAGTGATGAGTCTGCCCCAGGAGTCATCACCGACCCGAGCTCTGGCGTCTATCCCAGGAGCAAAATTATGAAGTACGTATAAAGTTTTTTTCAATATTTAAAGTATTTTCAACTTTTTTAAAAGTATTTGCTCTGGAAGAATTCAGTCGTAGTTTTTCAGGTATTAAGACTATTCCACGAACAAGTTAGCCTATCCTTATCATCATCATTATTATTATCATCATCATTATCATCATCATCATCATCATCATCATCACCATCACCATCATCATCAACATCACTACCACACCCACAGCGAAAGCGCTCTATCGTCACCGGCTTTGCGACTCTCAGCGCAGTCGACCGATGAAGCAGCCAGCACGCGCCTCCCCAAGACGTTCTTGGGCCGTCTCAAGGAGCCCAGAATGGCCAGCAGATGGCATTCGGACGTCGAACTGAGACCCAAGAAGCAGGCAGCCTCCTCGCTCCTCCTCGCTGAGGTTTTAGCGCGTGCATGTTTGCATACACATACATCAACATTTACGTTCACGCACACGAGCACTCACACACACACACCTACATCACATACACGCACACACAAAATTGAAATTGAAAAAATATATATTTCCTTGCTTTAAACTTGTTCATCTCTCACAAACAACAACCTCCTAGAAACTAATCGAGAGCAAGAATTCTTCGTACCAAAACGCCATGGAGTCAGTGGGCAAACAGACGTCCGACAGCAGCGACCTGTCCTTCAAGTCGGCCCTCAGCTTCGAGTTCAAGACTCGAGACGATAGGGGCCAGCTGAGAGACCCGCCTCTGAAGGCCTTCCCCTCGCCCGAGCAGAGGAAGAAGAACCTTTTGTTCGCGCAGAAGAACGCGAAGGCCGAAGAGAAAGCAGCTGAAACTCGATGTAGACTTTTGGTTTCTTATTAATTCTTGCAGACTTATTTCGAAGTATCTTTCATTTAATCTTGAACGGCTTAATACCTTCTAATCATGAACTATTTGTTTCTCGAGCTATTTTCAATCGCCAAACAACAACATCCTCAGCACAACAACAACAACAACATCCTCAGCACAACAACAACAATAACCTTCTCAGCACAACAACACCACAGTCTCGAAGAACATGAGCAAGTTCCTGCGCAAGAACGAATCTCACTTCTGGAAGGCCAAGTACTTGCACCTCGACTCGCACATCAAGACGCCACCAGAACCCGCCAAAGCAACGAGCCCCTTCGAGTCGACAAGCGGTCAGGACATTCTCGGCTCGAAACTCCTGATGGAGGGCTACAAGTGCTACATGGGCAAGTACCACTGTCCCAACTGGTCCGCCCCGCTGCCTGTTCAGACCAACCTTACTCACTCCGACCCGTCCGTTTCCGACCTCAAAGACCTCAACTACTGCGTGCCTCACTACGCCGCGTACAGCAAAGGCCTCGACTGCCACTCGATCATCAGCGATCATACTCCGCTGAAGCCCGCTCACGAGCGAGACGAGCAGGACGCCACGCATATATTCCGGCGACACATCGAGAATAAGTTCGGCAAGGACGGCTTCAGTCCGGAGAACTCGATAAAGCGGCCGGAGGAGGCGAGGGACGACCGCAAAGTGGACGACTGGGCAGCCATGGTGCAGCTCGACAAGTCGCTCGATGTGATGATCTCGCCTGTGATGCTCGAGGCTTTTAATAGGTGTGTGTGTGAGTTATAACAAACAATTAATAATAATGAGGTATGTAAATAAATAAATGAATAATAGTAATAATAACAATAATAATAATGAACATAAATTCTCGTAGTAACTGTCAAAAACTCAATAAATTCTATCGCCACTTCAACCACAACCATCACCACAACCGTCACCATCACTATAGCCACCACCACCACAACCACCACCACAACCACCACATCCACAACCACCACCACAACAACCACCACCACCACAACCACTACAACCACCACAACAACCACCACCACAACCACCACTACAACTATCACCACCACAACCACTACACCACCACCACTACAACTATAACCACCACAACTACAACTATAACAACCACCACTCCTCGAAGGTACATCGACTCAATAATGCCTTCTCTGGCGAACATGCACCCCTCCTCGATCATCGACCTCCTGCACTTCAACTGCCTCAGCACCCTCTCCAACCAGGAAGACAAGAACACCACGCTCACGTCTTGTCTCGACGCCTTCGCCGAAACAGCCGAGGTGACGAAGACGATCGATAAGTACCAGTGCGAAAACCTCCATGTGAAGGTCAACTTGCCGCAGGTTCGTGTGGCTCTCGTGTGGGTTTTGTGTGGCTCTCGTGTGGCTCTCGTGTGGGTTTCGTGTGGCTCTCGTGTGGCTCTCGTGTGGGTTTCGTGTGGGTCTCGTGTGGGTCTCGTGTGGGTCTCGTGTGGGTCTCGTGTGGGTCTCGTGTGGGTTTCGTGTGGGTCTAGTGTGGGTTTTGGGGGGTCTCGTGTGGGTTTCGTGTGGGTCTAGTGTGGGTCTCGTGTGGGTTTTGGGGGGTCTCGTGTGGGTTTTGGGTGGGTAAGGTGGGGTTTTTTGTTTGTGTTATGTTTATTTTGGCTGGAATTTAGTGATTTATTCTTCAGTTTTTATTTTTCTCATTAACTCATTTCATTCGATTGACGCCTCGATATTTATTAACGACAACAGTTTCATCCATGAAAATGCAAAATGCTTCAAAACTCAACAGCAACAATAACAACTGACTACCTCCCAGACACCATCACTGCCTGTAACAACGACAACAACAACCACACAGATAAACGTATCTCTCCTACAAGTTTGTTCTGTCAACGGCAAACTATTGAAGGCGAACAAAGCCTCCGACCACACCTCCGTCGCCCTCCTCACCGTCAGCTTCAACAACTCCACCCTCAACTTCTTCCACAACGCCGAAATCAGAACCACTTCGACCATCCTCATGTCCAATGTCAAGGACCCCGCGAACAAAAAGTTTGCCGCCATTTTCAATATTTATAATTTTAAGGGCCTTGGTACGACCACACACAACATTGAAGTGCAGAAAATAATCACAACAAACCACACTTCAACACACCACACTCGACCACACAACAACACTCGACCACTCAACAAAACACAACACTCGAACACACAATCCACGCCACACAGACCACGCCACACAGACCACACCACACAAAGCATACTACACAAGACACAAAGAAACCACACAAAGCACCCACCGACCCACCCACAAGGAACCACGAACTGTCGCTCTTCGACGGCAACCTCACGATGATGAACATCGGCAACCGCATCGGAGTCGGCAAGCGCAAGATGGCTGACCTCCGCAACCGCCTCAAGAACACGAACACTTGCATCGTCAAGTGCAAAACCTTCTCGGAGAGTCGCAAGACCGATATGGTGCTGCAGGTGCCCAGTGGGCTGGGAGGGGGCAGAAGGGTGGCGGGGGTGGTGGAGGTGGTGATGATGGTGGGAGAGGGGTTTGGGGTGGTGTGGTGGTGGTGGTGAAGATGATGATGATGATGATGATAGAACTATAAATACTAATTATAATCATATGAAAAAAGTATTGCTAATAGTAATACTATAAAGCGATTATCACACGTCATATGAGGATAAAATGATGACAAAAGCACCCTGATGTCCACCACTCCAACACGCACGCAGGTGAAGCTGTCTCAGATGCACGTTCAACTGCGCAGGTCTAAACAACTTTCGGCTGACCTTGAGGCCGACCCGGTGACCTTCACTTCGATTCCTCCCTCCTCCTCCAAGGTCTTCTTCCGCTTCAAGGGCGCCAAAGATGCATCCAATGAAGGCGATGATGATGATGATGTTGGTGGTGGTGGTGCTGGTAATGATGCTACTTTGTCGGTCCCCTACTCCTGGGACCTTTACAGGAAGGAGATGCATTTGAGCAGTCGAGGTGAAGTGTTTCTGTGTGTTTTGGTGTGTGTTTGTTGTTGTTGATGTCGGTTTTTTGAGTTGTGAGTTTTGATATGCTTATTATTTATCTACACACACACACATACACACACACACACACACACACACACACACACACACACACACACACACACACACACACGCACGCACGCACGCACGCACGCACGCACGCACGCACGCACGCACGCACGCACACACACACACACACACACACACACACACACACACACACACACACACACACACACACACACACACACAAACACACACACACACACACACACACACACACACACACACACACACACAGACACACACACACACACACACACACACACACACACACACACACACACACACACACACACACACACACACACACACACACACACACACACACACACACACACACACACACACACACACACACACACACACACACACACACACACACACACACACACACACACACACACACAAACACAGACACACACACACGCACACAGACGTATCAAGTCAAACTCAAAGCGCCTCACTACAAAAGCCTGTTTCTGAGAGCATAAACGAAGTAGTGGGACTCATCATGTTCGAGTGTGGTCTCGAGGCGATCTCTTTCGACCTCGCCCAGCGTTTCGGTTACGCCGACACGAGCAACCAAAACTTGAAGGAAGAAACCCCGTCCAAGGCGACCGTCACGCGCTCAGCTTCAAGTCCCGAAGTGGTCAACGACGGGAGACATCTTTCGCATGCCTTCCAGGAACGTTACAAGAGGAACTTCAACACCTCGCTGACCGGTGATTCCGACGGAAAGTCGAATCTGTCGAAGCGCAGTCGAGGGGCGTTCGGCTCGTTGCGATCGTTGGCGCACAACAAGCCTGAGGAGGGCGATGCGACCAGTGCCGCGCTCGAGATCAGACAGGTGTGGTTCAACTTCGCATCGCCGAGTTCCGTCAAGGAGAGTAAGCACGCCGCTAAGAAGTTTGTTTGTCAATTTAATTTTCTAATTTTTAAAATCGCAACAAATTGTTTCAATTTTAACTAAAGTAAAACTAAAAAAATTATTCAAATTTGAGATTCCCAATCTTAGTTAATTTTAACATTTCACACAAACCATCCAAAACTCCAACCCAAACGACAACACAACACACCACTGGAACCAACAACACAATACACCACTGCAACCGACAACACAACACACCACTGCAACCAACAACACAATACACCACTGCAACCGACAACACAACACACCACTGCAACCAACAACACAATACACCACTGCAACCGACAACACAATACACCACTGCAACCAACAACACAACACACCACTGGAACCAACAACACAACACACCACTGCAACCAACAACAACAAAATACACCACTGGAACGACAACACAGACAAAACTGGAACCTCCTCTCAACGGCCTCCCCATCCATCCTGGCGTGGATGCAGCCGGCGAACAGGGCCGTCTCGGTCGCCAAGGCAGCGCACCAGGTGTTCCTGAGGCGGCAGTACGTCGTGATGGCATCGCTCATGACCGACGCTCTAGAAATGCAGGCGATTCACCTAATGACCAAGGTGATGGAGATGATGATGGTGGTGGTGATGATGATGATGATGGTGGTGGTGATGATGATGATGAGGATGAGGATGATGATTATGGGGGTGATGATGATTATGGTGGTGAGGATGAGGTGATAATGACGATGATGATGACGTTAATTATGATTATGATGTTTCGTTGTCAGTTTCGTTGTCAGTGTTGTTGTTGGTGGTGTTGCTTTGAGCGGAATTTTGTTGTTGTTGTCGCTCTATGTTTGAATTGTGTTACTACTTTACAACACTGCAACCGGACCATCACTTCTCTGTGTTACTATGTCGAAAATACACACTCCCATCCCATCTGACCACATCTCGTCATCCTTCACCACATTCCATCACACCACAACATCACCACATTCCATCACACCACAACATCACCACACTCCATCACACCACAACATCACCACACTCCATCACACCACAACATCACCACACTCCATCACACCACAACATCACCACATTCCATCACACCACAACATCACCACACTCCATCACACCACAACATCACCACACTCCATCACACCACAACATCACCACACTCCATCACACCACAACATCACCACATTCCATCACACCACAACATCACCACACTCCATCACACCACAACATCACCACACTCCATCACACCACAACATCACCACATTCCATCACACCACAACATCACCACATTCCATCACACCACAACATCACCACACTCCATCACACCACAACATCACCACACTCCATCACACCACAACATCACCACACTCCATCACACCACAACATCACCACACTCCATCACACCACAACATCACCACACTCCATCACACCACAACATCACCACACTCCATCACACCACAACATCACCACACTCCATCACACCACAACATCACCACACTCCATCACACCACAACATCACCACACTCCATCACACCACAACATCACCACACTCCATCACACCACAACATCACCACACTCCATCACACCACAACATCACCACACTCCATCACACCACAACATCACCACATTCCATCACACCACAACATCACCACACTCCATCACACCACAACATCACCACATTCCATCACACCACAACATCACCACACTCCATCACACCACAACATCACCACACTCCATCACACCACAACATCACCACATTCCATCACACCACAACATCACCACACTCCATCACACCACAACATCACCACACTCCATCACACCACAACATCACCACACTCCATCACACCACAACATCACCACACTCCATCACACCACAACATCACCACACTCCATCACACCACAACATCACCACATTCCATCACACCACAACATCACCACATTCCATCACACCACAACATCACCACACTCCATCACACCACAACATCACCACATTCCATCACACCACAACATCACCACACTCCATCACACCACAACATCACCACACTCCATCACACCACAACATCACCACATTCCATCACACCACAACATCACCACATTCCATCACACCACAACATCACCACATTCCATCACACCACAACATCACCACATTCCATCACACCACAACATCACCACACTCCATCACACCACAACATCACCACATTCCATCACACCACAACATCACCACACTCCATCACACCACAACATCACCACATTCCATCACACCACAACATCACCACACTCCATCACACCACAACATCACCACACTCCATCACACCACAACATCACCACATTCCATCACACCACAACATCACCACACTCCATCACACCACAACATCACCACACTCCATCACACCACAACATCACCACACTCCATCACACCACAACATCACCACATTCCATCACACCACAACATCACCACACTCCATCACACCACAACATCACCACACTCCATCACACCACAACATCACCACACTCCATCACACCACAACATCACCACACTCCATCACACCACAACATCACCACATTCCATCACACCACAACATCACCACACTCCATCACACCACAACATCACCACACTCCATCACACCACAACATCACCACATTCCATCACACCACAACATCACCACACTCCATCACACCACAACATCACCACACTCCATCACACCACAACATCACCACACTCCATCACACCACAACATCACCACACTCCATCACACCACAACATCACCACACTCCATCACACCACAACATCACCACATTCCATCACACCACAACATCACCACACTCCATCACACCACAACATCACCACATTGTCATCGCCCCTGACAGCATCAGACTACATCTTACTACACCCCACCACATCCACGCATTATCATCATCGTCGTCGTCATCATCTTCATCATCATCATCACCATCATCAACATTATCATCATCATGCTACTTGAATGCACTCAACTACATCTTACCACAAAACGCATCATCATCATCTCCATCATCATCATCATCACCATCATCATCATCATCATCACCATCATCATCATCATCATCATCTCCATCATCATCATTATCACGCCAAAGAGCAAGTTCAACAAGACGTCATGGGAGTCAAAGTATCTGCAGGACGAGCCATCTTCACAACTTCTCACTGTCCTCCGCAGGTTGTCATCGTCATCATCATCATCATCACCATCACCACCTTCATCATCATCATCATCATCATCATCACCTTCACCACCTTCATCATTATCATCACCACCTTCATCATTATCATCACCACCTTCATCATCATCATCATTATCACCACCTTCACCACCTTCATCATCATCGTCATCATCATCTAGTTTTTTTCTCGCTGATAAAACGTATAATAATAATGCCTGATATGATAATGATATAATAATAATCATAATAAAATAATATAATAAATAATAAATAAATAAATAATATAATATAATGACGAACATTATTATAGTGGCGTATAACCCGAACGGGCTTCCAGGTTACTTAGGCTGCATATTTTCATTTGCGTCTTTGGGTTACTAGGGCATTGCTTGCACTTGAACCTAGGACCTTTCATTATTGGTCAAGCCGAGAGTCGTTGCCGACTCGGCTACCCGTTCAACATATGATATTACGATCATTATCATTACAGATACGTCAACAGCGTGGGAGTCGAGGCGTTAGAGGACCTTTTTGTGGGACCGTCTGTACCTGACGTCAGTGCTCGCTCCATGATTATGATATCGTTAATGATGAGAGTAGTAGTAATAGAAGTAGTAGTAGTAGTAGTAGTAGTAGTAGTAGTAGTAGTAGTAGTAGTAGTAGTAGTAGTAGTATTAGTAGTAGTAGTAGTAGTAGTAGTAGTAGTAGTAGTAGTAGTAGTAGTAGTAGTAGTAGTAGTAGTAGTAGTAGTAGTAGTAGTAGTAGTAGTAGTAATATTAATGATAATAATAATTATCTTCATTTTCCTAACACTAATATGCCCGCAGCCACTATATGGTTCATTTTCCTCATCTCACCCATTCATGCTTCTGTCTACCCCTCATCCTCTCATCCCATCCCTCCATCTACCCTCCCAACAGAACACCACCCTCAAGAACGGAATCCTGGTGCTGACGCGACAGTGGAAGAATGTCCTCTACCTGCCCATCTTCGACGACCACACCTTCCGTGTTAGTGCGCTTTTGGTGTTGTTTTTTCTTTTTAAGGATTTATTATTATTGTTATTTTCGAATTATGCTTACTTTTTCGTTTTGCGTCTTATGAAATTTTTCATTCCAAGAACATCACAACTTTTATTTAATTTTTTCTGATGCATCAATGCTGTTGTCATTCATTCCAACGATCCTCCATCTTCCACACTCCACACTACATCCTCCCTTCAACACTCCATCCTCCATCTTCCCTTTCACACTCCACATTCCATCCTCCCTTCCATCCTCCATCTTCCACCTTCCTCCCTTCCACATTCCAGTCTAAAAAGAGAGTGAAAGTGGCTTACGCGGTCCCGCTGGTTCAGAGCCGCTACTACAACACCTCAGCCGACAGCTCGCAGGACTATCTCGGCAACGAGGGCATGCACGCAGGTGGCGATGGAGCTTCCAATCCTGCTGGAGACAGTGCTAGGAACCTCAGTGCAGTCGATGCCGTTGATGAGAAAACCTTTCTCTTGCGAGCGGAAGGAGGCGCTCTTCTGACGCCGAAGCCCGCTTCTTTTTGCGAGTCAGCGAACCAAGTGCTTCCGTTCACGCTGAAGGCATCGCCCATCGACCTGGTGAGGATCGACACGATGGGCAGGATCTCCTTCCAGAACCTCGAAAGCGGTTGGTTTTGTGTGTGTTTTGTTTGCCTTCTTTGAGTTTTTTCTTTGTGATTAATTTTAAATCACACAAATTCTATTCTACCTTCACCACTACCGCCCACAGACATTACACAAATTCTATTCTACTTTCACCACTACCGCCCACAGACATTACACAAATTCTATTCTACCTTCACCACTACCGCCCACAGACATTACACAAATTCTATTCTACCTTCACCACTACCGCCCACAGACATTACACAAATTCTATTCTACCTTCACCACTACCGCCCACAGACATTACACAAATTCTATTCTACCTTCACCACTACCGCCCACAGACATTACACAAATTCTATTCTACCTTCACCACTACCGCCCACAGACATTACACAAATTCTATTCTACCTTCACCACTACCGCCCACAGACATTACACAAATTCTATTCTACCTTCACCACTACCGCCCACAGACATTACACAAATTCTATTCTACTTTCACCACTACCGCCCACAGACATTACACAAATTCTATTCTACCTTCACCACTACCGCCCACAGACATTACACAAATTCTATTCTACCTTCACCACTACCGCCCACAGACATTACACAAATTCTATTCTACCTTCACCACTACCGCCCACAGACATTACACAAATTCTATTCTATCTTCACCACTACCGCCCACAGACATTACACAAATTCTATTCTACTTTCACCACTACCGCCCACAGACATCGCTCCCCAGCTGAAGAGGAGGAACGCCGAAGGAAGCACTGGCCACTCGAGCCTCAGTAGCGACCACATCTTCACGCACATGCAATCAAACAACAACGATGCTAATGCTTACAATAACAACGACAACGACAACAACAACAACAACAACGACATGAAGTCAACGAACAACAGGAACAAGTATTCCATCAACGATGACGTCATGGCAACCAATGAGGGTGAGCACATTCAAGTCTTTAGCAGCTGTAGAGATAAGTATAAAGGCTCTAGAAATAGCGTCTACTACAACAACAACAACACTGCTCTCAACGGAAGCAACAACAACAACTACAACAGAAACACCGATCAAATCGACTTCAACAACACCGCCAACACCAGCTTCTTCAACAACACCAGCAACTTCAACAGCTACGAGCCGTATGGAGCAAACGTCGCCAACGACAACCACCTCAAAAACATCGACCCAACGCACGAACCAAGCGTTTTTTTTCTTCCGAACGACAAGGCGAAGCATTCTTCCGATCTCTACCGCTGGATGAGCAAGCAACAGGACTCCATCTACAACAGCAACAACAGCGCCAAAAAGACCTCTCAGTTCGGTTCGACAACGCTGAAGAGGGGATGGTTGAGAGAGGGAGGCAAGGGTGGACCGGTTCATCTTACCAAAAAGACACTCGTCGCCAGTAACTCTCTACAACTCATCAACTCACAGGTGTCCATTTTCATATATCTTCTAATAACTCAACTTTTTTTTCTTTTTTGAATAATTTGTTTCAGTTTTAGAAAAACTGAATCGTTTCACTGACATTGCTTTTTCTTGTAGTTTCTGGCAGTCTTTCAACCTCCAGACACACCCTCAAAGGTACTCTTCAAGCCGCTACTGGACGCCATCGGACTGGACCTGCATCCAGTCAAAATGTCCACCATCATGAAGAAGTTCGGCGGTGAGTTGTCGGCTCTCGCCTTCCTGAAGGAGTTGCGAGTGGAGTTGGTCGAGTCGGAAACGCCCAGTCTGCCCCGGACTTACAAGAAGAGGTGGGTGTGATGAGGGGTGTTGTGAGTTACTTTTTGAGGAGTTGAGGCAATCATGAAATATATTGTTTGTTTTATATATACAAAGTTGTTTACATTTTCAAACACAAATACATTTTAGTAAACGCACACCCACATACACACACGTACACACATACACACACACACACACACACATACACACACACACACACACACGCACACACACACACACACACACACACACACACACACACACACACACACACACACACACACACACACACACACACACACACACACACACACACACACACACGCATGCAGGCTTCAAGAAGAAGAAGTCGACAGACTCTTCCATGTCACTCAGCATCGACAAGACCGCCGTGACTCTCTTCGAGGGCGTTCAGTCGAGCTCGCAACAGTCAGTCCAGTTGACAGACTATGTTTCATTGTGATAGGAGGAGGAGGAGGAGGATGATAATGATGATGATAATGATAATAATGATAGTATTTAATATGACTAATAGACCATATTATAGTTTTGCTACATCCTCAAGGCCCAACACTGTTGATAAATATTGAACAAAATTAAATAAAATGGCGCTAGCAGCAATGGCACATTCACTTATATTTCATTATTCACCCCTTCCTTTTTGCTTCCCTCCCAGCAACAATGAGGACATGTTTGTTTCTTACTTCAGTACTCACCGCTCCATTCACTACCCTCCCCCTTCTTCCCTTCCTCCCACACAGAACAGTCGTATCGATCGACATTTTCCGCTCAAATGCACTCCTCTCTTCCTTCATCAAGTCGCTCTGCAACAAGGCCTTCTGCTTCCTGCATCTCGGTGTCATCTGCATCAGCATCCCTCAACACCCGGTGGCACTGCACACGATGGTCGTGCATTCGTCGAAGCGTCTGTTGAATACACTGCAGGAGTTCCTGAACTCTGCCTATGAGAGGTCGGTGCTTGTCTTTGGTGCTTGTGTTTGGTGGTGGTGGTGGTTGTGTTTGGAGGTGGTGGTGGTTGTGTTTGGTGGTGCTTGTGTTTGGTGGTGGTGGTGGTTGTGTTTGGTGGTGGTGGTGCTTGTGTTTGGTGGTGGTGGTGGTGCTTGTCTTTGGTGGTGGTGGTGGTGGTTGTGTTTGGTGGTGGTGGTGCTTGTGTTTGGTGGTGGTGGTGGTTGTGTTTGGAGGTGGTGGTGGTTGTGTTTGGAGGTGGTGGTGGGTGTGTTTGGTGGTGCTTGTGTTTGGTGGTGCTTGTGTTTGGTGGTGGTGGTGCTTGTGTTTGGTGGTGGTGGTGGTGCTTGTCTTTGGTGGTGGTGGTGGTGGTTGTGTTTGGTGGTGGTGGTGC
>OX030963.1:8746178-8762705 GCA_943735955.1 Piscicola geometra
ACACACACACACACACACACACACACACACACACACACACACACACACACACACACACACACACACACACACACACACACACACACACACACACACACACACATACATACATACACACACACACACACACAGGTAAATGTCACCAGCATGTTACCGACATCGGCTAGCATAGACCTACCATACGTCACAGTAGCAATGCCGGTAGACGTTATGTTAATGAGCTAAAAGTGGGTTTTTTCAGAAAACGTCATTTTCAACATGTAAAGTACCTTTATTTAAGTAACGATATTTTGTAACTAAATAAAATTATTATTAAAAAATAGATAATTAAATAACCTTTTTAATGCATTTAATTTCTATAATTTATTTTACTTTTTTTATCTAAAATTAAACGATTCAAACAAAGAGTATACGATTTCAAGAAACGCTGTTAAACAACGGCACCTCGTATACCTTTTTATTTAATTATTACGCTAGTGAAAGAATTAATTGATTTTAAAAAATGATACATTTTTAAATTAAAAATTGAATTGTCTACATTTTGTGACATGGCGCTAATCTGTAAGTTGAAATCAACTCTCTCAAATTGCGTTTTAGTGGTAAAACCCGCATAACATCTACAAAATAAAATATTTTTTAAAGAGCCACCTTTTTATGAAAATTTATGTTATATATCTTTTGAATAAAATATTAAAAAATTAATTTCATTAACTAAATCATTTACCTTTTAATTTATTACTTTTGGACATACCAGGACATTTAAATTTTAAAAGCCACCGCTTGCGCGTCGTTGTCTTTCCTTTAGTCACTAAGTAACTAAAGTAAACTAAAGTTTAGTCTTTTAGATCTACGAGTTTGAAACTCTTTAAATATTTTAGTTAAAATGAATTCTAATCCATAAAAATGCGATTAGTTATTTTAAAATGCGATATACAGAACTTATACCATCTTCAAATTTTAAGTCTCACCAGCAAAATAAGTTTTAGAACTATATAAATACAAACTGAAATAGTGGCTGGAACAGACACTGACTAGAAAAAGATGAATTTTAATCTTCGTTTAATTAATAAAAGTTCAAAACAAAATAAAAACTTTATTGAAACGTAAATCCCTGAGTTTGAGTTAAGAAACGAAAGGGTCATTATTCTGTTTAAAATGTTACAAAATATATAAAATGCACAAAAGTTCATAATAGTTTTCATTTTTTATTCTTTATCCAAAAAGCTTTTTTCAGAGTCACTCAATCGCAAAAAAGGTTATTATTAAGAAGTCCATGCTTTTACAGACTCGAATGTTGTTGACAACTCTTAATGTTGAATAAACTGTCTTAAAAACTGTGTTTGAAAACTTAAATTTTTTTCTAAATTTTAATTAAATTTTGTTTAAATAAAATTAATTAAATTTTATTACATACATATTTCAAGTTTAGACTCAATAAACGTTTATTAGTGCAAAAAGATACTTTTTTCTCTATGTAATGTCTTTCAAAACGCTATAACTTATGTTTTTTTGAAGATAAATACTTTTTTAAATGCTTTGTTTCTTTTTAGAAAATACATATACATGAAAAGTTTGAATAAATTTAGTTATTTAAAACTCAAGTTATAGCAGAAAATAGTACTTTTATGCCTTCCACACGGGTCCGTGCGCACCGCCTATATTTTTAATGCTATGCAATGGTAACTCGATGTATGAAAAGTTAGCATTAAAAACGACATAGCTTCTAAACGGGTCAAAATTAAATAAAAAAATTTAACGGCATTCAATTTCTTTTATCATATTTTAATTTTTGAATATTTTTTTATAAATATTAATAAGGTTTGAAAAATCGACCGGCATTGCTAACATAGCGTACACGGCACGCTACAATAGTCCCCTCGCAGATGGCGGAGCCAATGAGTAATGAAAAAAATTATTATTAAATTATAAACGAAAATGACTGAGAATGGAAATAAGTCCTACAGCAGAAAATAAAAATAAATAATAATATTTCATTCTGCAAATCTAACTCGACGCTGTAGTGGCTGCGTAATAATATTACAATTTTTTAATGGCTTAGGACGAACTGTATATTTTTTAATGTGAGCCAACTTAACACGATCACGCGCCACTGCAGCAACCTCGTCATTGGACATCCTAATTTTTACAATTTTGTCATTAAAATCAATAATCTCATAAGGACCTTGATAAGGCGATTCGAGTGGGCGACGCACACGGTCAATTCTAACAAACACAAAATCACCCTTATTTAAAATAATACCATGTAATAATCGATCAGGTGTATGATGAAGCCCTTTAGATAATGAAGAAAAATCAATGTCCGACATACACTTAGATAACCGTAAAACTAACTCAGGCATCCTCAACGCAGAGCGCGCTGTGGAAGGAGTAAAAAATGTGTGAGGCATAAGAGGCGAGGCGCCAGTGACAGCTGTAAAAGGACAAATACCATGTTCATTTGGCAAACAACGAAGTGCTAGTAAAACAGAGGGCAATGCGATCAACCAATCATCTTGTCGAGTCTTTAGAGCATTCTTTAGTGTGCGATGAAATCGTTCGATCATACCGTTTGATTGAGGGTGATAAGCTGTTGTTCGTAAACGATGAAAACCAATCAATGAGGAGAGATGACTCATGAGTTCTGACTCAAATTGGCGTCCCCGGTCCGTTACAAGATGGAGCGGCACGCCAAAACGAGAAACCCACGCAGTCAAAAAGGCATCAGCAATAGATTCAGCTGTGATATTTGAAGCTGGTACTACCTCAAACCATCGCGTTGCTCGGTCGATCATAGTGATCAGATATCGCTTCTCCGAGGGGTAAGGTGCAAGGGTGTCTTTTGAAGGCTTCAGAGGACCAACAATATCTATGTGAATTGTTTGGAACCTGTCGGAAGCTGGAAACTGCATGTGCTGGACTTTAGTTTTGTTGTGCTTGAAGACTTTCGATTGTTGGCAGTTGATACACTCTCGAACCCACTCTTTGATGTTTCTTCTCATGTCGGGCTAAAAGTATCGTTCAGTCACTAGTTGTGTAGTGCCTGTCACACCAGGATGCGACAAATTGTGCAACTGTCTGAAAATTGCCATACGATGTTCCAGAGGCACAAAGGGTCGAGGATATGGAAGAGTGGTATCACACCACAATAATTTCTTGTCTTCGATAGGAAAAGACTTCAATCTTTCTTTGTATTTTTCAATTTCTGCGTCATCCTTCTGTGCAAAACTGAGTGTGGACAAAGCTGGAAGCATCATCTCTAGTGAGCATGTAGTTTCTTCTGTCTCAGCACGAGAAAGCGCATCTGCCACGATATTTTCGGAACCACGTATGTACTCAAATGAGCAGACGTATTCCGAAATGAAGGACAGATGGCGTTGCTGGCGATCAGACTTCGGTGGAGTTTGGCTGTAGAAAGCATTCACTAGAGGTTTGTGATCTGTGAAAACGGTAACAGTACGACCCTCAATAACTGGCTTGAAGTGGACTACTGCAAGATAGACGGCTAAAAGTTCGCGGTCAAATGCAGAGTAGGAACGTTGAGGTGTAGAGAGACGTTTAGAGAAAAATGCCACTGGTCGAAGCTCGTTTCCAACAGACTGGTGCAAGGCTGCTCCAACAGCATAATTTGATGCATCAGTGACTAAATGGAATGTGTCTGATTTCGGATCAGTGAAGTGCAGATGGACCGCTTGACTGAGATTTTCTTTTAATTTCTCGAACGTTCTGCAATCATCGTCCGTCCATGATAACTTTACATTTTTACCATTGCACTTGGTGAGTAGTTGGTAGAGTGGTTCGGCTTTGTCAGCAAAAGAAGGTATGAAACGCCGATAGAACCCAATCATACCTAGGAAACGGCGCAAGGCAGCATAATCGATTGGCAATTGGTAATTATTAATTAATTCCATGTTATTTGCTAGGGGCACAATACCGTCGGGGCTAATAGAATACCCAAGAAAATCGACCTTAGATACAGCAAAAACGCACTTTTCTAAGGCTACATGCAATTTGTTCTCACACAAACGATTCATTACCGTTTCCAAATGCATTTTATGCTCATCTAAATTCGTAGAAGCTATTAGAATATCGTCAATGTAATAATAATAATAAAAAAATTCATTTATATAGCGCTAAGGAACGCAACAGAAGCGCTCTTTGTCAGGTTCTTAGTGGAAATTTATATTTATCATCTTATTCAGATTGTTGTTGTTGTTAAGACGATCACTCTCGATGAGCTGAGAGAACTCATTGAGAAAGTTTGTTGTGATTGGGCCAGGTGGTCTGTAAATTATTGTGAGGTTGATTGGGGATTTAGTCTTGATGATTTTGACTGTGAAGTGTTCGAATTCAGTGAATTTGGTCGTGGCGATACGTTGGCAGGTGACATCATTTGTGTGCACAAGTGCAATCCCACCACCTTTTCTTCCAGTCTCACGATGCTGATGGACTACTGAAAAACCTGGTGGACATAGGTCATTCTTGACTGCTGGTGGTGCGTCAGCTGAGATCCATGTCTCGGTGATGGCCATGATGGCAATGTGATGTTGAGAGATTGTGTCGAGAATTAGGGAAGCTTTGTTGGGTAGTGATTTTAGAGGAGGGCAGAGAGTCGTGTTGTTGCGAATTTCTAATAATTGATTAGGAGAATATTTCATTTTGGTGATGTGATGTTGAGCGATAATGACAATCGGTGAGGAATCGCAGGAATGGAGTATTTGTGAAATAAAATTAACTCGAGACGACTGAGAATAAATAAACCAAAGGAAATACTGCAAAAAAAGTTAGCTAAAGTTAATAAGTAAATAAAATATCCACTAAGAACGAGACAAAAATAAACACGCCATGTTTAAAGCATAGACGTGAGAGATAATGTACACAAAAACATATGGCAAATCGCGAAAGATAGAATCCATGAAACGCTGGAAAGTTTGCGGTGCATTGCAAAGCCCGAATGGCATACGCGTGAATTCGAATAAACCAAATGGTGTAATGATTGCGGTTTTCTTAGCATCTTCAGGGGCCATGGGTATGTGGAAATACGCTTTCACAACATCGAGCTTGCTGTAGATGTTTTTGCCATCAAAACGATCAATACAAGAGTTAATGTGCGGCAATGGGTAGCGATCCTTTTTGGTGATGGCGTTCAACTGGCGGAAATCACCGCAAGGTCGCCACGACTGGCCATCTTTTTTCAAAACTAAATGTAGCGGAGATGCCCAATCGCTTTTAGAAGGGCGCACAATACCGGCTGCTAACATAAAATCAAATTCTTTCTTCGCAATATCAAACTTATTTGGGGGGAGCTGACGCGCGCGTGCAAAAACAGGGCGTGCAGCACCTGTATCAATGGTATGCTGTGTAGAAACTGGATCATCAGAAATAGAATAGTCTATTTGTTGAGGCATAAAAACTTTAGGGTATCTTTCAAATAACAGGGAAATGAAATCCGGTAGGTTTTCTGGGAGCTTAACGCTACATGCAGTGTAATTTGGTACAAGTTTCGAAGTACATGGCGCTTTAAAACCTGTGTTGTTGTCGACAATTGTACGTTCAAAACAGTTTATGTTAATGTGAAATTTCGATAAAAAATCAACACCAATAATTGGCTTTGAAACGTCAGCCACGACAAAAACCCAAACAAATGATCTGCGTAATGATTTATTATTTATTTTTAAATGAGTTTGTCCATGTACTGCTATAGAACGACCATCAGCAGCTTTTAAATGAATATAAGATGGTGATAATAAACATGAGAGTGATTTTGAAATTGACAATGGGATTATAGATATTGATGAACCTGTATCAATTAAAAAATCTGAAGAAAATTTTGCAACCCTGAAAGCGGCCAACAATTGAGGAGCGCTACCAGATGCCGCAGATGCAGACTGCTCTGAATTATTTCGCGACCTCACTGGGGTTGAATCACGCGACTGGAGTGTTTTGCAACCAGATTTGTCTGGCCATTGACACCAATGGCGACACGTGCGCGCTTTAATGCCATAGAATATATGTTTTCTGCAAACCTTGGGCCGCTGGTTTTCAGCATATGAAGTTAATGTTTTTGTTATAAAGCTTGTTTTTGTTGTTGTTGCTTCTCTTCTTTTTGTTGACGCTCGATTGTTTAAATTTGATTCGCTGACGAAAGAAGTTGATTGGCTCTTTAGTAGAGGCAGTAGTTCGTCGGCGAGTCTTCCGAGGTCGTCCAGTCCCAATGCCTTTTGTGATGCGATGACGGGAGCGAGACTGGGCGGGAGAGCTTGTTGGAACCGGTGGCGGACCAATTCTTCTCCCACACCGACCTTTTTTGCCACTTTCGTCATTTGGAGGAGAAAGTGGGATGGTTTGCCGATGAGAGGTGTTTCCTGGAGAAAGGATTCGAATAGTTCACTTTTACTCAACTCGTGGAAACTCTTGACAGCGTCCTTCAGCATGTCATAGTCGCCAGCATGGAGTATTTTCTCGTCCAGGTTGGTCACCGTCTCAATTGGCAAGTTTGCCAATGCGTGGTAGAATTTTGTAGTAGAAGTCGAGATACCCACTATGTTGAATTGGGCTTCGAGTATCACAAACCACGTGGCAGGATTTGTTTTTATAAATGGCGGTGCTTTCACAGATACTGCAGCGCTTGCCATGTTGTTGTCCTCTTTATGCGGTTGAACTGCGGCAGTCTCTGTAACTTCTCCAAGAATGAGATGTTGTTGTTGGAAATGTTGTTGGAGAGTCCACGAGGTTGAAACGTCGGGGTCACCAATTGAAGCGTATCGTATTGAAATATGGAAGAGAGAGAGTTTATTAATCCAAAGGCTCCTTATATACAGTACGAGACAAAGGGGACTAAGGAGTGGCCGTGTGTACATAGCGTACACGGCACGCTACACACTCACTCACTCATTCACTCATTCACTCACTCACTCACTTACTCACTCACTCACTCACTCACTCACTCACTCACTCACTCACTCACTCACTCACTCACTCACTCACTCACTCACTCACTCACTCACTCACTCACTCACTCACTCACTCACTCACTCACTCACTCACTCACTCACTCACTCACTCACTCACTCCCTCACTCACTCACTCACTTACTCACTCACTCACTCCCACACTCACTCACTCACTCACTCACTCACTCACTCACTCACTCACTCCCTCACTCATTCACTCATTCACTCACTCACTCACTCACTCACTCACTCACTCATTCAACTCAACTATGCCAACATTACATAAAAAAACAACACTTGCAAACATCACTTGTAAACACACTCAAACTAAACCACGATCACCACAACAGCACAATAATAGCAACAACAGCACCACAACAGCACCACCACGACACTTGCAGGCTTGTCTCAGAAGGACCTCAGCAGGATGTTTCCAACACCGCCTTCAGCTGACAACCCGTGCAGTGAGGCCTCCCCTCTCATGCACTCCACTGAGCACGACGCTCACCACCCTGACTACTCCCTGCAGCAGCACCAACACTTCGCCTTCCATGCCTACATCAGAGACGAGCTTGGTGCCGTCTCTTCCAGCCTAGCTTCACTCAAAAAGGTAGCTTCAATTCATTAGCGTTGTTTTCTTATTAAGGCTTGTACTCGTTGCTTGCTTCACGGTGAGTTGGAATGTCTTTGAAATGTCATTGCTGGTGAACTCCTAGGTTTCAATGCTTAAGTGGCCACTAATAATTCTTGCGTGCTGGCCATCACAATTCCACCTTATAAAGCCTACTTTCACTTACTAGCTCTAACAATGCCATGCCTCCAAGGAAACCCCAACAATCCACCACACAATCCACCACACAATCCACCACACAATCCACCACACCACCACTACACAATCCACCACACCACCACCGCCACACCACCACCACCGCCACACCACCGCCACACCACACCACCACCATACCACCACCACCACACCACCACCATACCACCACCACCACACCACCACCATACCACCACCATCACACCACACCACCATCACACCATCACACCACACCACCATCACACCACACACCACCACACCACAACCAAACAACCGCCACACCACTACCACACCACCACACCACCTGACAGAACTGCAGCAGCCTCTTCAAGCACCCCATCCTCACCCGCCTGCCTGCCTCTGCCCACTACAAGTCCATCAAACTGCACTCCATCCAGCCCCCTCCCCATCCCCTCGTCTACCAACCTACCATGTCTTCGTCATCATTATCAGCACTACCCACCTCTTCGTCGTCGTCTTCACTTGCGTCATCACTTGTTGCATTAAGTTCTCAAAAGACTTGCAAGAGCACTCCTCTGCCTGCAGCCTCCAAGTGAGATCTTTGTGTGTATGCCCTCTTGTGTGTATGCCCTCTTGTGTGTATGCCCTCTTGTGTGTATGCCCTCTGTGTGTATGCCCTCTGTGTGTATGCCCTCTGTGTGTATGCCCTCTGTGTGTATGCCCTCTTGTGTGTATGCCCTCTGTGTGTATGCCCTCTGTGTGTATGCCCTCTTGTGTGTATGCCCTCTTGTGTGTATGCCCTCTGTGTGTATGCCCTCTGTGTGTATGCCTTCTTGTGTGTATGCCCTCTGTGTGTATGCCCTCTTGTGTGTACACCCTCTTGTGTGTATACCCTCTGTGTGTATGCCCTCTTGTGTGTATGCCCTCTTGTGTGTATGCCCTCTTGTGTGTACACCCTCTTGTGTGTATACCCTCTTGTGTGTATACCCTCTGTGTGTACACCCTCTTGTGTGTATGCCCTCTTGTGTGTATGCCCTCTGTGTGTATGCCCTCTGTGTGTATGCCCTCTGTGTGTATACCCTCTGTGTGTACACCCTCTGTGTGTATGCCCTCTTGTGTGTATGCCCTCTTGTGTGTATACCCTCTTGTGTGTATGCCCTCTTGTGTGTATGCCCTCTGTGTGTATGCCCTCTGTGTGTATGCCCTCTGTGTGTATACCCTCTGTGTGTACACCCTCTGTGTGTATGCCCTCTTGTGTGTATGCCCTCTTGTGTGTATACCCTCTTGTGTGTATGCCCTCTTGTGTGTATGCCCTCTGTGTGTATACCCTCTGTGTGTATGCCCTCTGTGTGTATGCCCTCTGTGTGTATGCCCTCTTGTGTGTATGCCCTCTTGTGTGTATGCCCTCTTGTGTGTATGTCCTCTGTGTGTACACCCTCTTGTGTGTATGCCCTCTCTGTGTATGCCCTCTGTGTGTATGCCCTCTTGTGTGTATGCCCTCTTGTGTGTATGCCCTCTGTGTGTACACCCTCTTGTGTGTATGCCCTCTGTGTGTATGCCCTCTGTGTGTATGCCCTCTGTGTGTATGCCCTCTGTGTGTATGCCCTCTTGTGTGTATGCCCTCTTGTGTGTATGCCCTCTTGTGTGTATACCCTCTGTGTGTACACCCTCTTGTGTGTATGCCCTATGTGTGTATGCCCTCTTGTGTGTATACCCTCTGTGTGTATGCCCTCTTGTGTGTATGTCCTCTGTGTGTATGCCCTCTGTGTGTATACCCTCTGTGTGTATACCCTCTGTGTGTATGCCCTCTTGTGTGTATGCCCTCTTGTGTGTATACCCTCTTGTGTGTATACCCTCTTGTGTGTATACCCTCTGTGTGTATGCCCTCTTGTGTATGCCCTCTTGTGTGTATACTCAGCATCGCCAGTCGACATTTCAAACATTATTATCAACAATACTAGAATATTAAAATTTTAAATTACTTTTTACAATTTTTAAACAGTTTAAATTAAAAGAACATTTGACTCGTTTTGAAGTGCTCAACACTTTTTCTTTTCTTGCAGCTTTTTATTTTTCAAATCATCACAACTGATTGTCATATGTTTGATATACTGGTTCAGTATATTCCATTTTGAAAATAGTTTTTCTGAGTTAGTTCGGATTAGAATGAATTTGAACTAAAAGATTTAAAGCGTGTCTAACTCGTAGATCTCAGAGTAAGAGCGTAAGAGCTGGACTTTAAAATTCAAATGTTCTGTAAACTTAAATTTTTATAACACTAATAAATTAATTAGGAAGTTATTTATTTCATGAAGGACAATAATTTATGTTATATTCGAAAGATTATAAAGTTTTATTTCATACAAATTTTGAAGCATAAATAATTATTTTTAAGATTTTGAGTGGGTTTTAACACAAATTTTTTTTTGGAAAGTTTATTTTGAGATACATAAATGATAATTTTGATTTTTAAAGTTTGTTAAAAGCGATGAATTCATTGATTTAATAATTAAATAAATGAACATGCATACGATAATAACTCCCACTTATTTCAGTTCTCTCGGCGACAGCTCTCACAATTGTCCACAAGATTCAGGGCAACTAAAATATATGCAATATCAACAACAGTTAAACATTCGCAACAACAAAAACTCAACACTCATTCAACAACAACAACAACAGAGCATGATCAACATGATGAACCAAAACAATCAGCCACAACAATTTCAACAACAACAACACAGTTTACAAAGCTCACAACAACAACAACAGCAACATCTGCCCCAACAAAACTCACAGCTAAACCAACCTCAGCACTTGCAACACCAACAACAACAACACCAACAACACCAACACCAACACCAACAACAACACCAACAACAACACCAACAACAACAACAACACCAACAACAACAACGCACACCTCCGAACTACGAGCTGAATTCGCCTCCTTCGAACGCGAGCAGTTCCTTCAACAAACAACTGCACTCCGTCGACCCGAACAACAACAACTCCGCATGCGGCCATGAGGTACCTCTTTCCTTCCCTCTTCTTCTTCTTCATTACTCTCTCACCGTTCGCGTTTGCGACACGTTAATTTTATCTTTTTGTATTTTATTGTATTTTATTGTATTTTATTGTATTTTATTGTATTTTATTGTATTTTATTGTATTTTATTGTAATGTATTTTGTTTTATTGTATGTATTGTATTGTATGTATTGTATTGTATTGCATTGCGTTGTATTGTATTTTTCTGTATTTTATTGTGTTTTTTTATTGTATTGTATTTTATTGTTTTGTACTGTATTGTATTTTATTGTATTGTATTTTTCTGTTTTGTATTTTTTTTATATCATCGTTTTCTGTTCTGTATTTTTAATATTATAAATAGTATTATATATAATTTCAATAATAATGGTTAATATAGATTAGCTGAGATCATCCCAATAATAAGCGTGAATAACCACCATTTATAAACTTTAATCATAATTACCTTGCAGGGCTCGCGCTGAGCCTACATTTTTAGGGTCAAATTTGTAAAAAAAGTCCCATGTATTATGCGCACTTTTATATTTTATTTAACTCACCTTGAATAAGCACCTAGTCGGCTTTTAATCAATAAACCCCCCACATAGAAAATGTCTTCTTCGTTTTATAATTATTCAAAAAAAAATTAAGTGAGCATTAAATGTGCATTTAAGGCAATGAAGAAACCCATTTTTTAATATCTTTAATCTAAGGCGACTTTAATGACCTAACGGCATTACAAAGTATACAATATAAGTATATTGGCTTATATAGATTGATCGAGTCTGCACGTAGATGACCGGATTGAAACACGAGGCTAATTTAGATTGGCTCAGATTCAATAACAACTTGTTCCCACAAGATCCCTTCAGACAAAGAAACATCTAAAAAAATGTCACAATTGAATTTGGAAAAAATGCAACAAAATTCATTGGGGCCAATCAGGATTCTTTCAGGCAAATTTTGAGAAAGGTGATCCTCGACAGCGCGAGCCCTGCCTTGTCACTGTGATCTTTATACATCAGATGTAGTTGCCTCAAGTAGTATAATTTAACATGCTCATCTAATTAAAGGTGAATAATTTTATCAAAAAAATGCATCATTCTTTTAATAACAACCACCCGCATTAAAATATAATTCTACAAACTACTTGAAGCTACCACTACTCAATATGCCACCACCACCAATACCATCTCACTCACCGCTGCAACCAACAAACCATCACAACCATCACACTTCAATATAGTGCAGCATTTTAAAAATCTGGAAAAATTTTATAGTCAGTATTATTTGTATTCAAAGTATAGATAAATTAATAAAAATATATTTTTTAGTTTATCATGTTTAAAAAGTTAGTTTGTTAATTTAGGAATTTTTATTTTATAGAGTTTAAAATGGTAGGGTACGATACAAATTTTCAATTATACTGTAGCGTGCCGTGTACGCTATGTGCACACGGCCACTCCTTAGTCCCCTTTGTCTCTTACTGTATATAAGGAGCCTTTGGATTAATAAACGCTCTCTCTCTTCCATATTTCAATACGATACGCTACAATACATAAATGTCTTTAAAGTTTTAATGCAATATTAGTACCTTATGCTTTTACCATGACTTTAGAATTCACTAATTTTTTCAGTTACGAAAATTTTATTTTGTTTTAGGCGTGTAAAATTTCACTTTTGAGCTCCTAAAAACGTGAAACTGTCTTCCAATGGCATACTCATTATGTACAATGAATCCCTTCAAGTTCTTAATTCAGTTTAAATCAGGAGGTCTTGCTGGCTCGCCAGAGTAATAATCTAATTTTTTCTCTTTAAAAATAACTTCATTGACACTTGACAAACATGAATAGATGCTTTTTCTTGTTGGTATAGAACATTTTTCTCATGAAAGTGACTTGAAAAGGGTTTCAAGTATTTTTCGATTATAGTAATGCATTTATTTGAGTAAACACGCCCATTTATAAGTGCAATTTCTCTTTTAAATAATGATGAAAAAGCTGTAAAATGAATGACTGTTCCTCCACCAGATCGACGTATGTGTCAGACCAATAATACCGCTCATTTTCAGGACTAGTTAAATTTATTTTCATCAGAAAATATTACACAGTTCCATTTATCTCTAAAATCCACATGATTTTTGTCCATTCTAATCTTGCATGACATGAATTTTTTTCAATGCAAAGATTGCTGTCTCTATGCATATTTGAAAAACTTTTTCCCGATTTTTTATATCTTTCACACACTGCAGTCGAATTGAAGATCGTTTTCGTCACTTTGGCGCTGATTTTTCTTTTGCAGCTTCCCTCACCAATCTTGAGATTCGTCTTTGCCAAATCTTTTTGGTCTTCCTGTTTTTTTATAGTAGCATTTTTTTTGGATCTTTTAAAATTAAATTTGTACTAAATTTTACTCAATTTGTCAGTAATAATAATCAACAAATAAATAATCAACAAGTCAGCAATTTGCTTAATTATCAGATTTTAATAACAAAATGTTAAATAGTTTTTTTATCTTTTCCCATTATTTACATAATTACAACTTTTGTAAATAATTCACTAATTGTTAGTTTATATATAAAATAAAAGTAAGAAAAAAAGATGGCATTTAAATTTTGTTTGTTTAAAAGCAGACGACACAAAAACTGTAGTCTTTTTGTTTTAATCCCTCTGAACAATAAAAAAAAGAACTAATGAATAATTTTTGTAAATTTGAATCGTATGCATTTTAAATTGAAAAAATAAAATGTGGAATTGTAAATTAAAAAAACTGTTGTTCCTATTATTTTGAGTTGCACTGTATCACAATACAACACACCACCACAACCAATCCTCACAACACACCACCACAACCAATCCTCACAACACACCACCACAACCAATCCTCACAACACACCACCACAATCAAAAGCACCAACCCACAACACAACCAAACACACCACAAACCAACACACACCACCACACAACAGGGAGTGAGCGGCTTGAGTCTGAACATAGCACTCTCTGACTCGATGCTGAACATCTTCAAGGACCAGAACTTCGACAGCTGCACCTTGTGCGCCTGCAACCGCAACATCGAAGGCAGTGACATCCACATGTACCTCTCGCCTGCCGCCTCCGTTGCAGACTCCACTGACGACCAGTTCCGCTGCACCTGTGCCTTCAGCGCCATCATCAACCGCCGGTCGGTCGGTGTGGTTGTGGTTAGTTTGGTGTTGTGGTGGTGTATCGGGGGCCTTGGGTGAGTTAGTGCTATGATAGCATAAAGTGGGGGAATGATGGTGGTGAAAAAGTTTAAATTTTAGTTCAAGTTTAAGGGAAAGACAGTAGATTGATCGGTTGACTATACGAAGTTTTGTGTGGTCATTATACATTGCATTGTATGAGTCAACAAGATGATGCTATTACAACACCATCTTCATGCACAGGTATGGCCACAACTCTGGTCTCTTCTACGAAGACGAGGTTGACATCACAGGCCACTACCACGATAGATTCGACAACACTCACAAAACTCCCCTCCTAAAACTCAACAACAACCCACCTGATAACAACAAAATCGACAATATTAGCAATGATATTAGCAACCTAAACAACAACAGCCTCATCAACAATGGCTCTTATTCATTCAACAACAATTCAAACAACAACACCAGCAATAACAACAGTAACAACAACAACACCATTACCATCACCAACAACAACAACAACAGCAACAACAACAACAACAACAGCAACACTCTTTTCAACAACGGCGACATCTCGTCTGAAGTGTTTTCACTCTTCAGGGAGCAGTTCTCAGCGCAGTTTCCCGCGCCCTACATCGTCTCCAACTACAACCAGCAGGCAGACGTCAACAAGTTCAGCAACGATGATGATGACGTCAATGAACTCGAAATGAGAGGTATGCATCGTCATCAACATTACCACTTCAATCATCCTCACCATAACTAACATAATAATAATAATAATAATAATAATAATAATAATAATAATTATCATCATCATCATCATCATCATCATTATTATTATTATTATCATCATCATTAACAACACAATCATCATTAACATCATCATTATCATCATCTTCATTTCTATCATTCATATTATGACGAGCATTATTATAGTGGCGTATAACTCGAACGGGCTTCCAGGCCACTTAGGCTGCATATTTTCGTTTGCGCCTTTGGTTACTAGGGTATTGGTTGCACTTGAACCTAGGACCTTTTATCATTGGTCAAAGCCGAGAGTCTTTGCCGACTCAGCTACCCGTTCACCCGTTCATATTATCCTTAACTTAAGAATAAAGCTCTTGAATAATATAATAATACCGTAAAATATCGATATATGCGCACACTTTTAAATATTTCTTTTTTTAAAATCCGAAAACATTATTTTCGGTCTTATTACCACTGGTAGACATTCTAGTTTTTCAAGTTTATGTCCGAACTAAGGGCTCAACAAAATAAATTTAAAAGAAAATTGTCAAAACATTTTTACGGTAATAATAATGAACTGCATTAATGTAGTGGCTACTCGTTCACGCAATATAAACCAACCTAATGAGGAGCACTACTAGGTCCATCCTGTCCATCACGCTTGCAGACTGCAGTCAAGTGTGCCATTCAGCCCTCGGTCTCAGCAGACCTTCAAAGGCAGGCAAGCAGTCCTCGGAACTCCTGTGTGTTCACAAGTGGTCCTTCTACCAAGGTGCTTGTTGTCCTGTGGTCGCCATCATCATGAAATACTTGTTGAGGCTTCACCACTATAACTACCACTATCAACAATTATCACTAGCAGCAACATCACCTACCAGCATCCTCCATCACGACAGCTTCAGCTCCGCTAGCTTCAAACTCGCGCGAAGTGGTTCGTTTGTTGAAGAAGATGCAGCCGCTCCTGCAGGACGCCATCCAGAAGAGACGCACCACTCGCACATGGGAGTCAGTTTACACCATCTCAGGCCCCCTCACTTGGAAGGACTTCCACTTGCTGGCTGGAAGAGGTTGTTGCTTGTTTGTGTGTGCCAGCACTGTAACTACCTCCACTGCAGTACCACAACTAACACCACTGCAGTACCACAACTAACACCAGCACCATTGCACCACCAGAACTACCACTGTAACTACTACTGCAACTCCACCACTGCACTATCACCACAACCACTACTACCACCACTGCACAGGATCGAGGGAAACTTCGGAGCCCAAGTCTCTTCCCTGCCTGTTGGTGGGCCATGAGAAACAGTGGCTCAACATAGCCCCTCACTCCGTCAGACATTGGGTTCGTGCCAGCTGCTTGCCTGCTTGTGCTTGCTTGGTGCCTGCTTGTGCTTGCTTGGTGCTTGCTTGTGCCTGCTTGGTGCCTGCTTGTGCTTGCTTGGTACCTGCTTGGTGCTCGCTTGGTGCCTGCTTGTGCTTGCTTGGTGCCTGCTTGTGCTTGCTTGGTGCCTGCTTGGTGCCTGCTTGTGCCTGCTTGTGCTTGCTTGGTGCCTGCTTGGTGCCTGCTTGTGCCTGCTTGTGCTTGCTTGTGCCTGCTTGTGCTTGCTTGGTGCCTGCTTGTGCCTGCTTGGTGCCTGCTTGGTGCCTGCTTGTGCTTGCTTGGTGCCTGCTTGGTGCCTGCTAGTGCCTGCTTGTGCTTGCTTGGTGCCTGCTTGGTGCCTGCTTGTGCCTGCTTGTGCTTGCTTGGTGCCTGCTTGTGCTTGCTTGGTGCCTGCTTGTGCTTGCTTGTGCTTGCTTGGTGCTTGCTTGTGCTTGCTTGCTTGG
>OX030964.1:0-67500 GCA_943735955.1 Piscicola geometra
AGAGGGAGGGAAGAAGAGAAGGAGAGGGAGGGAGAAAGAAGGAGAGGGAGGGAGAAAGAAGGAGAGGGAGGGAGAAAGAAGGAGAGAGGGAGGGAGAAAAGAAGGAGAGGGAGGGAGAAAGAAGGAGAGGGAGGGAGAGAAAGAAGGAGAGGGAGGGAGAAAGAAGGAGAGGGAGGGAGAAAGAAGGAGAGGGAGCGGGAGAAAGAAGGAGAGGGAGGGAGAAAGAAGGAGAGGGATGGAGAAAGAAGGAGAGGGAGGAGAAAGAAGGAGAGGGAGGAGAGAAAGAAGGAGAGGGAGAGAGAAAGAAGGAGAGGGAGGGAGAAAGAAGGAGAGGGAGGGAGAAAAGAAGGAGAGGGAGGGAGAAAGAAGGAGAGGGAGGGAGAAGAAGGAGAGGAGGGAGAAAGAAGGAGAGGGAGGGAGGAAAGAAGGAGAAGGGAGGGAGAGAAGAAGGAGAGAGAGGGAGAAAGAAGGAGAGGGAGGGGAGAAAGAAGGAGAGGGAGGGGAGAAAGAAGGAGAGGAGGGAGAAAGAAGGAGAAGGAGGGAGAAAGAAGGAGAGGGAGGGAGAAAGAAGGAGAGGGAAACAGTCAACCGCTTTCAACACAACGACCAGGCTATGATCCGTTGGATGTCCAACATCAAATCAAAATTCTCATCAGTTCAGATGAGTTCCAAAAAATGAAGGGAATCCAGGATATTGGTGCTGTACTGCAAACGAGAAGAATGAGGTGGTTTGGGCATGTGGAACGTGGTGGTGGATGGATCAACAAGGTTAGAAGAATGGAGGTTTCTGGAACGAAACGACCAGGCAGGCCAAAGAAGACGGGGGAAGAGATATTGCAGAAAGACCTCAAATACCTGGGAGCATGCAGCACTGATGCCCATGATAGAAAGGAGTGGAGAGAGAGATTGAGACTTTTCATACAGACCCCACCCTCGGGAGAAGAAAAGTTGGCCTGTTTAACAAAAACCAGGAGATGATGATGATGATTGCTGACGCTCGTACGGTCCACCTAGTAGGGCACTGTGGTCGAAGGTTAGTCTCTGGAGCCGAGACGTGTTGCTACGCGTTCTCATTGTAATCAAACTGACTTTGCACGTCAAGACGCCAGCTGATCGTGTTATATAGCGAATCTACAGCCTCGTGATAGTAAGAACGCTGGAATGCTCTTATATCATCAAACTGAAACTGTTCACCGTCACCTGTGCATAAATTACATTATAAAGATATAGTAAGAGAGAAAGAGAGATGGGTAAAGTAAAAAAAATATATGGTTTAGTTAAAAAGTAGTTTAAAAAAAATTAGTTTCTAATAAAATAGTTTATCAAATGTTATAAGTTAGAGCTTCGAACAGTGTTATACTTCAAACAGTTCGCCAAATGATTATCACAGTTGATTTTTGGGTGGGCCAAGTACATTGTGACCCATTAGCTCTAAATATTGGGTGGGCCACCTGGCCCATCCCCCATGGATAGGATAGTGGTCGCATAAATCATTTAACAAAACATTAGACGTGTGTAGTTGTAGGTTATTTGTGTTAATATTGTCGATAAGCGTGCTGGAATATGAAGTGACTCTAGTTGGGTGAGTGATGAGTGGGATAAAGTTGAATGATGACATCAAATTGGTAAAATCATTTGATATATTATTACAATAACTATTTCAATCAAATCAATCAATCAATCAAATAAATTTCTATAGCGCTCTTTAATCAAATTCAAGAGCGCTAAATAAACCTCTTAAACAGATATATCTTCAGATCCTTACGAAAAGTAAATAGTGAATTAGAAGTAGTTAAATAAGGAAGTAATGAGTTCCAAATATATGGACCTGCATAATGTGATGATTAATAAGAGTACGGCTAACGTTTCTAGCTGCATAATTAAAATGGTTTTAAAGTACTTTCAAGTAAATTATAATAGAGTGAGTTACAATAGTCAATTCGAGATAGAAAAACTGCAGAAACTAACATCTTTAAAGAAGGGTCATCTAAGTAAGGTAATAACTGTCTGATACGTCTGAGATGAAAATAGCAAGATTTAGTAACAAATAGAATTTGGTTTGATAAGGTTAGTTTTGAGTCGGAAATAAATCCTAAGCTACGACTATGATTAGATGGAACAATAGTATGAGTGGAAAAATTACACGTATCATTAATTAGTTTACAATTTAATATATTTATATTGAAATCCCCAAGGATATAAATTTAATTATTTTTTATCGATTTATTTCTTAATGTTTTTGTCCGTGCATCATTAAAAAGTAATGGATCTGTATTAGGCAGTCTATAAACAATGCTTTGGAGAATTTTCATAAATTATTTCAATACATAGCCAATCAAAAATTTGAAAGTTTTGACAATGATCATCTCTTACTACGTACTAAAGTCTGCTAGATATAAAAAACCTACACCGCCTCAATTGCGATTTTCCCTATTTTTACTAACAAGTTGATAACCAGGGAGTGGAATAAGTTGTGATGACGTGTCATCCAACCAGGTTTCTGACACACCAATTACAGAAAGTTGTAGATTAATTTCCTTCAACAAAAAATTAAGTTCTTCCATTTTGTTATATAAACTTCTTGCATTAATATGCAACAAAGAAAAATTAGAATCAAAGTTCTGAACATTGGCAAGAAGATAAGAGGGTGAGGTTGTTGGAGAGATTGATGTAGAAAAATTCAATGAGTTAAATAAGTGAATGTCTGGGTCGAAAGGCAAAATTGAATAATGGTATGGGTCGAATCGACCCGTGTTTGTGTTCGGTTAATGGAAGGAATTAAATAATAGTTTTGTGTGGATGATCTTAAATTACTCCTATAATTTGGTTGATCATTTTGGCATGGGTCCCATATGGGCAGCCCATACAGGGCCCATATAGTTACCCATATAGAACCCAATAGGTCTCATGTATGAGTGCTCACAGGGTACTTGATCAACCATCAGACTACACAAGCCGGTTTCGCAGATTGGCTCTTTACATTCTGGTGGCCTCACATGCTCATGTAGCATGCTTTGTCGACGAAACAGAATGACAAAACCTCTTGAAATTAGGTAGTAGAGTTAGGTAGTAACTACATTTCTAAAAGCTTTGAAAATTATTTCGTTTTAGTTATTGTTTAATATTGTTATTTCGTATTATATTTTATAGTTTATATTATTATCTCTTAAATGTATCTTAAGTTTATATTGAAATATCTCAAAATTTTGGCTTCTTGTTTTTCAAAAACTGAAATTTATTGAAATAGAAACTGATATAATAATAATAATGACGAGCATTATTTTAGTGGCGTATAACCCGAACGGGCTTCCAGGCCACTAAGGCTGCAATGCCTGGCTGCATATTTCATTTGCGCCTTTGGGTTACTAGGACATGAGCTGTGGACTTCATGGTGGTTGTAGGTTAACTGCACGCAAAAGAAAGCATGTGTTAAATGCACATTTGATTTTGCACATTTCTTCTTTTTTATAGAAAAAACGTCAATTTAGGGTAAGGTTAGGGTTTTCAGAAAAATCTATTTTCAAGAAGAAATGTGAAAAATCAAATGTGCATTTAACACATGCACTGTGCTTTCTTTTGCGTGCAGTTCACCTATAACCCTTCATGGTTTGATCAGGGTCTTTTTATAGTTTAATATATTAATTAAATATAAATAAAAAAAAATGTGTGAAAAAAATATTTAAAACTTAAACTTATTTTGCAATTATGAGCGAAAACATTTTGTGAAAAAAATATTTAAATGCCTCAAAGTTCTTTGCAAGTAAATGATATTAAAATTTACAATTGGGTTTTCGGGTTATTTAAAAGATGATTTACAAATATAGGCATATAATAAAGTAAGCTTTTATCAGCTTATATATTAGGAGAAGAAAAATGTTTATAAAATTTTCATAACGTAATATATCATTTCAAAAGGATACATTGTAATGTATGTCAATTCTTGTGATGGCACAGTAATAAAATATAAATTGAACGACCTAAATGTGAAGCATTTACTTTCCAGCAAAAGCAGGTTACAAAGAACACTGAGGTTTTCCCAGACAAAAAGACTCCCAGTAATCATCCAGTCAAGATGTGGTCATCTGCTACAGTGCAGAGACCTCTCTCACCATCTTCCCCCACGGAGGGTCCTTCTCTTTCGAAATGGCGTTCAACTAACACAATCTTCAAGTTTCGGAATTCTGTCCATGATAGCCCGAGTGGCAAAGCTGAGGTACCTTGTGTACACTGGAGTCATCGCAGGAGGCACATCTGCTTATAAGGTTGCCATTTGGGAAGCTATATGCGAAATTTATTGATTTCCAAGATTTTATTTTTACATGAATTTCAACCTTTGGTTTAATATTGCAAGCCTCAAAGATATATCAAAGTATACGATACAATAAAATGTGATACACTGCAAAGATACAACCTTCGTTTTCAGACGATTGATTCGTGGCGGGAACAAATACCAGACCTGAGTTGGATCAAGGAGTCGATGCCCAGAATGGAGGCGATCATCGACACCAAGAACAAGCTCATCGAAGCCTCTAAGAACATCCACTTTCCCGACATCTCTTTCCACATTCCATCTGAGCTTCCCGACATCACCTCCCTCCTCCCGACCCACTTTCCCTACCTGCAGAGCACCAGAGAATGGCTGCAAAAGCAACTTGAAGAGATCACTGCCATCGAAAGTTTGAGGCTTGCCCTCATTTACCATCATCATCATCATCATCACCAATATAATCATTATCTATATCATTATCCAGGGCTCACGCCAATTAAAAAACTACTACCATGTTGAATGCGCAGTGCACCTGAAGAATTGCCCTCTACTAGCCTTTCTGCTTCCATTGCACCTCCCTCCACAGGCCAGAGTCTTTCGGACAGCGACAACCTCTCGTTCGGTAAGGCGACTCCCTTCACGTCACAAGAGGTGCAGGAGAGGATGGAGGAGGAGGAGAGGAGGAAGAGGCAGGAGTTGCATGAGAGGGTTGTCACTCAGAGGGTGAGGGAGGTGGGGGGGGGAAGACACACATAGTAACACACACAATCACACACACACATACACACACACACACACACACACACACACACACACACACACACACACACACACACACACACACACACACACACACACACACACACACACACACACACACACACGCATACAGATTCAGTTGCAGGAGGAGATGGAGCGACTGCGGAAGGACAACAGGCAGTTGCGGAAGGAGATGTTGCTGAGGCAGGCGAGTGAGACGAAGGGTCGTCGCATGCAGGCCTCCCTCATCGACATGTACTCCGAGGTGCTCGACCAGCTGGCAGACTTCGACGCCACTTACAACCTCACCGACCACCTGCCCAGGTGAGCGAGTGGGTGGGTGCTGATGATGGAGATGATGGTGATGATGGTGATGATGGTGATGATGGTGATGATGACGATGATGACCATCAGAGTGGTGGTGGTGGGGGACCAATCATCGGGCAAGACGAGTGTCTTGGAGATGATTGCTCAAGCGAGGATCTTCCCGAGGGGCAGTGGTGAGATGATGACGCGGTCGCCTGTCAAGGTGGGTGGGAGTAGAGGGCTGGTGGAGGGTGGTAAGAGGGCATGGTGGTTGGAAGGAGTAGGGGAGAGTGGTGATGGGTGATCTAGTGGGTTTTTGGGTTTGAAGTAATGAGATCTTGGGAGAATGGATAAGAAGAAAGGGATACATCTTCTCATTTTTAAAAATCAAATTTCATTTCACTCGCCCATCCCATTCACCTAGCCAATGCATCAACACCACTCCACCCTGCCACCCCCGCCACAAAGGTCACATTGAGCGAGGGACCCTACCACGTGGCGAGCTTCAGCGATGGCTTGAGGGAGTACGACTTGAGTAGGGAGGAGGAGTTGGAGGCGCTGAGGAGGGAGGTGGAGAGGAGGGAGGTGGAGAGGAGGATGAGGCAGTCAGTCTCCAAGGGGCAGACCGTCTCTGGAGAGGTGTGTGCTGGGGGAGCTGTGGTGATAGAGCGTGGGGGTGGGTGGTGTGGTGGACGGAGGAAGATGTGGTGGGTGCTTGGGTGAGTGGGAGGTAATGTGATGAGTGGTGTGGTGGGATGGTGGGTGGGCAAGATGGATGGCAGGAGCGTGTTTGCATGAGTCTTCAAAGACATCCTCTTTGGTCATCCAGTGCTTCCACTTTCCCGTTCTTTTATCATTTCTTCTCCACCAACATCCCCTCTCCCAGCCAAGCACCCCTCTCCACCAACGAACAGACGATCTCTCTGACAGTGAAGGGTCCAGGCCTGCATAGGATCGTGCTGGTCGACCTGCCAGGCATCATCAGCACCGTCACCTCCGACATGGCAGCAGACACCAGAGAGCGCATCAGGAGCATCTGCAAAGCACACCTCGCAAACCCCAACGCCATCATTCTCTGTGTGCAAGGTGGCTGGTGTGGCTAGTGTGGCTGGTGTGGCTGGTGTGGCTGGTGTGGCTAGTGTGGCTGGTGTGGGTGGTGTGGCTAGTGTGGCTGGTGTAGCTGGTGTGGATGGTGTGGCTGGTGTGGCTGGTGTGGCTGGTGTGGCTGGTGTGGGTGGTGTGGATGGTCTGGATGGTGTGGGTGGTGTGGGTGGTGTGGCTGGTATGGGTGGTGTGGCTAGTGTGGCTGGTGTGGGTGGTGTGGGTGCTTTGTGGCTAGTGTGGATGGTGTGGGTGCTTTGGGGCTGCAGTTATTGTGGTGGTGGGGTGGTGTTGTGGGTGTGACTGGTATTTAGTGCTGGTGGGGTAGTGTGGTGCGTAGGTATGGTGGGTGAGTGGTGTAATAGGTGAGTGGCTGGGGTGAGTGGATGGGTGGAGAAGTAGGTGGATCGGTTTGGGGTGGTGTCAATGGGTGATTTTTTGGGGTGTTGGTGGGTGGTTTGTGGGGGTGCTAATGGGTTGGTTTGTGGGTAGTGGAGGTGTTAACTAGGGGATGGTCTTCATGCGAAGGAATGGGAGGCAGGGCTTCGAAGGTGTCTGAAGGCAGTGGAGGTTGAGGAGGATGCAATGAGGGAGGTTGAGGAGGATGCAATGAGGTTGAGGAGGATGCAATGAGGTTGAGGAGGATGCAATGAGGGAGGTTGAGGAGGATGCAATGAGGGAGGTTGAGGAGGATGCAATGAGGTTGAGGAGGATGCAATGAGGTTGAGGAGGATGCAATGAGGGAGGTTGAGGAGGATGCAATGAGGGAGGTTGAGGAGGATGCAATGAGGTTGAGGAGGATGCAATGAGGTTGAGGAGGATGCAATGAGGTTGAGGAGGATGCAATGAGGGAGGTTGAGGAGGATGCAATGAGGGAGGTTGAGGAGGATGCAATGAGGGAGGTTGAGGAGGATGCAATGAGGTTGAGGAGGATGCAATGAGGTTGAGGAGGATGCAATGAGGTTGAGGAGGATGCAATGAGGTTGAGGAGGATGCAATGAGGTTGAGGAGGATGCAATGAGGTTGAGGAGGATGCAATGAGGTTGAGGAGGATGCAATGAGGTTGAGAAGGATGCAATGAGGGAGGTTGAGGAGGATGCAATGAGGTTGAGGAGGATGCAATGAGGGAGGTTGAGGAGGATGCAATGAGGTTGAGGAGGATGCAATGAGGTTGAGGAGGATGCAATGAGGGAGGTTGAGGAGGATGCAATGAGGGAGGTTGAGGAGGATGCAATGAGGTTGAGGAGGATGCAATGAGGGAGGTTGAGGAGGATGCAATGAGGGAGGTTGAGGAGGATGCAATGAGGTTGAGGAAGATGCAATGAGGTTGAGGAGGATGCAATGAGGTTGAGGAGGATGCAATGAGGTTGAGGAGGATGCAATGAGGTTGAGGAGGATGCAATGAGGTTGAGGAGGATGCAATGAGGTTGAGGAGGATGCAATGAGGTTGAGGAGGATGCAATGAGGTTGAGGAGGATGCAATGAGGGAGGTTGAGGAGGATGCAATGAGGTTGAGGAGGATGCAATGAGGTTGAGGAGGATGCAATGAGGTTGAGGAGGATGCAATGAGGTTGAGGAGGATGCAATGAGGTTGAGGAGGATGCAATGAGGTTGAGGAGGATGCAATGAGGTTGAGGAGGATGCAATGAGGGAGGTTGAGGAGGATGCAATGAGGTTGAGGAGGATGCAATGAGGTTGAGGAGGATGCAATGAGGTTGAGGAGGATGCAATGAGGGAGGTTGAGGAGGATGCAATGAGGTTGAGGAGGATGCAATGAGGGAGGTTGAGGAGGATGCATTGAGGGAGGTTGAGGAGGATGCAATGAGGTTGAGGAGGATGCAATGAGGTTGAGGAGGATGCAATGAGGGAGGTTGAGGAGGATGCAATGAGGGAGGTTGAGGAGGATGCAATGAGGTTGAGGAGGATGCAATGAGGTTGAGGAGGATGCAATGAGGTTGAGGAGGATGCAATGAGGTTGAGGAGGATGCAATGAGGGAGGTTGAGGAGGATGCAATGAGGTTGAGGAGGATGCAATGAGGGAGGTTGAGGAGGATGCAATGAGGTTGAGGAGGATGCAATGAGGGAGGTTGAGGAGGATGCAATGAGGTTGAGGAGGATGCAATGAGGGAGGTTGAGGAGGATGCAATGAGGTTGAGGAGGATGCAATGAGGTTGAGGAGGATGCAATGAGGGAGGTTGAGGAGGATGCAATGAGGGAGGTTGAAGAGGATGCAATGAGGTTGAGGAGGATGCAATGAGGTTGAGGAGGATGCAATGAGGGAGGTTGAGGAGGATGCAATGAGGTTGAGGAGGATGCAATGAGGTTGAGGAGGATGCAATGAGGGAGGTTGAGGAGGATGCAATGAGGGAGGTTGAGGAGGATGCAATGAGGGAGGTTGAGGAGGATGCAATGAGGTTGAGGAGGATGCAATGAGGTTGAGGAGGATGCAATGAGGTTGAGGAGGATGCAATGAGGGAGGTTGAGGAGGATGCAATGAGGGAGGTTGATGAGGATGCAATGAGGTTGAGGAGGATGCAATGAGGTTGAGGAGGATGCAATGAGGGAGGTTGAGGAGGATGCAATGAGGTTGAGGAGGATGCAATGAGGGAGGTTGAGGAGGATGCAATGAGGTTGAGGAGGATGCAATGAGGGAGGTTGAGGAGGATGCAATGAGGTTGAGGAGGATGCAATGAGGTTGAGGAGGATGCAATGAGGGAGGTTGAGGAGGATGCAATGAGGTTGAGGAGGATGCAATGAGGTTGAGGAGGATGCAATGAGGGAGGTTGAGGAGGATGCAATGAGGGAGGTTGAGGAGGATGCAATGAGGGAGGTTGAGGAGGATGCAATGAGGTTGAGGAGGATGCAATGAGGTTGAGGAGGATGCAATGAGGTTGAGGAGGATGCAATGAGGTTGAGGAGGATGCAATGAGGTTGAGGAAGATGCAATGAGGTTGAGGAGGATGCAATGAGGGAGGTTGAGGAGGATGCAATGAGGTTGAGGAGGATGCAATGAGGGAGGTTGAGGAGGATGCAATGAGGTTGAGGAGGATGCAATGAGGTTGAGGAGGATGCAATGAGGTTGAGGAGGATGCAATGAGGTTGAGGAGGATGCAATGAGGTTGAGGAGGATGCAATGAGGTTGAGGAGGATGCAATGAGGTTGAGGAGGATGCAATGAGGGAGGTTGAGGAGGATGCAATGAGGGAGGTTGAGGAGGATGCAATGAGGTTGAGGAGGATGCAATGAGGGAGGTTGAGGAGGATGCAATGAGGTTGAGGAGGATGCAATGAGGTTGAGGAGGATGCAATGAGGTTGAGGAGGATGCAATGAGGGAGGTTGAGGAGGATGCAATGAGGTTGAGGAGGATGCAATGAGGGAGGTTGAGGAGGATGCAATGAGGTTGAGGAGGATGCAATGAGGGAGGTTGAGGAGGATGCAATGAGGTTGAGGAGGATGCAATGAGGGAGGTTGAGGAGGATGCAATGAGGGAGGTTGAGGAGGATGCAATGAGGGAGGTTGAGGAGGATGCAATGAGGTTGAGGAGGATGCAATGAGGGAGGTTGAGGAGGATGCAATGAGGGAGGTTGAGGAGGATGCAATGAGGGAGGTTGAGGAGGATGCAATGAGGTTGAGGATGATGCAATGAGGTTGAGGAGGATGCAATGAGGTTGAGGAGGATGCAATGAGGGAGGTTGAGGAGGATGCAATGAGGTTGAGGAAGATGCAATGAGGTTGAGGAGGATGCAATGAGGTTGAGGAGGATGCAATGAGGTTGAGGAGGATGCAATGAGGTTGAGGAGGATGCAATGAGGTTGAGGAGGATGCAATGAGGTTGAGGAGGATGCAATGAGGTTGAGGAGGATGCAATGAGGTTGAGGAGGATGCAATGAGGTTGAGGAGGATGCAATGAGGGAGGTTGAGGAGGATGCAATGAGGGAGGTTGAGGAGGATGCAATGAGGTTGAGGAGGATGCAATGAGGGAGGTTGAGGAGGATGCAATGAGGTTGAGGAGGATGCAATGAGGTTGAGGAGGATGCAATGAGGTTGAGGAGGATGCAATGAGGTTGAGGAGGATGCAATGAGGTTGAGGAGGATGCAATGAGGTTGAGGAGGATGCAATGAGGTTGAGGAGGATGCAATGAGGGAGGTTGAGGAGGATGCAATGAGGGAGGTTGAGGAGGATGCAATGAGGTTGAGGAGGATGCAATGAGGTTGAGGAGGATGCAATGAGGTTGAGGAGGATGCAATGAGGTTGAGGAGGATGCAATGAGGGAGGTTGAGGAGGATGCAATGAGGTTGAGGAGGATGCAATGAGGTTGAGGAGGATGCAATGAGGTTGAGGAGGATGCAATGAGGTTGAGGAGAATGCAATGAGGTTGAGGAGGATGCAATGAGGGAGGTTGAGGAGGATGCAATGAGGGAGGTTGAGGAGGATGCAATGAGGGAGGTTGAGGAGGATGCAATGAGGGAGGTTGAGGAGGATGCAATGAGGGAGGTTGAGGAGGATGCAATGAGGGAGGTTGAGGAGGATGCAATGAGGGAGGTTGAGGAGGATGCAATGAGGTTGAGGAGGATGCAATGAGGTTGAGGAGGATGCAATGAGGTTGAGGAGGATGCAATGAGGGAGGTTGAGGAGGATGCAATGAGGTTGAGGAGGATGCAATGAGGTTGAGGAGGATGCAATGAGGTTGAGGAGGATGCAATGAGGTTGAGGAGGATGCAATGAGGGAGGTTGAGGAGGATGCAATGAGGGAGGTTGAGGAGGATGCAATGAGGGAGGTTGAGGAGGATGCAATGAGGTTGAGGAGGATGCAATGAGGTTGAGGAGGATGCAATGAGGTTGAGGAGGATGCAATGAGGGAGGTTGAGGAGGATGCAATGAGGTTGAGGAGGATGCAATGAGGGAGGTTGAGGAGGATGCAATGAGGTTGAGGAGGATGCAATGAGGGAGGTTGAGGAGGATGCAATGAGGTTGAGGAGGATGCAATGAGGGAGGTTGAGGAGGATGCAATGAGGTTGAGGAGGATGCAATGAGGTTGAGGAGGATGCAATGAGGGAGGTTGAGGAGGATGCAATGAGGTTGAGGAGGATGCAATGAGGTTGAGGAGGATGCAATGAGGGAGGTTGAGGAGGATGCAATGAGGGAGGTTGAGGAGGATGCAATGAGGGAGGTTGAGGAGGATGCAATGAGGTTGAGGAGGATGCAATGAGGTTGAGGAGGATGCAATGAGGTTGAGGAGGATGCAATGAGGTTGAGGAGGATGCAATGAGGTTGAGGAAGATGCAATGAGGTTGAGGAGGATGCAATGAGGGAGGTTGAGGAGGATGCAATGAGGTTGAGGAGGATGCAATGAGGGAGGTTGAGGAGGATGCAATGAGGTTGAGGAGGATGCAATGAGGTTGAGGAGGATGCAATGAGGTTGAGGAGGATGCAATGAGGTTGAGGAGGATGCAATGAGGTTGAGGAGGATGCAATGAGGTTGAGGAGGATGCAATGAGGTTGAGGAGGATGCAATGAGGGAGGTTGAGGAGGATGCAATGAGGGAGGTTGAGGAGGATGCAATGAGGTTGAGGAGGATGCAATGAGGGAGGTTGAGGAGGATGCAATGAGGTTGAGGAGGATGCAATGAGGTTGAGGAGGATGCAATGAGGTTGAGGAGGATGCAATGAGGGAGGTTGAGGAGGATGCAATGAGGTTGAGGAGGATGCAATGAGGGAGGTTGAGGAGGATGCAATGAGGGAGGTTGAGGAGGATGCAATGAGGTTGAGGAGGATGCAATGAGGGAGGTTGAGGAGGATGCAATGAGGTTGAGGAGGATGCAATGAGGTTGAGGAGGATGCAATGAGGTTGAGGAGGATGCAATGAGGTTGAGGAGGATGCAATGAGGTTGAGGAGGATGCAATGAGGGAGTTTGAGGAGGATGCAATGAGGGAGGTTGAGGAGGATGCAATGAGGTTGAGGAGGATGCAATGAGGTTGAGGAGGATGCAATGAGGTTGAGGAGGATGCAATGAGGTTGAGGAGGATGCAATGAGGGAGGTTGAGGAGGATGCAATGAGGTTGAGGAGGATGCAATGAGGTTGAGGAGGATGCAATGAGGTTGAGGAGGATGCAATGAGGTTGAGGAGGATGCAATGAGGTTGAGGAGGATGCAATGAGGTTGAGGAGGATGCAATGAGGTTGAGGAGGATGCAATGAGGGAGGTTGAGGAGGATGCAATGAGGGAGGTTGAGGAGGATGCAATGAGGGAGGTTGAGGAGGATGCAATGAGGGAGGTTGAGGAGGATGCAATGAGGGAGGTTGAGGAGGATGCAATGAGGGAGGTTGAGGAGGATGCAATGAGGTTGAGGAGGATGCAATGAGGTTGAGGAGGATGCAATGAGGTTGAGGAGGATGCAATGAGGGAGGTTGAGGAGGATGCAATGAGGTTGAGGAGGATGCAATGAGGTTGAGGAGGATGCAATGAGGTTGAGGAGGATGCAATGAGGTTGAGGAGGATGCAATGAGGGAGGTTGAGGAGGATGCAATGAGGTTGAGGAGGATGCAATGAGGGAGGTTGAGGAGGATGCAATGAGGGAGGTTGAGGAGGATGCAATGAGGGAGGTTGAGGAGGATGCAATGAGGGAGGTTGAGGAGGATGCAATGAGGGAGGTTGAGGAGGATGCAATGAGGGAGGTTGAGGAGGATGCAATGAGGTTGAGGAGGATGCAATGAGGTTGAGGAGGATGCAATGAGGTTGAGGAGGATGCAATGAGGGAGGTTGAGGAGGATGCAATGAGGTTGAGGAGGATGCAATGAGGTTGAGGAGGATGCAATGAGGTTGAGGAGGATGCAATGAGGTTGAGGAGGATGCAATGAGGGAGGTTGAGGAGGATGCAATGAGGGAGGTTGAGGAGGATGCAATGAGGGAGGTTGAGGAGGATGCAATGAGGTTGAGGAGGATGCAATGAGGTTGAGGAGGATGCAATGAGGTTGAGGAGGATGCAATGAGGTTGAGGAGGATGCAATGAGGTTGAGGAAGATGCAATGAGGTTGAGGAGGATGCAATGAGGGAGGTTGAGGAGGATGCAATGAGGTTGAGGAGGATGCAATGAGGGAGGTTGAGGAGGATGCAATGAGGTTGAGGAGGATGCAATGAGGTTGAGGAGGATGCAATGAGGTTGAGGAGGATGCAATGAGGTTGAGGAGGATGCAATGAGGTTGAGGAGGATGCAATGAGGTTGAGGAGGATGCAATGAGGTTGAGGAGGATGCAATGAGGTTGAGGAGGATGCAATGAGGGAGGTTGAGGAGGATGCAATGAGGGAGGTTGAGGAGGATGCAATGAGGGAGGTTGAGGAGGATGCAATGAGGGAGGTTGAGGAGGATGCAATGAGGGAGGTTGAGGAGGATGCAATGAGGTTGAGGAAGATGCAATGAGGTTGAGGAGGATGCAATGAGGGAGGTTGAGGAGGATGCAATGAGGTTGAGGAGGATGCAATGAGGGAGGTTGAGGAGGATGCAATGAGGTTGAGGAGGATGCAATGAGGTTGAGGAGGATGCAATGAGGTTGAGGAGGATGCAATGAGGTTGAGGAGGATGCAATGAGGTTGAGGAGGATGCAATGAGGGAGGTTGAGGAGGATGCAATGAGGTTGAGGAGGATGCAATGAGGTTGAGGAGGATGCAATGAGGTTGAGGAGGATGCAATGAGGTTGAGGAGGATGCAATGAGGTTGAGGAGGATGCAATGAGGGAGGTTGAGGAGGATGCAATGAGGGAGGTTGAGGAGGATGCAATGAGGTTGAGGAGGATGCAATGAGGTTGAGGAGGATGCAATGAGGTTGAGGAGGATGCAATGAGGTTGAGGAGGATGCAATGAGGGAGGTTGAGGAGGATGCAATGAGGGAGGTTGAGGAGGATGCAATGAGGTTGAGGAGGATGCAATGAGGTTGAGGAGGATGCAATGAGGTTGAGGAAGATGCAATGAGGTTGAGGAGGATGCAATGAGGGAGGTTGAGGAGGATGCAATGAGGTTGAGGAGGATGCAATGAGGGAGGTTGAGGAGGATGCAATGAGGTTGAGGAGGATGCAATGAGGTTGAGGAGGATGCAATGAGGTTGAGGAGGATGCAATGAGGTTGAGGAGGATGCAATGAGGTTGAGGAGGATGCAATGAGGTTGAGGAGGATGCAATGAGGTTGAGGAGGATGCAATGAGGTTGAGGAGGATGCAATGAGGGAGGTTGAGGAGGATGCAATGAGGGAGGTTGAGGAGGATGCAATGAGGGAGGTTGAGGAGGATGCAATGAGGGAGGTTGAGGAGGATGCAATGAGGGAGGTTGAGGAGGATGCAATGAGGTTGAGGAAGATGCAATGAGGTTGAGGAGGATGCAATGAGGGAGGTTGAGGAGGATGCAATGAGGTTGAGGAGGATGCAATGAGGGAGGTTGAGGAGGATGCAATGAGGTTGAGGAGGATGCAATGAGGTTGAGGAGGATGCAATGAGGTTGAGGAGGATGCAATGAGGTTGAGGAGGATGCAATGAGGTTGAGGAGGATGCAATGAGGGAGGTTGAGGAGGATGCAATGAGGTTGAGGAGGATGCAATGAGGTTGAGGAGGATGCAATGAGGTTGAGGAGGATGCAATGAGGTTGAGGAGGATGCAATGAGGTTGAGGAGGATGCAATGAGGGAGGTTGAGGAGGATGCAATGAGGGAGGTTGAGGAGGATGCAATGAGGTTGAGGAGGATGCAATGAGGTTGAGGAGGATGCAATGAGGTTGAGGAGGATGCAATGAGGTTGAGGAGGATGCAATGAGGGAGGTTGAGGAGGATGCAATGAGGTTGAGGAGGATGCAATGAGGTTGAGGAGGATGCAATGAGGTTGAGGAGGATGCAATGAGGTTGAGGAGGATGCAATGAGGTTGAGGAGGATGCAATGAGGTTGAGGAGGATGCAATGAGGGAGGTTGAGGAGGATGCAATGAGGGAGGTTGAGGAGGATGCAATGAGGGAGGTTGAGGAGGATGCAATGAGGGAGGTTGAGGAGGATGCAATGAGGGAGGTTGAGGAGGATGCAATGAGGGAGGTTGAGGAGGATGCAATGAGGTTGAGGAGGATGCAATGAGGTTGAGGAGGATGCAATGAGGTTGAGGAGGATGCAATGAGGGAGGTTGAGGAGGATGCAATGAGGTTGAGGAGGATGCAATGAGGTTGAGGAGGATGCAATGAGGTTGAGGAGGATGCAATGAGGTTGAGGAGGATGCAATGAGGGAGGTTGAGGAGGATGCAATGAGGTTGAGGAGGATGCAATGAGGGAGGTTGAGGAGGATGCAATGAGGGAGGTTGAGGAGGATGCAATGAGGGAGGTTGAGGAGGATGCAATGAGGGAGGTTGAGGAGGATGCAATGAGGGAGGTTGAGGAGGATGCAATGAGGGAGGTTGAGGAGGATGCAATGAGGTTGAGGAGGATGCAATGAGGTTGAGGAGGATGCAATGAGGTTGAGGAGGATGCAATGAGGGAGGTTGAGGAGGATGCAATGAGGTTGAGGAGGATGCAATGAGGTTGAGGAGGATGCAATGAGGTTGAGGAGGATGCAATGAGGTTGAGGAGGATGCAATGAGGGAGGTTGAGGAGGATGCAATGAGGGAGGTTGAGGAGGATGCAATGAGGGAGGTTGAGGAGGATGCAATGAGGTTGAGGAGGATGCAATGAGGTTGAGGAGGATGCAATGAGGTTGAGGAGGATGCAATGAGGTTGAGGAGGATGCAATGAGGTTGAGGAAGATGCAATGAGGTTGAGGAGGATGCAATGAGGGAGGTTGAGGAGGATGCAATGAGGTTGAGGAGGATGCAATGAGGGAGGTTGAGGAGGATGCAATGAGGTTGAGGAGGATGCAATGAGGTTGAGGAGGATGCAATGAGGTTGAGGAGGATGCAATGAGGTTGAGGAGGATGCAATGAGGTTGAGGAGGATGCAATGAGGTTGAGGAGGATGCAATGAGGTTGAGGAGGATGCAATGAGGGAGGTTGAGGAGGATGCAATGAGGGAGGTTGAGGAGGATGCAATGAGGGAGGTTGAGGAGGATGCAATGAGGGAGGTTGAGGAGGATGCAATGAGGGAGGTTGAGGAGGATGCAATGAGGTTGAGGAAGATGCAATGAGGTTGAGGAGGATGCAATGAGGGAGGTTGAGGAGGATGCAATGAGGTTGAGGAGGATGCAATGAGGGAGGTTGAGGAGGATGCAATGAGGTTGAGGAGGATGCAATGAGGTTGAGGAGGATGCAATGAGGTTGAGGAGGATGCAATGAGGTTGAGGAGGATGCAATGAGGTTGAGGAGGATGCAATGAGGGAGGTTGAGGAGGATGCAATGAGGGAGGTTGAGGAGGATGCAATGAGGTTGAGGAGGATGCAATGAGGGAGGTTGAGGAGGATGCAATGAGGTTGAGGAGGATGCAATGAGGTTGAGGAGGATGCAATGAGGTTGAGGAGGATGCAATGAGGGAGGTTGAGGAGGATGCAATGAGGTTGAGGAGGATGCAATGAGGGAGGTTGAGGAGGATGCAATGAGGGAGGTTGAGGAGGATGCAATGAGGTTGAGGAGGATGCAATGAGGGAGGTTGAGGAGGATGCAATGAGGTTGAGGAGGATGCAATGAGGTTGAGGAGGATGCAATGAGGTTGAGGAGGATGCAATGAGGTTGAGGAGGATGCAATGAGGTTGAGGAGGATGCAATGAGGTTGAGGAGGATGCAATGAGGTTGAGGAGGATGCAATGAGGTTGAGGAGGATGCAATGAGGTTGAGGAGGATGCAATGAGGGAGGTTGAGGAGGATGCAATGAGGTTGAGGAGGATGCAATGAGGTTGAGGAGGATGCAATGAGGTTGAGGAGGATGCAATGAGGTTGAGGAGGATGCAATGAGGGAGGTTGAGGAGGATGCAATGAGGTTGAGGAGGATGCAATGAGGTTGAGGAGGATGCAATGAGGTTGAGGAGGATGCAATGAGGTTGAGGAGGATGCAATGAGGTTGAGGAGGATGCAATGAGGTTGAGGAGGATGCAATGAGGTTGAGGAGGATGCAATGAGGGAGGTTGAGGAGGATGCAATGAGGGAGGTTGAGGAGGATGCAATGAGGGAGGTTGAGGAGGATGCAATGAGGGAGGTTGAGGAGGATGCAATGAGGGAGGTTGAGGAGGATGCAATGAGGGAGGTTGAGGAGGATGCAATGAGGTTGAGGAGGATGCAATGAGGTTGAGGAGGATGCAATGAGGTTGAGGAGGATGCAATGAAGGAGGTTGAGGAGGATGCAATGAGGTTGAGGAGGATGCAATGAGGTTGAGGAGGATGCAATGAGGTTGAGGAGGATGCAATGAGGTTGAGGAGGATGCAATGAGGGAGGTTGAGGAGGATGCAATGAGGGAGGTTGAGGAGGATGCAATGAGGGAGGTTGAGGAGGATGCAATGAGGTTGAGGAGGATGCAATGAGGTTGAGGAGGATGCAATGAGGTTGAGGAGGATGCAATGAGGTTGAGGAGGATGCAATGAGGTTGAGGAAGATGCAATGAGGTTGAGGAGGATGCAATGAGGGAGGTTGAGGAGGATGCAATGAGGTTGAGGAGGATGCAATGAGGGAGGTTGAGGAGGATGCAATGAGGTTGAGGAGGATGCAATGAGGTTGAGGAGGATGCAATGAGGTTGAGGAGGATGCAATGAGGTTGAGGAGGATGCAATGAGGTTGAGGAGGATGCAATGAGGTTGAGGAGGATGCAATGAGGTTGAGGAGGATGCAATGAGGTTGAGGAGGATGCAATGAGGGAGGTTGAGGAGGATGCAATGAGGGAGGTTGAGGAGGATGCAATGAGGGAGGTTGAGGAGGATGCAATGAGGGAGGTTGAGGAGGATGCAATGAGGGAGGTTGAGGAGGATGCAATGAGGTTGAGGAAGATGCAATGAGGTTGAGGAGGATGCAATGAGGGAGGTTGAGGAGGATGCAATGAGGTTGAGGAGGATGCAATGAGGGAGGTTGAGGAGGATGCAATGAGGTTGAGGAGGATGCAATGAGGTTGAGGAGGATGCAATGAGGTTGAGGAGGATGCAATGAGGTTGAGGAGGATGCAATGAGGTTGAGGAGGATGCAATGAGGGAGGTTGAGGAGGATGCAATGAGGTTGAGGAGGATGCAATGAGGTTGAGGAGGATGCAATGAGGTTGAGGAGGATGCAATGAGGTTGAGGAGGATGCAATGAGGTTGAGGAGGATGCAATGAGGTTGAGGAGGATGCAATGAGGGAGGTTGAGGAGGATGCAATGAGGGAGGTTGAGGAGGATGCAATGAGGGAGGTTGAGGAGGATGCAATGAGGGAGGTTGAGGAGGATGCAATGAGGGAGGTTGAGGAGGATGCAATGAGGGAGGTTGAGGAGGATGCAATGAGGTTGAGGAGGATGCAATGAGGTTGAGGAGGATGCAATGAGGTTGAGGAGGATGCAATGAGGGAGGTTGAGGAGGATGCAATGAGGTTGAGGAGGATGCAATGAGGTTGAGGAGGATGCAATGAGGTTGAGGAGGATGCAATGAGGTTGAGGAGGATGCAATGAGGGAGGTTGAGGAGGATGCAATGAGGTTGAGGAGGATGCAATGAGGGAGGTTGAGGAGGATGCAATGAGGGAGGTTGAGGAGGATGCAATGAGGGAGGTTGAGGAGGATGCAATGAGGGAGGTTGAGGAGGATGCAATGAGGGAGGTTGAGGAGGATGCAATGAGGGAGGTTGAGGAGGATGCAATGAGGTTGAGGAGGATGCAATGAGGTTGAGGAGGATGCAATGAGGTTGAGGAGGATGCAATGAGGTTGAGGAGGATGCAATGAGGTTGAGGAAGATGCAATGAGGTTGAGGAGGATGCAATGAGGGAGGTTGAGGAGGATGCAATGAGGTTGAGGAGGATGCAATGAGGGAGGTTGAGGAGGATGCAATGAGGTTGAGGAGGATGCAATGAGGTTGAGGAGGATGCAATGAGGTTGAGGAGGATGCAATGAGGTTGAGGAGGATGCAATGAGGTTGAGGAGGATGCAATGAGGTTGAGGAGGATGCAATGAGGTTGAGGAGGATGCAATGAGGGAGGTTGAGGAGGATGCAATGAGGGAGGTTGAGGAGGATGCAATGAGGTTGAGGAGGATGCAATGAGGGAGGTTGAGGAGGATGCAATGAGGTTGAGGAGGATGCAATGAGGTTGAGGAGGATGCAATGAGGGAGGTTGAGGAGGATGCAATGAGGTTGAGGAGGATGCAATGAGGGAGGTTGAGGAGGATGCAATGAGGTTGAGGAGGATGCAATGAGGGAGGTTGAGGAGGATGCAATGAGGTTGAGGAGGATGCAATGAGGGAGGTTGAGGAGGATGCAATGAGGGAGGTTGAGGAGGATGCAATGAGGGAGGTTGAGGAGGATGCAATGAGGTTGAGGAGGATGCAATGAGGGAGGTTGAGGAGGATGCAATGAGGTTGAGGAGGATGCAATGAGGGAGGTTGAGGAGGATGCAATGAGGGAGGTTGAGGAGGATGCAATGAGGGAGGTTGAGGAGGATGCAATGAGGTTGAGGATGATGCAATGAGGTTGAGGAGGATGCAATGAGGTTGAGGAGGATGCAATGAGGGAGGTTGAGGAGGATGCAATGAGGTTGAGGAAGATGCAATGAGGTTGAGGAGGATGCAATGAGGTTGAGGAGGATGCAATGAGGTTGAGGAGGATGCAATGAGGTTGAGGAGGATGCAATGAGGTTGAGGAGGATGCAATGAGGTTGAGGAGGATGCAATGAGGTTGAGGAGGATGCAATGAGGTTGAGGAGGATGCAATGAGGTTGAGGAGGATGCAATGAGGGAGGTTGAGGAGGATGCAATGATGGAGGTTGAGGAGGATGCAATGAGGTTGAGGAGGATGCAATGAGGGAGGTTGAGGAGGATGCAATGAGGTTGAGGAGGATGCAATGAGGTTGAGGAGGATGCAATGAGGTTGAGGAGGATGCAATGAGGTTGAGGAGGATGCAATGAGGTTGAGGAGGATGCAATGAGGTTGAGGAGGATGCAATGAGGTTGAGGAGGATGCAATGAGGGAGGTTGAGGAGGATGCAATGAGGGAGGTTGAGGAGGATGCAATGAGGTTGAGGAGGATGCAATGAGGTTGAGGAGGATGCAATGAGGTTGAGGAGGATGCAATGAGGTTGAGGAGGATGCAATGAGGGAGGTTGAGGAGGATGCAATGAGGTTGAGGAGGATGCAATGAGGTTGAGGAGGATGCAATGAGGTTGAGGAGGATGCAATGAGGTTGAGGAGGATGCAATGAGGTTGAGGAGGATGCAATGAGGGAGGTTGAGGAGGATGCAATGAGGGAGGTTGAGGAGGATGCAATGAGGGAGGTTGAGGAGGATGCAATGAGGGAGGTTGAGGAGGATGCAATGAGGGAGGTTGAGGAGGATGCAATGAGGGAGGTTGAGGAGGATGCAATGAGGGAGGTTGAGGAGGATGCAATGAGGGAGGTTGAGGAGGATGCAATGAGGTTGAGGAGGATGCAATGAGGTTGAGGAGGATGCAATGAGGTTGAGGAGGATGCAATGAGGGAGGTTGAGGAGGATGCAATGAGGTTGAGGAGGATGCAATGAGGTTGAGGAGGATGCAATGAGGTTGAGGAGGATGCAATGAGGTTGAGGAGGATGCAATGAGGGAGGTTGAGGAGGATGCAACGAGGTTGAGGAGGATGCAATGAGGGAGGTTGAGGAGGATGCAATGAGGTTGAGGAGGATGCAATGAGGTTGAGGAGGATGCAATGAGGGAGGTTGAGGAGGATGCAATGAGGTTGAGGAGGATGCAATGAGGTTGAGGAGGATGCAATGAGGGAGGTTGAGGAGGATGCAATGAGGGAGGTTGAGGAGGATGCAATGAGGGAGGTTGAGGAGGATGCAATGAGGTTGAGGAGGATGCAATGAGGTTGAGGAGGATGCAATGAGGTTGAGGAGGATGCAATGAGGTTGAGGAGGATGCAATGAGGTTGAGGAAGATGCAATGAGGTTGAGGAGGATGCAATGAGGGAGGTTGAGGAGGATGCAATGAGGTTGAGGAGGATGCAATGAGGGAGGTTGAGGAGGATGCAATGAGGTTGAGGAGGATGCAATGAGGTTGAGGAGGATGCAATGAGGTTGAGGAGGATGCAATGAGGTTGAGGAGGATGCAATGAGGTTGAGGAGGATGCAATGAGGTTGAGGAGGATGCAATGAGGTTGAGGAGGATGCAATGAGGGAGGTTGAGGAGGATGCAATGAGGGAGGTTGAGGAGGATGCAATGAGGTTGAGGAGGATGCAATGAGGGAGGTTGAGGAGGATGCAATGAGGTTGAGGAGGATGCAATGAGGTTGAGGAGGATGCAATGAGGTTGAGGAGGATGCAATGAGGGAGGTTGAGGAGGATGCAATGAGGTTGAGGAGGATGCAATGAGGGAGGTTGAGGAGGATGCAATGAGGGAGGTTGAGGAGGATGCAATGAGGTTGAGGAGGATGCAATGAGGGAGGTTGAGGAGGATGCAATGAGGTTGAGGAGGATGCAATGAGGTTGAGGAGGATGCAATGAGGTTGAGGAGGATGCAATGAGGTTGAGGAGGATGCAATGAGGTTGAGGAGGATGCAATGAGGGAGGTTGAGGAGGATGCAATGAGGGAGGTTGAGGAGGATGCAATGAGGTTGAGGAGGATGCAATGAGGTTGAGGAGGATGCAATGAGGTTGAGGAGGATGCAATGAGGTTGAGGAGGATGCAATGAGGGAGGTTGAGGAGGATGCAATGAGGTTGAGGAGGATGCAATGAGGTTGAGGAGGATGCAATGAGGTTGAGGAGGATGCAATGAGGTTGAGGAGGATGCAATGAGGTTGAGGAGGATGCAATGAGGTTGAGGAGGATGCAATGAGGTTGAGGAGGATGCAATGAGGGAGGTTGAGGAGGATGCAATGAGGGAGGTTGAGGAGGATGCAATGAGGGAGGTTGAGGAGGATGCAATGAGGGAGGTTGAGGAGGATGCAATGAGGGAGGTTGAGGAGGATGCAATGAGGGAGGTTGAGGAGGATGCAATGAGGTTGAGGAGGATGCAATGAGGTTGAGGAGGATGCAATGAGGTTGAGGAGGATGCAATGAGGGAGGTTGAGGAGGATGCAATGAGGTTGAGGAGGATGCAATGAGGTTGAGGAGGATGCAATGAGGTTGAGGAGGATGCAATGAGGTTGAGGAGGATGCAATGAGGGAGGTTGAGGAGGATGCAACGAGGTTGAGGAGGATGCAATGAGGGAGGTTGAGGAGGATGCAATGAGGTTGAGGAGGATGCAATGAGGTTGAGGAGGATGCAATGAGGGAGGTTGAGGAGGATGCAATGAGGTTGAGGAGGATGCAATGAGGTTGAGGAGGATGCAATGAGGGAGGTTGAGGAGGATGCAATGAGGGAGGTTGAGGAGGATGCAATGAGGGAGGTTGAGGAGGATGCAATGAGGTTGAGGAGGATGCAATGAGGTTGAGGAGGATGCAATGAGGTTGAGGAGGATGCAATGAGGTTGAGGAGGATGCAATGAGGTTGAGGAAGATGCAATGAGGTTGAGGAGGATGCAATGAGGGAGGTTGAGGAGGATGCAATGAGGTTGAGGAGGATGCAATGAGGGAGGTTGAGGAGGATGCAATGAGGTTGAGGAGGATGCAATGAGGTTGAGGAGGATGCAATGAGGTTGAGGAGGATGCAATGAGGTTGAGGAGGATGCAATGAGGTTGAGGAGGATGCAATGAGGTTGAGGAGGATGCAATGAGGGAGGTTGAGGAGGATGCAATGAGGGAGGTTGAGGAGGATGCAATGAGGTTGAGGAGGATGCAATGAGGGAGGTTGAGGAGGATGCAATGAGGTTGAGGAGGATGCAATGAGGTTGAGGAGGATGCAATGAGGTTGAGGAGGATGCAATGAGGGAGGTTGAGGAGGATGCAATGAGGTTGAGGAGGATGCAATGAGGGAGGTTGAGGAGGATGCAATGAGGGAGGTTGAGGAGGATGCAATGAGGTTGAGGAGGATGCAATGAGGGAGGTTGAGGAGGATGCAATGAGGTTGAGGAGGATGCAATGAGGTTGAGGAGGATGCAATGAGGTTGAGGAGGATGCAATGAGGTTGAGGAGGATGCAATGAGGTTGAGGAGGATGCAATGAGGGAGGTTGAGGAGGATGCAATGAGGGAGGTTGAGGAGGATGCAATGAGGTTGAGGAGGATGCAATGAGGTTGAGGAGGATGCAATGAGGTTGAGGAGGATGCAATGAGGTTGAGGAGGATGCAATGAGGGAGGTTGAGGAGGATGCAATGAGGTTGAGGAGGATGCAATGAGGTTGAGGAGGATGCAATGAGGTTGAGGAGGATGCAATGAGGTTGAGGAGGATGCAATGAGGTTGAGGAGGATGCAATGAGGTTGAGGAGGATGCAATGAGGTTGAGGAGGATGCAATGAGGGAGGTTGAGGAGGATGCAATGAGGGAGGTTGAGGAGGATGCAATGAGGGAGGTTGAGGAGGATGCAATGAGGGAGGTTGAGGAGGATGCAATGAGGGAGGTTGAGGAGGATGCAATGAGGGAGGTTGAGGAGGATGCAATGAGGTTGAGGAGGATGCAATGAGGTTGAGGAGGATGCAATGAGGTTGAGGAGGATGCAATGAGGGAGGTTGAGGAGGATGCAATGAGGTTGAGGAGGATGCAATGAGGTTGAGGAGGATGCAATGAGGTTGAGGAGGATGCAATGAGGTTGAGGAGGATGCAATGAGGGAGGTTGAGGAGGATGCAATGAGGTTGAGGAGGATGCAATGAGGGAGGTTGAGGAGGATGCAATGAGGGAGGTTGAGGAGGATGCAATGAGGGAGGTTGAGGAGGATGCAATGAGGGAGGTTGAGGAGGATGCAATGAGGGAGGTTGAGGAGGATGCAATGAGGGAGGTTGAGGAGGATGCAATGAGGTTGAGGAGGATGCAATGAGGTTGAGGAGGATGCAATGAGGTTGAGGAGGATGCAATGAGGGAGGTTGAGGAGGATGCAATGAGGTTGAGGAGGATGCAATGAGGTTGAGGAGGATGCAATGAGGTTGAGGAGGATGCAATGAGGTTGAGGAGGATGCAATGAGGGAGGTTGAGGAGGATGCAATGAGGGAGGTTGAGGAGGATGCAATGAGGGAGGTTGAGGAGGATGCAATGAGGTTGAGGAGGATGCAATGAGGTTGAGGAGGATGCAATGAGGTTGAGGAGGATGCAATGAGGTTGAGGAGGATGCAATGAGGTTGAGGAAGATGCAATGAGGTTGAGGAGGATGCAATGAGGGAGGTTGAGGAGGATGCAATGAGGTTGAGGAGGATGCAATGAGGGAGGTTGAGGAGGATGCAATGAGGTTGAGGAGGATGCAATGAGGTTGAGGAGGATGCAATGAGGTTGAGGAGGATGCAATGAGGTTGAGGAGGATGCAATGAGGGAGGTTGAGGAGGATGCAATGAGGGAGGTTGAGGAGGATGCAATGAGGGAGGTTGAGGAGGATGCAATGAGGGAGGTTGAGGAGGATGCAATGAGGGAGGTTGAGGAGGATGCAATGAGGTTGAGGAAGATGCAATGAGGTTGAGGAGGATGCAATGAGGGAGGTTGAGGAGGATGCAATGAGGTTGAGGAGGATGCAATGAGGGAGGTTGAGGAGGATGCAATGAGGTTGAGGAGGATGCAATGAGGTTGAGGAGGATGCAATGAGGTTGAGGAGGATGCAATGAGGTTGAGGAGGATGCAATGAGGTTGAGGAGGATGCAATGAGGGAGGTTGAGGAGGATGCAATGAGGGAGGTTGAGGAGGATGCAATGAGGTTGAGGAGGATGCAATGAGGGAGGTTGAGGAGGATGCAATGAGGTTGAGGAGGATGCAATGAGGTTGAGGAGGATGCAATGAGGTTGAGGAGGATGCAATGAGGGAGGTTGAGGAGGATGCAATGAGGTTGAGGAGGATGCAATGAGGGAGGTTGAGGAGGATGCAATGAGGGAGGTTGAGGAGGATGCAATGAGGTTGAGGAGGATGCAATGAGGGAGGTTGAGGAGGATGCAATGAGGTTGAGGAGGATGCAATGAGGTTGAGGAGGATGCAATGAGGTTGAGGAGGATGCAATGAGGTTGAGGAGGATGCAATGAGGTTGAGGAGGATGCAATGAGGTTGAGGAGGATGCAATGAGGTTGAGGAGGATGCAATGAGGTTGAGGAGGATGCAATGAGGTTGAGGAGGATGCAATGAGGGAGGTTGAGGAGGATGCAATGAGGGAGGTTGAGGAGGATGCAATGAGGTTGAGGAGGATGCAATGAGGTTGAGGAGGATGCAATGAGGTTGAGGAGGATGCAATGAGGTTGAGGAGGATGCAATGAGGGAGGTTGAGGAGGATGCAATGAGGTTGAGGAGGATGCAATGAGGTTGAGGAGGATGCAATGAGGTTGAGGAGGATGCAATGAGGTTGAGGAGGATGCAATGAGGTTGAGGAGGATGCAATGAGGTTGAGGAGGATGCAATGAGGTTGAGGAGGATGCAATGAGGGAGGTTGAGGAGGATGCAATGAGGGAGGTTGAGGAGGATGCAATGAGGGAGGTTGAGGAGGATGCAATGAGGGAGGTTGAGGAGGATGCAATGAGGGAGGTTGAGGAGGATGCAATGAGGGAGGTTGAGGAGGATGCAATGAGGTTGAGGAGGATGCAATGAGGTTGAGGAGGATGCAATGAGGTTGAGGAGGATGCAATGAAGGAGGTTGAGGAGGATGCAATGAGGTTGAGGAGGATGCAATGAGGTTGAGGAGGATGCAATGAGGTTGAGGAGGATGCAATGAGGTTGAGGAGGATGCAATGAGGGAGGTTGAGGAGGATGCAATGAGGGAGGTTGAGGAGGATGCAATGAGGGAGGTTGAGGAGGATGCAATGAGGTTGAGGAGGATGCAATGAGGTTGAGGAGGATGCAATGAGGTTGAGGAGGATGCAATGAGGTTGAGGAGGATGCAATGAGGTTGAGGAAGATGCAATGAGGTTGAGGAGGATGCAATGAGGGAGGTTGAGGAGGATGCAATGAGGTTGAGGAGGATGCAATGAGGGAGGTTGAGGAGGATGCAATGAGGTTGAGGAGGATGCAATGAGGTTGAGGAGGATGCAATGAGGTTGAGGAGGATGCAATGAGGTTGAGGAGGATGCAATGAGGTTGAGGAGGATGCAATGAGGTTGAGGAGGATGCAATGAGGTTGAGGAGGATGCAATGAGGTTGAGGAGGATGCAATGAGGTTGAGGAGGATGCAATGAGGGAGGTTGAGGAGGATGCAATGAGGGAGGTTGAGGAGGATGCAATGAGGGAGGTTGAGGAGGATGCAATGAGGGAGGTTGAGGAGGATGCAATGAGGGAGGTTGAGGAGGATGCAATGAGGTTGAGGAAGATGCAATGAGGTTGAGGAGGATGCAATGAGGGAGGTTGAGGAGGATGCAATGAGGTTGAGGAGGATGCAATGAGGGAGGTTGAGGAGGATGCAATGAGGTTGAGGAGGATGCAATGAGGTTGAGGAGGATGCAATGAGGTTGAGGAGGATGCAATGAGGTTGAGGAGGATGCAATGAGGTTGAGGAGGATGCAATGAGGGAGGTTGAGGAGGATGCAATGAGGTTGAGGAGGATGCAATGAGGTTGAGGAGGATGCAATGAGGTTGAGGAGGATGCAATGAGGTTGAGGAGGATGCAATGAGGTTGAGGAGGATGCAATGAGGTTGAGGAGGATGCAATGAGGTTGAGGAGGATGCAATGAGGGAGGTTGAGGAGGATGCAATGAGGGAGGTTGAGGAGGATGCAATGAGGGAGGTTGAGGAGGATGCAATGAGGGAGGTTGAGGAGGATGCAATGAGGGAGGTTGAGGAGGATGCAATGAGGGAGGTTGAGGAGGATGCAATGAGGTTGAGGAGGATGCAATGAGGTTGAGGAGGATGCAATGAGGTTGAGGAGGATGCAATGAGGGAGGTTGAGGAGGATGCAATGAGGTTGAGGAGGATGCAATGAGGTTGAGGAGGATGCAATGAGGTTGAGGAGGATGCAATGAGGTTGAGGAGGATGCAATGAGGTTGAGGAGGATGCAATGAGGGAGGTTGAGGAGGATGCAATGAGGTTGAGGAGGATGCAATGAGGGAGGTTGAGGAGGATGCAATGAGGGAGGTTGAGGAGGATGCAATGAGGGAGGTTGAGGAGGATGCAATGAGGGAGGTTGAGGAGGATGCAATGAGGGAGGTTGAGGAGGATGCAATGAGGGAGGTTGAGGAGGATGCAATGAGGTTGAGGAGGATGCAATGAGGTTGAGGAGGATGCAATGAGGTTGAGGAGGATGCAATGAGGTTGAGGAGGATGCAATGAGGTTGAGGAAGATGCAATGAGGTTGAGGAGGATGCAATGAGGGAGGTTGAGGAGGATGCAATGAGGTTGAGGAGGATGCAATGAGGGAGGTTGAGGAGGATGCAATGAGGTTGAGGAGGATGCAATGAGGTTGAGGAGGATGCAATGAGGTTGAGGAGGATGCAATGAGGTTGAGGAGGATGCAATGAGGTTGAGGAGGATGCAATGAGGTTGAGGAGGATGCAATGAGGTTGAGGAGGATGCAATGAGGGAGGTTGAGGAGGATGCAATGAGGGAGGTTGAGGAGGATGCAATGAGGTTGAGGAGGATGCAATGAGGGAGGTTGAGGAGGATGCAATGAGGTTGAGGAGGATGCAATGAGGTTGAGGAGGATGCAATGAGGTTGAGGAGGATGCAATGAGGGAGGTTGAGGAGGATGCAATGAGGTTGAGGAGGATGCAATGAGGGAGGTTGAGGAGGATGCAATGAGGTTGAGGAGGATGCAATGAGGGAGGTTGAGGAGGATGCAATGAGGTTGAGGAGGATGCAATGAGGGAGGTTGAGGAGGATGCAATGAGGGAGGTTGAGGAGGATGCAATGAGGGAGGTTGAGGAGGATGCAATGAGGTTGAGGAGGATGCAATGAGGGAGGTTGAGGAGGATGCAATGAGGGAGGTTGAGGAGGATGCAATGAGGGAGGTTGAGGAGGATGCAATGAGGTTGAGGATGATGCAATGAGGTTGAGGAGGATGCAATGAGGTTGAGGAGGATGCAATGAGGGAGGTTGAGGAGGATGCAATGAGGTTGAGGAAGATGCAATGAGGTTGAGGAGGATGCAATGAGGTTGAGGAGGATGCAATGAGGTTGAGGAGGATGCAATGAGGTTGAGGAGGATGCAATGAGGTTGAGGAGGATGCAATGAGGTTGAGGAGGATGCAATGAGGTTGAGGAGGATGCAATGAGGTTGAGGAGGATGCAATGAGGTTGAGGAGGATGCAATGAGGGAGGTTGAGGAGGATGCAATGAGGGAGGTTGAGGAGGATGCAATGAGGTTGAGGAGGATGCAATGAGGGAGGTTGAGGAGGATGCAATGAGGTTGAGGAGGATGCAATGAGGTTGAGGAGGATGCAATGAGGTTGAGGAGGATGCAATGAGGTTGAGGAGGATGCAATGAGGTTGAGGAGGATGCAATGAGGTTGAGGAGGATGCAATGAGGTTGAGGAGGATGCAATGAGGGAGGTTGAGGAGGATGCAATGAGGGAGGTTGAGGAGGATGCAATGAGGTTGAGGAGGATGCAATGAGGTTGAGGAGGATGCAATGAGGTTGAGGAGGATGCAATGAGGTTGAGGAGGATGCAATGAGGGAGGTTGAGGAGGATGCAATGAGGTTGAGGAGGATGCAATGAGGTTGAGGAGGATGCAATGAGGTTGAGGAGGATGCAATGAGGTTGAGGAGGATGCAATGAGGTTGAGGAGGATGCAATGAGGGAGGTTGAGGAGGATGCAATGAGGGAGGTTGAGGAGGATGCAATGAGGGAGGTTGAGGAGGATGCAATGAGGGAGGTTGAGGAGGATGCAATGAGGGAGGTTGAGGAGGATGCAATGAGGGAGGTTGAGGAGGATGCAATGAGGGAGGTTGAGGAGGATGCAATGAGGTTGAGGAGGATGCAATGAGGTTGAGGAGGATGCAATGAGGTTGAGGAGGATGCAATGAGGGAGGTTGAGGAGGATGCAATGAGGTTGAGGAGGATGCAATGAGGTTGAGGAGGATGCAATGAGGTTGAGGAGGATGCAATGAGGTTGAGGAGGATGCAATGAGGGAGGTTGAGGAGGATGCAATGAGGGAGGTTGAGGAGGATGCAATGAGGGAGGTTGAGGAGGATGCAATGAGGTTGAGGAGGATGCAATGAGGTTGAGGAGGATGCAATGAGGTTGAGGAGGATGCAATGAGGGAGGTTGAGGAGGATGCAATGAGGTTGAGGAGGATGCAATGAGGGAGGTTGAGGAGGATGCAATGAGGTTGAGGAGGATGCAATGAGGGAGGTTGAGGAGGATGCAATGAGGTTGAGGAGGATGCAATGAGGGAGGTTGAGGAGGATGCAATGAGGTTGAGGAGGATGCAATGAGGTTGAGGAGGATGCAATGAGGGAGGTTGAGGAGGATGCAATGAGGTTGAGGAGGATGCAATGAGGTTGAGGAGGATGCAATGAGGGAGGTTGAGGAGGATGCAATGAGGGAGGTTGAGGAGGATGCAATGAGGGAGGTTGAGGAGGATGCAATGAGGTTGAGGAGGATGCAATGAGGTTGAGGAGGATGCAATGAGGTTGAGGAGGATGCAATGAGGTTGAGGAGGATGCAATGAGGTTGAGGAAGATGCAATGAGGTTGAGGAGGATGCAATGAGGGAGGTTGAGGAGGATGCAATGAGGTTGAGGAGGATGCAATGAGGGAGGTTGAGGAGGATGCAATGAGGTTGAGGAGGATGCAATGAGGTTGAGGAGGATGCAATGAGGTTGAGGAGGATGCAATGAGGTTGAGGAGGATGCAATGAGGTTGAGGAGGATGCAATGAGGTTGAGGAGGATGCAATGAGGTTGAGGAGGATGCAATGAGGGAGGTTGAGGAGGATGCAATGAGGGAGGTTGAGGAGGATGCAATGAGGTTGAGGAGGATGCAATGAGGGAGGTTGAGGAGGATGCAATGAGGTTGAGGAGGATGCAATGAGGTTGAGGAGGATGCAATGAGGTTGAGGAGGATGCAATGAGGGAGGTTGAGGAGGATGCAATGAGGTTGAGGAGGATGCAATGAGGGAGGTTGAAGAGGATGCAATGAGGGAGGTTGAGGAGGATGCAATGAGGTTGAGGAGGATGCAATGAGGGAGGTTGAGGAGGATGCAATGAGGTTGAGGAGGATGCAATGAGGTTGAGGAGGATGCAATGAGGTTGAGGAGGATGCAATGAGGTTGAGGAGGATGCAATGAGGTTGAGGAGGATGCAATGAGGGAGGTTGAGGAGGATGCAATGAGGGAGGTTGAGGAGGATGCAATGAGGGAGGTTGAGGAGGATGCAATGAGGTTGAGGAGGATGCAATGAGGTTGAGGAGGATGCAATGAGGTTGAGGAGGATGCAATGAGGTTGAGGAGGATGCAATGAGGGAGGTTGAGGAGGATGCAATGAGGTTGAGGAGGATGCAATGAGGTTGAGGAGGATGCAATGAGGTTGAGGAGGATGCAATGAGGTTGAGGAGGATGCAATGAGGTTGAGGAGGATGCAATGAGGTTGAGGAAGATGCAATGAGGTTGAGGAGGATGCAATGAGGGAGGTTGAGGAGGATGCAATGAGGGAGGTTGAGGAGGATGCAATGAGGGAGGTTGAGGAGGATGCAATGAGGGAGGTTGAGGAGGATGCAATGAGGGAGGTTGAGGAGGATGCAATGAGGTTGAGGAGGATGCAATGAGGTTGAGGAGGATGCAATGAGGGAGGTTGAGGAGGATGCAATGAGGTTGAGGAGGATGCAATGAGGTTGAGGAGGATGCAATGAGGTTGAGGAGGATGCAATGAGGTTGAGGAGGATGCAATGAGGGAGGTTGAGGAGGATGCAATGAGGTTGAGGAGGATGCAATGAAGGAGGTTGAGGAGGATGCAATGAGGGAGGTTGAGGAGGATGCAATGAGGGAGGTTGAGGAGGATGCAATGAGGGAGGTTGAGGAGGATGCAATGAGGGAGGTTGAGGAGGATGCAATGAGGGAGGTTGAGGAGGATGCAATGAGGTTGAGGAGGATGCAATGAGGTTGAGGAGGATGCAATGAGGTTGAGGAGGATGCAATGAGGGAGGTTGAGGAGGATGCAATGAGGTTGAGGAGGATGCAATGAGGTTGAGGAGGATGCAATGAGGTTGAGGAGGATGCAATGAGGTTGAGGAGGATGCAATGAGGGAGGTTGAGGAGGATGCAATGAGGGAGGTTGAGGAGGATGCAATGAGGGAGGTTGAGGAGGATGCAATGAGGTTGAGGAGGATGCAATGAGGTTGAGGAGGATGCAATGAGGTTGAGGAGGATGCAATGAGGTTGAGGAGGATGCAATGAGGTTGAGGAAGATGCAATGAGGTTGAGGAGGATGCAATGAGGGAGGTTGAGGAGGATGCAATGAGGTTGAGGAGGATGCAATGAGGGAGGTTGAGGAGGATGCAATGAGGTTGAGGAGGATGCAATGAGGTTGAGGAGGATGCAATGAGGTTGAGGAGGATGCAATGAGGTTGAGGAGGATGCAATGAGGTTGAGGAGGATGCAATGAGGTTGAGGAGGATGCAATGAGGGAGGTTGAGGAGGATGCAATGAGGGAGGTTGAGGAGGATGCAATGAGGGAGGTTGAGGAGGATGCAATGAGGGAGGTTGAGGAGGATGCAATGAGGGAGGTTGAGGAGGATGCAATGAGGGAGGTTGAGGAGGATGCAATGAGGTTGAGGAAGATGCAATGAGGTTGAGGAGGATGCAATGAGGGAGGTTGAGGAGGATGCAATGAGGTTGAGGAGGATGCAATGAGGGAGGTTGAGGAGGATGCAATGAGGTTGAGGAGGATGCAATGAGGTTGAGGAGGATGCAATGAGGTTGAGGAGGATGCAATGAGGTTGAGGAGGATGCAATGAGGTTGAGGAGGATGCAATGAGGGAGGTTGAGGAGGATGCAATGAGGGAGGTTGAGGAGGATGCAATGAGGGAGGTTGAGGAGGATGCAATGAGGTTGAGGAGGATGCAATGAGGGAGGTTGAGGAGGATGCAATGAGGTTGAGGAGGATGCAATGAGGTTGAGGAGGATGCAATGAGGTTGAGGAGGATGCAATGAGGGAGGTTGAGGAGGATGCAATGAGGTTGAGGAGGATGCAATGAGGGAGGTTGAGGAGGATGCAATGAGGGAGGTTGAGGAGGATGCAATGAGGTTGAGGAGGATGCAATGAGGGAGGTTGAGGAGGATGCAATGAGGTTGAGGAGGATGCAATGAGGTTGAGGAGGATGCAATGAGGTTGAGGAGGATGCAATGAGGTTGAGGAGGATGCAATGAGGTTGAGGAGGATGCAATGAGGTTGAGGAGGATGCAATGAGGTTGAGGAGGATGCAATGAGGTTGAGGAGGATGCAATGAGGGAGGTTGAGGAGGATGCAATGAGGGAGGTTGAGGAGGATGCAATGAGGGAGGTTGAGGAGGATGCAATGAGGTTGAGGAGGATGCAATGAGGTTGAGGAGGATGCAATGAGGTTGAGGAGGATGCAATGAGGGAGGTTGAGGAGGATGCAATGAGGTTGAGGAGGATGCAATGAGGTTGAGGAGGATGCAATGAGGTTGAGGAGGATGCAATGAGGTTGAGGAGGATGCAATGAGGTTGAGGAGGATGCAATGAGGTTGAGGAGGATGCAATGAGGTTGAGGAGGATGCAATGAGGGAGGTTGAGGAGGATGCAATGAGGGAGGTTGAGGAGGATGCAATGAGGGAGGTTGAGGAGGATGCAATGAGGGAGGTTGAGGAGGATGCAATGAGGGAGGTTGAGGAGGATGCAATGAGGGAGGTTGAGGAGGATGCAATGAGGTTGAGGAGGATGCAATGAGGTTGAGGAGGATGCAATGAGGTTGAGGAGGATGCAATGAAGGAGGTTGAGGAGGATGCAATGAGGTTGAGGAGGATGCAATGAGGTTGAGGAGGATGCAATGAGGTTGAGGAGGATGCAATGAGGTTGAGGAGGATGCAATGAGGGAGGTTGAGGAGGATGCAATGAGGGAGGTTGAGGAGGATGCAATGAGGGAGGTTGAGGAGGATGCAATGAGGTTGAGGAGGATGCAATGAGGTTGAGGAGGATGCAATGAGGTTGAGGAGGATGCAATGAGGTTGAGGAGGATGCAATGAGGTTGAGGAAGATGCAATGAGGTTGAGGAGGATGCAATGAGGGAGGTTGAGGAGGATGCAATGAGGTTGAGGAGGATGCAATGAGGGAGGTTGAGGAGGATGCAATGAGGTTGAGGAGGATGCAATGAGGTTGAGGAGGATGCAATGAGGTTGAGGAGGATGCAATGAGGTTGAGGAGGATGCAATGAGGTTGAGGAGGATGCAATGAGGTTGAGGAGGATGCAATGAGGTTGAGGAGGATGCAATGAGGTTGAGGAGGATGCAATGAGGGAGGTTGAGGAGGATGCAATGAGGGAGGTTGAGGAGGATGCAATGAGGGAGGTTGAGGAGGATGCAATGAGGGAGGTTGAGGAGGATGCAATGAGGGAGGTTGAGGAGGATGCAATGAGGTTGAGGAAGATGCAATGAGGTTGAGGAGGATGCAATGAGGGAGGTTGAGGAGGATGCAATGAGGTTGAGGAGGATGCAATGAGGTTGAGGAGGATGCAATGAGGTTGAGGAGGATGCAATGAGGTTGAGGAGGATGCAATGAGGTTGAGGAGGATGCAATGAGGTTGAGGAGGATGCAATGAGGTTGAGGAGGATGCAATGAGGTTGAGGAGGATGCAATGAGGGAGGTTGAGGAGGATGCAATGAGGGAGGTTGAGGAGGATGCAATGAGGGAGGTTGAGGAGGATGCAATGAGGGAGGTTGAGGAGGATGCAATGAGGGAGGTTGAGGAGGATGCAATGAGGTTGAGGAAGATGCAATGAGGTTGAGGAGGATGCAATGAGGGAGGTTGAGGAGGATGCAATGAGGTTGAGGAGGATGCAATGAGGGAGGTTGAGGAGGATGCAATGAGGTTGAGGAGGATGCAATGAGGTTGAGGAGGATGCAATGAGGTTGAGGAGGATGCAATGAGGTTGAGGAGGATGCAATGAGGTTGAGGAGGATGCAATGAGGGAGGTTGAGGAGGATGCAATGAGGTTGAGGAGGATGCAATGAGGTTGAGGAGGATGCAATGAGGTTGAGGAGGATGCAATGAGGTTGAGGAGGATGCAATGAGGTTGAGGAGGATGCAATGAGGTTGAGGAGGATGCAATGAGGTTGAGGAGGATGCAATGAGGGAGGTTGAGGAGGATGCAATGAGGGAGGTTGAGGAGGATGCAATGAGGGAGGTTGAGGAGGATGCAATGAGGGAGGTTGAGGAGGATGCAATGAGGGAGGTTGAGGAGGATGCAATGAGGGAGGTTGAGGAGGATGCAATGAGGTTGAGGAGGATGCAATGAGGTTGAGGAGGATGCAATGAGGTTGAGGAGGATGCAATGAGGGAGGTTGAGGAGGATGCAATGAGGTTGAGGAGGATGCAATGAGGTTGAGGAGGATGCAATGAGGTTGAGGAGGATGCAATGAGGTTGAGGAGGATGCAATGAGGGAGGTTGAGGAGGATGCAATGAGGTTGAGGAGGATGCAATGAGGGAGGTTGAGGAGGATGCAATGAGGGAGGTTGAGGAGGATGCAATGAGGGAGGTTGAGGAGGATGCAATGAGGGAGGTTGAGGAGGATGCAATGAGGGAGGTTGAGGAGGATGCAATGAGGGAGGTTGAGGAGGATGCAATGAGGTTGAGGAGGATGCAATGAGGTTGAGGAGGATGCAATGAGGTTGAGGAGGATGCAATGAGGGAGGTTGAGGAGGATGCAATGAGGTTGAGGAGGATGCAATGAGGTTGAGGAGGATGCAATGAGGTTGAGGAGGATGCAATGAGGTTGAGGAGGATGCAATGAGGGAGGTTGAGGAGGATGCAATGAGGGAGGTTGAGGAGGATGCAATGAGGGAGGTTGAGGAGGATGCAATGAGGTTGAGGAGGATGCAATGAGGTTGAGGAGGATGCAATGAGGTTGAGGAGGATGCAATGAGGTTGAGGAGGATGCAATGAGGTTGAGGAAGATGCAATGAGGTTGAGGAGGATGCAATGAGGGAGGTTGAGGAGGATGCAATGAGGTTGAGGAGGATGCAATGAGGGAGGTTGAGGAGGATGCAATGAGGTTGAGGAGGATGCAATGAGGTTGAGGAGGATGCAATGAGGTTGAGGAGGATGCAATGAGGTTGAGGAGGATGCAATGAGGTTGAGGAGGATGCAATGAGGTTGAGGAGGATGCAATGAGGTTGAGGAGGATGCAATGAGGTTGAGGAGGATGCAATGAGGGAGGTTGAGGAGGATGCAATGAGGGAGGTTGAGGAGGATGCAATGAGGGAGGTTGAGGAGGATGCAATGAGGGAGGTTGAGGAGGATGCAATGAGGGAGGTTGAGGAGGATGCAATGAGGTTGAGGAAGATGCAATGAGGTTGAGGAGGATGCAATGAGGGAGGTTGAGGAGGATGCAATGAGGTTGAGGAGGATGCAATGAGGGAGGTTGAGGAGGATGCAATGAGGTTGAGGAGGATGCAATGAGGTTGAGGAGGATGCAATGAGGTTGAGGAGGATGCAATGAGGTTGAGGAGGATGCAATGAGGTTGAGGAGGATGCAATGAGGTTGAGGAGGATGCAATGAGGGAGGTTGAGGAGGATGCAATGAGGGAGGTTGAGGAGGATGCAATGAGGTTGAGGAGGATGCAATGAGGGAGGTTGAGGAGGATGCAATGAGGTTGAGGAGGATGCAATGAGGTTGAGGAGGATGCAATGAGGTTGAGGAGGATGCAATGAGGGAGGTTGAGGAGGATGCAATGAGGTTGAGGAGGATGCAATGAGGGAGGTTGAGGAGGATGCAATGAGGGAGGTTGAGGAGGATGCAATGAGGTTGAGGAGGATGCAATGAGGGAGGTTGAGGAGGATGCAATGAGGTTGAGGAGGATGCAATGAGGTTGAGGAGGATGCAATGAGGTTGAGGAGGATGCAATGAGGTTGAGGAGGATGCAATGAGGGAGGTTGAGGAGGATGCAATGAGGGAGGTTGAGGAGGATGCAATGAGGTTGAGGAGGATGCAATGAGGTTGAGGAGGATGCAATGAGGTTGAGGAGGATGCAATGAGGTTGAGGAGGATGCAATGAGGGAGGTTGAGGAGGATGCAATGAGGTTGAGGAGGATGCAATGAGGTTGAGGAGGATGCAATGAGGTTGAGGAGGATGCAATGAGGTTGAGGAGGATGCAATGAGGTTGAGGAGGATGCAATGAGGTTGAGGAGGATGCAATGAGGTTGAGGAGGATGCAATGAGGGAGGTTGAGGAGGATGCAATGAGGGAGGTTGAGGAGGATGCAATGAGGGAGGTTGAGGAGGATGCAATGAGGGAGGTTGAGGAGGATGCAATGAGGGAGGTTGAGGAGGATGCAATGAGGGAGGTTGAGGAGGATGCAATGAGGTTGAGGAGGATGCAATGAGGTTGAGGAGGATGCAATGAGGTTGAGGAGGATGCAATGAGGTTGAGGAGGATGCAATGAGGTTGAGGAGGATGCAATGAGGTTGAGGAGGATGCAATGAGGTTGAGGAGGATGCAATGAGGGAGGTTGAGGAGGATGCAATGAGGGAGGTTGAGGAGGATGCAATGAGGGAGGTTGAGGAGGATGCAATGAGGGAGGTTGAGGAGGATGCAATGAGGGAGGTTGAGGAGGATGCAATGAGGTTGAGGAAGATGCAATGAGGTTGAGGAGGATGCAATGAGGGAGGTTGAGGAGGATGCAATGAGGTTGAGGAGGATGCAATGAGGGAGGTTGAGGAGGATGCAATGAGGTTGAGGAGGATGCAATGAGGTTGAGGAGGATGCAATGAGGTTGAGGAGGATGCAATGAGGGAGGTTGAGGAGGATGCAATGAGGTTGAGGAGGATGCAATGAGGTTGAGGAGGATGCAATGAGGTTGAGGAGGATGCAATGAGGTTGAGGAGGATGCAATGAGGGAGGTTGAGGAGGATGCAATGAGGGAGGTTGAGGAGGATGCAATGAGGGAGGTTGAGGAGGATGCAATGAGGTTGAGGAGGATGCAATGAGGTTGAGGAGGATGCAATGAGGTTGAGGAGGATGCAATGAGGTTGAGGAGGATGCAATGAGGTTGAGGAAGATGCAATGAGGTTGAGGAGGATGCAATGAGGGAGGTTGAGGAGGATGCAATGAGGTTGAGGAGGATGCAATGAGGGAGGTTGAGGAGGATGCAATGAGGTTGAGGAGGATGCAATTAGGTTGAGGAGGATGCAATGAGGTTGAGGAGGATGCAATGAGGTTGAGGAGGATGCAATGAGGTTGAGGAGGATGCAATGAGGGAGGTTGAGGAGGATGCAATGAGGGAGGTTGAGGAGGATGCAATGAGGTTGAGGAGGATGCAATGAGGTTGAGGAGGATGCAATGAGGTTGAGGAGGATGCAATGAGGTTGAGGAGGATGCAATGAGGGAGGTTGAGGAGGATGCAATGAGGTTGAGGAGGATGCAATGAGGTTGAGGAGGATGCAATGAGGTTGAGGAGGATGCAATGAGGTTGAGGAGGACGCAATGAGGTTGAGGAGGATGCAATGAGGTTGAGGAGGATGCAATGAGGTTGAGGAGGATGCAATGAGGGAGGTTGAGGAGGATGCAATGAGGGAGGTTGAGGAGGATGCAATGAGGGAGGTTGAGGAGGATGCAATGAGGGAGGTTGAGGAGGATGCAATGAGGGAGGTTGAGGAGGATGCAATGAGGGAGGTTGAGGAGGATGCAATGAGGTTGAGGAGGATGCAATGAGGTTGAGGAGGATGCAATGAGGTTGAGGAGGATGCAATGAGGGAGGTTGAGGAGGATGCAATGAGGTTGAGGAGGATGCAATGAGGTTGAGGAGGATGCAATGAGGTTGAGGAGGATGCAATGAGGTTGAGGAGGATGCAATGAGGGAGGTTGAGGAGGATGCAATGAGGGAGGTTGAGGAGGATGCAATGAGGGAGGTTGAGGAGGATGCAATGAGGTTGAGGAGGATGCAATGAGGTTGAGGAGGATGCAATGAGGTTGAGGAGGATGCAATGAGGTTGAGGAGGATGCAATGAGGGAGGTTGAGGAGGATGCAATGAGGTTGAGGAGGATGCAATGAGGGAGGTTGAGGAGGATGCAATGAGGTTGAGGAGGATGCAATGAGGGAGGTTGAGGAGGATGCAATGAGGTTGAGGAGGATGCAATGAGGTTGAGGAGGATGCAATGAGGGAGGTTGAGGAGGATGCAATGAGGTTGAGGAGGATGCAATGAGGGAGGTTGAGGAGGATGCAATGAGGGAGGTTGAGGAGGATGCAATGAGGTTGAGGAGGATGCAATGAGGTTGAGGAGGATGCAATGAGGTTGAGGAGGATGCAATGAGGGAGGTTGAGGAGGATGCAATGAGGGAGGTTGAGGAGGATGCAATGAGGTTGAGGAGGATGCAATGAGGGAGGTTGAGGAGGATGCAATGAGGTTGAGGAGGATGCAATGAGGTTGAGGAGGATGCAATGAGGTTGAGGAGGATGCAATGAGGGAGGTTGAGGAGGATGCAATGAGGTTGAGGAGGATGCAATGAGGGAGGTTGAGGAGGATGCAATGAGGTTGAGGAGGATGCAATGAGGGAGGTTGAGGAGGATGCAATGAGGTTGAGGAGGATGCAATGAGGTTGAGGAGGATGCAATGAGGGAGGTTGAGGAGGATGCAATGAGGTTGAGGAGGATGCAATGAGGGAGGTTGAGGAGGATGCAATGAGGGAGGTTGAGGAGGATGCAATGAGGTTGAGGAGGATGCAATGAGGTTGAGGAGGATGCAATGAGGTTGAGGAGGATGCAATGAGGGAGGTTGAGGAGGATGCAATGAGGGAGGTTGAGGAGGATGCAATGAGGTTGAGGAGGATGCAATGAGGTTGAGGAGGATGCAATGAGGTTGAGGAGGATGCAATGAGGTTGAGGAGGATGCAATGAGGTTGAGGAGGATGCAATGAGGTTGAGGAGGATGCAATGAGGTTGAGGAGGATGCAATGAGGTTGAGGAGGATGCAATGAGGTTGAGGAGGATGCAATGAGGGAGGTTGAGGAGGATGCAATGAGGTTGAGGAAGATGCAATGAGGTTGAGGAGGATGCAATGAGGTTGAGGAGGATGCAATGAGGTTGAGGAGGATGCAATGAGGGAGGTTGAGGAGGATGCAATGAGGGAGGTTGAGGAGGATGCAATGAGGTTGAGGAGGATGCAATGAGGTTGAGGAGGATGCAATGAGGGAGGTTGAGGAGGATGCAATGAGGTTGAGGAGGATGCAATGAGGGAGGTTGAGGAGGATGCAATGAGGGAGGTTGAGGAGGATGCAATGAGGGAGGTTGAGGAGGATGCAATGAGGGAGGTTGAGGAGGATGCAATGAGGTTGAGGAGGATGCAATGAGGTTGAGGAGGATGCAATGAGGTTGAGGAGGATGCAATGAGGGAGGTTGAGGAGGATGCAATGAGGGAGGTTGAGGAGGATGCAATGAGGGAGGTTGAGGAGGATGCAATGAGGTTGAGGAGGATGCAATGAGGTTGAGGAGGATGCAATGAGGTTGAGGAGGATGCAATGAGGTTGAGGAGGATGCAATGAGGTTGAGGAAGATGCAATGAGGTTGAGGAGGATGCAATGAGGGAGGTTGAGGAGGATGCAATGAGGTTGAGGAGGATGCAATGAGGTTGAGGAGGATGCAATGAGGTTGAGGAGGATGCAATGAGGTTGAGGAGGATGCAATGAGGTTGAGGAGGATGCAATGAGGTTGAGGAGGATGCAATGAGGTTGAGGAGGATGCAATGAGGTTGAGGAGGATGCAATGAGGGAGGTTGAGGAGGATGCAATGAGGGAGGTTGAGGAGGATGCAATGAGGTTGAGGAGGATGCAATGAGGGAGGTTGAGGAGGATGCAATGAGGTTGAGGAGGATGCAATGAGGTTGAGGAGGATGCAATGAGGTTGAGGAGGATGCAATGAGGGAGGTTGAGGAGGATGCAATGAGGTTGAGGAGGATGCAATGAGGGAGGTTGAGGAGGATGCAATGAGGTTGAGGAGGATGCAATGAGGGAGGTTGAGGAGGATGCAATGAGGTTGAGGAGGATGCAATGAGGGAGGTTGAGGAGGATGCAATGAGGGAGGTTGAGGAGGATGCAATGAGGTTGAGGAGGATGCAATGAGGTTGAGGAGGATGCAATGAGGTTGAGGAGGATGCAATGAGGTTGAGGAGGATGCAATGAGGTTGAGGAGGATGCAATGAGGTTGAGGAGGATGCAATGAGGTTGAGGAGGATGCAATGAGGTTGAGGAGGATGCAATGAGGTTGAGGAGGATGCAATGAGGGAGGTTGAGGAGGATGCAATGAGGGAGGTTGAGGAGGATGCAATGAGGTTGAGGAGGATGCAATGAGGGAGGTTGAGGAGGATGCAATGAGGTTGAGGAGGATGCAATGAGGTTGAGGAGGATGCAATGAGGTTGAGGAGGATGCAATGAGGGAGGTTGAGGAGGATGCAATGAGGTTGAGGAGGATGCAATGAGGGAGGTTGAGGAGGATGCAATGAGGGAGGTTGAGGAGGATGCAATGAGGTTGAGGAGGATGCAATGAGGGAGGTTGAGGAGGATGCAATGAGGTTGAGGAGGATGCAATGAGGTTGAGGAGGATGCAATGAGGTTGAGGAGGATGCAATGAGGTTGAGGAGGATGCAATGAGGTTGAGGAGGATGCAATGAGGGAGGTTGAGGAGGATGCAATGAGGGAGGTTGAGGAGGATGCAATGAGGGAGGTTGAGGAGGATGCAATGAGGTTGAGGAGGATGCAATGAGGTTGAGGAGGATGCAATGAGGTTGAGGAGAATGCAATGAGGGAGGTTGAGGAGGATGCAATGAGGGAGGTTGAGGAGGATGCAATGAGGTTGAGGAGGATGCAATGAGGTTGAGGAGGATGCAATGAGGTTGAGGAGGATGCAATGAGGTTGAGGAGGATGCAATGAGGTTGAGGAGGATGCAATGAGGGAGGTTGAGGAGGATGCAATGAGGGAGGTTGAGGAGGATGCAATGAGGGAGGTTGAGGAGGATGCAATGAGGTTGAGGAGGATGCAATGAGGTTGAGGAGGATGCAATGAGGTTGAGGAGGATGCAATGAGGGAGGTTGAGAAGGATGCAATGAGGTTGAGGAGGATGCAATAAGGGAGGTTGAGGAGGATGCAATGAGGTTGAGGAGGATGCAATGAGGGAGGTTGAGGAGGATGCAATGAGGTTGAGGAGGATGCAATGAGGGAGGTTGAGGAGGATGCAATGAGGTTGAGGAGGATGCAATGAGGTTGAGGAGGATGCAATGAGGGAGGTTGAGGAGGATGCAATGAGGTTGAGGAGGATGCAATGAGGTTGAGGAGGATGCAATGAGGGAGGTTGAGGAGGATGCAATGAGGGAGGTTGAGGAGGATGCAATGAGGGAGGTTGAGGAGGATGCAATGAGGTTGAGGAGGATGCAATGAGGTTGAGGAGGATGCAATGAGGTTGAGGAGGATGCAATGAGGTTGAGGAGGATGCAATGAGGTTGAGGAAGATGCAATGAGGTTGAGGAGGATGCAATGAGGGAGGTTGAGGAGGATGCAATGAGGTTGAGGAGGATGCAATGAGGGAGGTTGAGGAGGATGCAATGAGGTTGAGGAGGATGCAATGAGGTTGAGGAGGATGCAATGAGGTTGAGGAGGATGCAATGAGGTTGAGGAGGATGCAATGAGGTTGAGGAGGATGCAATGAGGTTGAGGAGGATGCAATGAGGGAGGTTGAGGAGGATGCAATGAGGGAGGTTGAGGAGGATGCAATGAGGGAGGTTGAGGAGGATGCAATGAGGTTGAGGAGGATGCAATGAGGGAGGTTGAGGAGGATGCAATGAGGTTGAGGAGGATGCAATGAGGTTGAGGAGGATGCAATGAGGTTGAGGAGGATGCAATGAGGTTGAGGAGGATGCAATGAGGGAGGTTGAGGAGGATGCAATGAGGGAGGTTGAGGAGGATGCAATGAGGTTGAGGAGGATGCAATGAGGTTGAGGAGGATGCAATGAGGTTGAGGAGGATGCAATGAGGTTGAGGAGGATGCAATGAGGGAGGTTGAGGAGGATGCAATGAGGTTGAGGAGGATGCAATGAGGTTGAGGAGGATGCAATGAGGTTGAGGAGGATGCAATGAGGTTGAGGAGGATGCAATGAGGTTGAGGAGGATGCAATGAGGGAGGTTGAGGAGGATGCAATGAGGGAGGTTGAGGAGGATGCAATGAGGGAGGTTGAGGAGGATGCAATGAGGGAGGTTGAGGAGGATGCAATGAGGGAGGTTGAGGAGGATGCAATGAGGTTGAGGAGGATGCAATGAGGTTGAGGAGGATGCAATGAGGTTGAGGAGGATGCAATGAGGTTGAGGAGGATGCAATGAGGTTGAGGAAGATGCAATGAGGTTGAGGAGGATGCAATGAGGGAGGTTGAGGAGGATGCAATGAGGTTGAGGAGGATGCAATGAGGGAGGTTGAGGAGGATGCAATGAGGTTGAGGAGGATGCAATGAGGTTGAGGAGGATGCAATGAGGTTGAGGAGGATGCAATGAGGTTGAGGAGGATGCAATGAGGTTGAGGAGGATGCAATGAGGTTGAGGAGGATGCAATGAGGTTGAGGAGGATGCAATGAGGTTGAGGAGGATGCAATGAGGGAGGTTGAGGAGGATGCAATGAGGGAGGTTGAGGAGGATGCAATGAGGTTGAGGAGGATGCAATGAGGGAGGTTGAGGAGGATGCAATGAGGTTGAGGAGGATGCAATGAGGTTGAGGAGGATGCAATGAGGTTGAGGAGGATGCAATGAGGGAGGTTGAGGAGGATGCAATGAGGTTGAGGAGGATGCAATGAGGGAGGTTGAGGAGGATGCAATGAGGTTGAGGAGGATGCAATGAGGGAGGTTGAGGAGGATGCAATGAGGTTGAGGAGGATGCAATGAGGGAGGTTGAGGAGGATGCAATGAGGGAGGTTGAGGAGGATGCAATGAGGGAGGTTGAGGAGGATGCAATGAGGTTGAGGAGGATGCAATGAGGGAGGTTGAGGAGGATGCAATGAGGGAGGTTGAGGAGGATGCAATGAGGGAGGTTGAGGAGGATGCAATGAGGTTGAGGATGATGCAATGAGGTTGAGGAGGATGCAATGAGGTTGAGGAGGATGCAATGAGGGAGGTTGAGGAGGATGCAATGAGGTTGAGGAAGATGCAATGAGGTTGAGGAGGATGCAATGAGGTTGAGGAGGATGCAATGAGGTTGAGGAGGATGCAATGAGGTTGAGGAGGATGCAATGAGGTTGAGGAGGATGCAATGAGGTTGAGGAGGATGCAATGAGGTTGAGGAGGATGCAATGAGGGAGGTTGAGGAGGATGCAATGAGGGAGGTTGAGGAGGATGCAATGAGGGAGGTTGAGGAGGATGCAATGAGGGAGGTTGAGGAGGATGCAATGAGGGAGGTTGAGGAGGATGCAATGAGGGAGGTTGAGGAGGATGCAATGAGGTTGAGGAGGATGCAATGAGGTTGAGGAGGATGCAATGAGGGAGGTTGAGGAGGATGCAATGAGGTTGAGGAGGATGCAATGAGGTTGAGGAGGATGCAATGAGGTTGAGGAGGATGCAATGAGGGAGGTTGAGGAGGATGCAATGAGGTTGAGGAGGATGCAATGAGGGAGGTTGAGGAGGATGCAATGAGGTTGAGGAGGATGCAATGAGGGAGGTTGAGGAGGATGCAATGAGGTTGAGGAGGATGCAATGAGGGAGGTTGAGGAGGATGCAATGAGGGAGGTTGAGGAGGATGCAATGAGGGAGGTTGAGGAGGATGCAATGAGGTTGAGGAGGATGCAATGAGGGAGGTTGAGGAGGATGCAATGAGGGAGGTTGAGGAGGATGCAATGAGGGAGGTTGAGGAGGATGCAATGAGGTTGAGGATGATGCAATGAGGTTGAGGAGGATGCAATGAGGTTGAGGAGGATGCAATGAGGGAGGTTGAGGAGGATGCAATGAGGTTGAGGAAGATGCAATGAGGTTGAGGAGGATGCAATGAGGTTGAGGAGGATGCAATGAGGTTGAGGAGGATGCAATGAGGTTGAGGAGGATGCAATGAGGTTGAGGAGGATGCAATGAGGTTGAGGAGGATGCAATGAGGTTGAGGAGGATGCAATGAGGTTGAGGAGGATGCAATGAGGTTGAGGAGGATGCAATGAGGGAGGTTGAGGAGGATGCAATGAGGGAGGTTGAGGAGGATGCAATGAGGTTGAGGAGGATGCAATGAGGGAGGTTGAGGAGGATGCAATGAGGTTGAGGAGGATGCAATGAGGTTGAGGAGGATGCAATGAGGTTGAGAAGGATGCAATGAGGTTGAGGAGGATGCAATGAGGTTGAGGAGGATGCAATGAGGTTGAGGAGGATGCAATGAGGGAGGTTGAGGAGGATGCAATGAGGGAGGTTGAGGAGGATGCAATGAGGTTGAGGAGGATGCAATGAGGTTGAGGAGGATGCAATGAGGTTGAGGAGGATGCAATGAGGTTGAGGAGGATGCAATGAGGGAGGTTGAGGAGGATGCAATGAGGTTGAGGAGGATGCAATGAGGTTGAGGAGGATGCAATGAGGTTGAGGAGGATGCAATGAGGTTGAGGAGGATGCAATGAGGGAGGTTGAGGAGGATGCAATGAGGGAGGTTGAGGAGGATGCAATGAGGGAGGTTGAGGAGGATGCAATGAGGGAGGTTGAGGAGGATGCAATGAGGGAGGTTGAGGAGGATGCAATGAGGGAGGTTGAGGAGGATGCAATGAGGGAGGTTGAGGAGGATGCAATGAGGTTGAGGAGGATGCAATGAGGTTGAGGAGGATGCAATGAGGTTGAGGAGGATGCAATGAGGTTGAGGAGGATGCAATGAGGTTGAGGAGGATGCAATGAGGTTGAGGAGGATGCAATGAGGTTGAGGAGGATGCAATGAGGTTGAGGAGGATGCAATGAGGGAGGTTGAGGAGGATGCAATGAGGGAGGTTGAGGAGGATGCAATGAGGTTGAGGAGGATGCAATGAGGTTGAGGAGGATGCAATGAGGTTGAGGAGGATGCAATGAGGGAGTTTGAGGAGGATGCAATGAGGTTGAGGAGGATGCAATGAGGTTGAGGAGGATGCAATGAGGGAGGTTGAGGAGGATGCAATGAGGGAGGTTGAGGAGGATGCAATGAGGGAGGTTGAGGAGGATGCAATGAGGGAGGTTGAGGAGGATGCAATGAGGGAGGTTGAGGAGGATGCAATGAGGGAGGTTGAGGAGGATGCAATGAGGTTGAGGAGGATGCAATGAGGTTGAGGAGGATGCAATGAGGGAGGTTGAGGAGGATGCAATGAGGGAGGTTGAGGAGGATGCAATGAGGTTGAGGAGGATGCAATGAGGGAGGTTGAGGAGGATGCAATGAGGTTGAGGAGGATGCAATGAGGTTGAGGAGGATGCAATGAGGTTGAGAAGGATGCAATGAGGTTGAGGAGGATGCAATGAGGTTGAGGAGGATGCAATGAGGTTGAGGAGGATGCAATGAGGGAGGTTGAGGAGGATGCAATGAGGGAGGTTGAGGAGGATGCAATGAGGTTGAGGAGGATGCAATGAGGTTGAGGAGGATGCAATGAGGTTGAGGAGAGTGCAATGAGGTTGAGGAGGATGCAATGAGGGAGGTTGAGGAGGATGCAATGAGGTTGAGGAGGATGCAATGAGGTTGAGGAGGATGCAATGAGGTTGAGGAGGATGCAATGAGGTTGAGGAGGATGCAATGAGGGAGGTTGAGGAGGATGCAATGAGGGAGGTTGAGGAGGATGCAATGAGGGAGGTTGAGGAGGATGCAATGAGGGAGGTTGAGGAGGATGCAATGAGGGAGGTTGAGGAGGATGCAATGAGGGAGGTTGAGGAGGATGCAATGAGGGAGGTTGAGGAGGATGCAATGAGGTTGAGGAGGATGCAATGAGGTTGAGGAGGATGCAATGAGGTTGAGGAGGATGCAATGAGGTTGAGGAGGATGCAATGAGGTTGAGGAGGATGCAATGAGGTTGAGGAGGATGCAATGAGGTTGAGGAGGATGCAATGAGGTTGAGGAGGATGCAATGAGGGAGGTTGAGGAGGATGCAATGAGGGAGGTTGAGGAGGATGCAATGAGGTTGAGGAGGATGCAATGAGGTTGAGGAGGATGCAATGAGGTTGAGGAGGATGCAATGAGGGAGTTTGAGGAGGATGCAATGAGGTTGAGGAGGATGCAATGAGGTTGAGGAGGATGCAATGAGGGAGGTTGAGGAGGATGCAATGAGGGAGGTTGAGGAGGATGCAATGAGGGAGGTTGAGGAGGATGCAATGAGGGAGGTTGAGGAGGATGCAATGAGGGAGGTTGAGGAGGATGCAATGAGGGAGGTTGAGGAGGATGCAATGAGGTTGAGGAGGATGCAATGAGGTTGAGGAGGATGCAATGAGGTTGAGGAGGATGCAATGAGGTTGAGGAGGATGCAATGAGGTTGAGGAGGATGCAATGAGGTTGAGGAGGATGCAATGAGGTTGAGGAGGATGCAATGAGGTTGAGGAGGATGCAATGAGGTTGAGGAGGATGCAATGAGGTTGAGGAGGATGCAATGAGGGAGGTTGAGGAGGATGCAATGAGGGAGGTTGAGGAGGATGCAATGAGGTTGAGGAGGATGCAATGAGGTTGAGGAGGATGCAATGAGGTTGAGGAGGATGCAATGAGGTTGAGGAGGATGCAATGAGGGAGGTTGAGGAGGATGCAATGAGGTTGAGGAGGATGCAATGAGGTTGAGGAGGATGCAATGAGGTTGAGGAGGATGCAATGAGGTTGAGGAGGATGCAATGAGGTTGAGGAGGATGCAATGAGGGAGGTTGAGGAGGATGCAATGAGGGAGGTTGAGGAGGATGCAATGAGGTTGAGGAGGATGCAATGAGGTTGAGGAGGATGCAATGAGGTTGAGGAGGATGCAATGAGGGAGGTTGAGGAGGATGCAATGAGGTTGAGGAGGATGCAATGAGGTTGAGGAGGATGCAATGAGGGAGGTTGAGGAGGATGCAATGAGGGAGGTTGAGGAGGATGCAATGAGGGAGGTTGAGGAGGATGCAATGAGGGAGGTTGAGGAGGATGCAATGAGGGAGGTTGAGGAGGATGCAATGAGGGAGGTTGAGGAGGATGCAATGAGGTTGAGGAGGATGCAATGAGGTTGAGGAGGATGCAATGAGGTTGAGGAGGATGCAATGAGGTTGAGGAGGATGCAATGAGGTTGAGGAGGATGCAATGAGGTTGAGGAGGATGCAATGAGGTTGAGGAGGATGCAATGAGGTTGAGGAGGATGCAATGAGGTTGAGGAGGATGCAATGAGGTTGAGGAGGATGCAATGAGGGAGGTTGAGGAGGATGCAATGAGGGAGGTTGAGGAGGATGCAATGAGGTTGAGGAGGATGCAATGAGGTTGAGGAGGATGCAATGAGGTTGAGGAGGATGCAATGAGGTTGAGGAGGATGCAATGAGGGAGGTTGAGGAGGATGCAATGAGGTTGAGGAGGATGCAATGAGGTTGAGGAGGATGCAATGAGGGAGGTTGAGGAGGATGCAATGAGGGAGGTTGAGGAGGATGCAATGAGGGAGGTTGAGGAGGATGCAATGAGGTTGAGGAGGATGCAATGAGGTTGAGGAGGATGCAATGAGGGAGGTTGAGGAGGATGCAATGAGGTTGAGGAGGATGCAATGAGGGAGGTTGAGGAGGATGCAATGAGGGAGGTTGAGGAGGATGCAATGAGGGAGGTTGAGGAGGATGCAATGAGGTTGAGGAGGATGCAATGAGGTTGAGGAGGATGCAATGAGGGAGGTTGAGGAGGATGCAATGAGGTTGAGGAGGATGCAATGAGGGAGGTTGAGGAGGATGCAATGAGGTTGAGGAGGATGCAATGAGGTTGAGGAGGATGCAATGAGGGAGGTTGAGGAGGATGCAATGAGGGAGGTTGAGGAGGATGCAATGAGGTTGAGGAGGATGCAATGAGGTTGAGGAGGATGCAATGAGGTTGAGGAGGATGCAATGAGGGAGGTTGAGGAGGATGCAATGAGGGAGGTTGAGGAGGATGCAATGAGGTTGAGGAGGATGCAATGAGGTTGAGGAGGATGCAATGAGGTTGAGGAGGATGCAATGAGGTTGAGGAGGATGCAATGAGGTTGAGGAGGATGCAATGAGGTTGAGGAGGATGCAATGAGGTTGAGGAGGATGCAATGAGGTTGAGGAGGATGCAATGAGGTTGAGGAGGATGCAATGAGGGAGGTTGAGGAGGATGCAATGAGGTTGAGGAAGATGCAATGAGGTTGAGGTGGATGCAATGAGGTTGAGGAGGATGCAATGAGGTTGAGGAGGATGCAATGAGGGAGGTTGAGGAGGATGCAATGAGGGAGGTTGAGGAGGATGCAATGAGGTTGAGGAGGATGCAATGAGGTTGAGGAGGATGCAATGAGGGAGGTTGAGGAGGATGCAATGAGGTTGAGGAGGATGCAATGAGGGAGGTTGAGGAGGATGCAATGAGGGAGGTTGAGGAGGATGCAATGAGGGAGGTTGAGGAGGATGCAATGAGGGAGGTTGAGGAGGATGCAATGAGGTTGAGGAGGATGCAATGAGGTTGAGGAGGATGCAATGAGGTTGAGGAGGATGCAATGAGGTTGAGGAGGATGCAATGAGGTTGAGGAGGATGCAATGAGGGAGGTTGAGGAGGATGCAATGAGGGAGGTTGAGGAGGATGCAATGAGGGAGGTTGAGGAGGATGCAATGAGGGAGGTTGAGGAGGATGCAATGAGGGAGGTTGAGGAGGATGCAATGAGGTTGAGGAGGATGCAATGAGGTTGAGGAGGATGCAATGAGGTTGAGGAGGATGCAATGAGGTTGAGGAGGATGCAATGAGGGAGGTTCAATAGAGGACTAAATGTTCTGGTGCTGTGAGAAGAGAGGGCTGTACCTTGGAAGCGTGCCAAACCTCAGTGTTTCAAACGTTGCAGACGGCTCATTGGACGCCGAACGAAGCAACGTCACTGACCTGGTCTCCTCGATGGACCAGTCAGGAAAGAGGACCATCTTCGTTCTCACCAAGGTCCGTCTGCTCTTTTCTTTTTACTGAGGCTGCATCATTCAAGAAGAATTGCATCAGTCGCAATGAATCATTGTTGCATTGTTTCAGTTGCGCTGATTTGCAAATACTTAAGCAGTGGCTGGTTATGGTTCTTACAAGTCAAGAACTGCACCACTGGCACGCAGGTCGACGTGGCAGAGAAGAACCACTTTGATACGAGCAGACTGCAGAAGATCCTCCAAGGCCGTCTCTCCCCATGAAGGTCCCTCCTCCCCTTGTCTCTCCTTCAGACACTATTCATCACTTACCTTCCACTCACCACCCACCCACCGATCATCCTCCTAAACCCACCCTCTTACAACCACCCTATTTTAACCACCCCCTTTCACCACCCCCTTCTACCCACCCCTTCCACCCACCCACTCACCCACCCCTTCCACCCACCCTTTTCACCCACACTTCCACCCACCCTCTCCACCCACCCACCTTTTCCACCCACCCACCCTTTCCACCCACCCCCCTTTCCACCCACCCACCTTTTCCACCCACCCACTCTTCCACCCACCCACACTTCCACCCACCCTTTCCACCCACCCCCCTTTCCACCCACCCACCTTTTTCACCCACCCACCCCTTCCACCCACCCCCCTTTCCACCCACCCACCTTTTCCACCCACCCACCCCTTCCACCCACCCACCCCTTCCCCTTTCACCCCTTCCACCCACCCACCCCTTCCACCCACCCACTCCTCCCAACCACCACCCACCCTTTTCACCCACCCCTTTCACCCACCATTTTCACCCACCCTTCCACCCACTCACCCACCCACCCACCCATCCTTTCCACCCACCCACCCTTTCCCCTTTCACCCCTTCCAACCTCCCACCCTTTCCACCCACCCACCCTTTCCACCCACCCACCCCTTCCACCCACCCACCCCTTCAACCCACCCACCCACTCCTCCCACCCACCACCCACCCTTTTCACCCACCCCTTCCACCCACCATTTTCACCCACCCTTCCACCCACCCACCCTTCATGACTCCCCTCATGACTCCCTCATGACTCCCTCATGACTCCCCTCATGACTCCCTTCATGACTCCCCTCATGACTCCCCTCATGACTCTCCTCATGACTCCCTCATGACTCCCCTCATGACTCCCTCATGACTCCCCTCATGACTCCCTCATGACTCCCTCATGACTCCCCTCATGACTCCCCTCATGACTCCCCTCATGACTCCCCTCATGACTCCCTCATGACTCTCCTCATGACTCCCTCATGACTCCCTCATGACTCCCCTCATGACTCCCTCATGACTCCCCTCATGACTCCCCTCATGACTCCCCTCATGACTCCCCTCATGACTCCTCTCATGACTCCCTCATGACTCCCTCATGACTCCCCTCATGACTCCCTCATGACTCCCCTCATGACTCCCTCATGACTCCCCTCATGACTCCCTCATGACTCCCCTCATGACTCCCCTCATGACTCCCCTCATGACTCCCTCATGACTCCCTTCATGACTCCCCTCATGACTCCCTCATGACTCCCCTCATGACTCCCCTCATGACTCCCCTCATGACTCCCTCATGACTCCCCTCATGACTCCCCTCATGACTCCCCTCATGACTCCCTCATGACTCCCTCATGACTTCCCTCATGACTCCCTCATGACTCCCTCATGACTCCTCTCATGACTCCCTCATGACTCCCCTCATGACTCCCCTCATGACTCCCTCATGACTCCCTCATGACTCCCCTCATGACTCCCCTCATGACTCCTCTCATGACTCCTTCATGACTCCCCTCATGACTCCCTCATGACTCCCTTCATGACTCCCTTATGACTCCCTCATGACTCCCCTCATGACTCCCCTCATGACTCCCCTCATGACTCCCCTCATGACTTCCCTCATGACTCCCTCATGACTCCATCATGACTCCTCTCATGACTCCCTCATGACTCCCCTCATGACTCCCCTCATGACTCCCTCATGACTCCCTCATGACTCCCCTCATGACTCCCCTCATGACTCCCCTCATGACTCCCCTCATGACTTCCCTCATGACTCCCTCATGACTCCCTCATGACTCCCCTCATGACTCCCTCATGACTCCCTCATGACTCCCCTCATGACTCCCCTCATGACTCCCCTCATGACTCCCTCATGACTCCATCATGACTCCTCTCATGACTCCCTCATGACTCCCCTCATGACTCCCTCATGACTCCCCTCATGACTCCCCTCATGACTCCCTTCATGACTCCCCTCATGACTCCCTCATGACTCCCTTCATGACTCCCCTCATGACTCCCCTCATGACTCCCCTCATGATTCCCCTCATGACTCCCCTCATGACTCCCCTCATGACTCCCTCATGACTCCCTTCTTGACTCCCCTCATGACTCCCTCATGACTCCCCTCATGACTCCCTTCATGACTCCCCTCATGACTCCCCTCATGACTCTCCTCATGACTCCCTCATGACTCCCCTCATGACTCCCTCATGACTCCCCTCATGACTCCCTCATGACTCCCTCATGACTCCCCTCATGACTCCCCTCATGACTCCCCTCATGACTCCCTTATGACTCCCCTCATGACTCCCTCATGACTCCCCTCATGACTTCCCTCATGACTCCCTCATGACTCCCTCATGACTCCTCTCATGACTCCCTCATGACTCCCCTCATGACTCCCCTCATGACTCCCTCATGACTCCCTCATGACTCCCCTCATGACTCCCCTCATGACTCCTCTCATGACTCCTTCATGACTCCCCTCATGACTCCCTCATGACTCCCTTCATGACTCCCTTATGACTCCCTCATGACTCCCCTCATGACTCCCCTCATGACTCCCCTCATGACTCCCCTCATGACTTCCCTCATGACTCCCTCATGACTCCATCATGACTCCTCTCATGACTCCCTCATGACTCCCCTCATGACTCCCCTCATGACTCCCTCATGACTCCCTCATGACTCCCCTCATGACTCCCCTCATGACTCCCCTCATGACTCCCCTCATGACTTCCCTCATGACTCCCTCATGACTCCCTCATGACTCCCCTCATGACTCCCTCATGACTCCCTCATGACTCCCCTCATGACTCCCCTCATGACTCCCCTCATGACTCCCTCATGACTCCATCATGACTCCTCTCATGACTCCCTCATGACTCCCCTCATGACTCCCTCATGACTCCCCTCATGACTCCCTTCATGACTCCCCTCATGACTCCCTCATGACTCCCTTCATGACTCCCCTCATGACTCCCCTCATGACTCCCCTCATGACTCCCCTCATGACTCCCCTCATGACTCCCCTCATGACTCCCTCATGACTCCCTTCTTGACTCCCCTCATGACTCCCTCATGACTCCCCTCATGACTCCCTTCATGACTCCCCTCATGACTCCCCTCATGACTCTCCTCATGACTCCCTCATGACTCCCCTCATGACTCCCTCATGACTCCCCTCATGACTCCCTCATGACTCCCTCATGACTCCCCTCATGACTCCCCTCATGACTCCCCTCATGACTCCCTTATGACTCCCCTCATGACTCCCTCATGACTCCCCTCATGACTCCCTCATGACTCCCTCATGACTTCCCTCATGACTCCCTCATGACTCCCCTCATGACTCCCCTCATGACTCCCTCATGACTCCCCTCATGACTCCCTCATGACTCCCTTCATGACTCCCTTATGACTCCCTCATGACTCCCCTCATGACTCCCCTCATGACTCCCCTCATGACTCCCCTCATGACTTCCCTCATGACTCCCTCATGACTCCCTCATGACTCCCCTCATGACTCCCTCATGACTCCCTCATGACTCCCCTCATGACTCCCCTCATGACTCCCCTCATGACTCCCTCATGACTCCATCATGACTCCTCTCATGACTCCCTCATGACTCCCCTCATGACTCCCTCATGACTCCCCTCATGACTCCCCTCATGACTCCCTTCATGACTCCCCTCATGACTCCCTCATGACTCCCTTCATGACTCCCCTCATGACTCCCCTCATGACTCCCCTCATGACTCCCCTCATGACTCCCCTCATGACTCCCTCATGACTCCCTTCTTGACTCCCCTCATGACTCCCCTCATGACTCTCCTCATGACTCCCTCATGACTCCCCTCATGACTCCCCTCATGACTCCCTCATGACTCCCTCATAACTCCCCTCATGACTCCCCTCATGACTCCCTTATGACTCCCCTCATGACTCCCTCATGACTCCCCTCATGACTCCCTCATGACTCCCTCATGACTCCCCTCATGACTCCCTCATGACTCCCCTCATGACTCCCCTCATGACTCCCTCATGACTCCCCTCATGACTCCCTCATGACTCCCTTCATGACTCCCTTATGACTCCCTCATGACTCCCCTCATGACTCCCCTCATGACTCCCCTCATGACTCCCCTCATGACTTCCCTCATGACTCCCTCATGACTCCATCATGACTCCTCTCATGACTCCCTCATGACTCCCCTCATGACTCCCCTCATGACTCCCTCATGACTCCCTCATGACTCCCCTCATGACTCCCCTCATGACTCCCCTCATGACTCCCCTCATGACTTCCCTCATGACTCCCTCATGACTCCCTCATGACTCCCTCATGACTCCCCTCATGACTCCCTCATGACTCCCCTCATGACTCTTCTCATGACTCCCTCATGACTCCCTCATGACTTCCCTCATGACTCCCTCATGACTCTCCTCATGACTCCCCTCATGACTCCCCTCATGACTTCCCTCATGACTCCCTCATGACTCCCTTCATGACTCCCCTCATGACTCCCTCATGACTCCCTTCATGACTCCCCTCATGACTCCCCTCATGACTCCCCTCATGACTCTCCTCATGACTCCCCTCATGACTCCCTCATGACTCCCTTATGACTCTCCTCATGACTCCCTCATGACTCCCCTCATGACTCCCTCATGACTCCCCTCATGACTCCCTCATGACTCCCCTCATGACTCCCCTCATGACTCCCTCATGACTCCCCTCATGACTCCCCTCATGACTCCCTCATGACTTCCCTCATGACTCCCTCATGACTCCCCTCATGACTCCCCTCATGACTCCTCTCATGACTCCCTCATGACTCCCTCATGACTCCCCTCATGACTCCCCTCATGACTCCCCTCATGACTCCCTCATGACTCCCCTCATGACTCCCTCATGACTCCCCTCATGACTCCCCTCATGACTCTCCTCATGACTCCCTCATGACTCCCCTCATGACTCCCCTCATGACTCCCTCATGACTCCCCTCATGACTCCCCTCATGACTCCCTCCAATTTGCCACTTGCCATTTTTTGACATATTTTCTTTCTTTCCCACTAAAGTAAGTGCGCATTATACCTGGTCATTTGAGTAGAAGCCCATTAAGGTTATACGCCACTATGAGAATTATTATTATTATTATTATTATGATTATTATTGATGTAGTTCCACCTCCTTCAGCCACACGCTTCAACCTGGAGACTGAGTGGAAAAATTCCTTCCCGAAGAAGAGGGAGCAGCTGAAGGTGTGTCGTTATTGTGTGTGTCGTTATTGTGTGTGTCGTTATTGTGTGTGTCGTTATTGTGTGTGTCGTTATTGTGTGTGTCGTTATTGTGTGTGTCGTTATTGTGTGTGTCGTTATTGTGTGTGTCGTTATTGTGTGTGTCGTTATTGTGTGTGGTGTTTTGTGCTTTGTGTAGTACCTGGTGTTGTATGTGTCGTTATTGTGTGTGTCGTTATTGTGTGTGGTGTTTTGTGCTTTGTGTAGTACCTGGTGTTGTATGTGTCGTTATTGTGTGTGGTGTTGTTTTGTGTGAGGTGGAGATGATGATAATGATAAGACATAAAACATATTAATACCAACATTAACAACAATAAAAATACAACGGCTATATGGTCCCGTCTTCGCGTGGCGTCGTTGGCTGCCCTCGGGTAGGAAGAGGATCTCAAAAGCGCCACCTCTCTCCCCCTCTCTCAAGGAGAAAGCGAAACAACAAACATTTGAACAAAAGATGGGTTTTTCGAGGCCAAAGGACATAAACCGGCGTATGTCTTCTGGCTTAATCTCATCCTAAAAGTCGGTGATGTTCACCCCAAACCAGGGCCTCAATGTGGAAGATGCAGTGGAACAATCCGCAACGGTACGACGCCGATGGTGTGCCGAGGCTGCCAGAAAAACTTCTACCAAAAGTGCACTGGGTCGACAAGGACGCGGATGGACTCCTATATGAAGGACGACAACAAGCTCTGGCGATGCGGCCGACCATGCAGACTAAACCCGCCACAAGAAGAAGAAGAAGAGCAGGGTGACCCTCCAAACCCGACCAACGTAGAGGAATGGAAGGGAAGTCAATGTGCCAAGTGTAGAGGCCGAATCAGAAGAGCTGCAGTGATGCCTCAATGTAAGAGCTTCTCACGATGGTTCCACCAGAAAGAAGCCTGTTCAGAAGAAGCAAGAAGCACCTGGGCCACAATCTCATGGGACCTCTGGACGTGCTGAGAATGCCGAAACGCAAAACGACCCGCTGCAGCAATCGTTAACAGACCAACGCACTCTGTCCAAACCAAGCAAACCAGTGCTCTGGTTGGAAGAAGAAGGATAAGAGTCTGACAGTGGAATGCTGATGGGATTACGCTCAATGAGCACACGCGGTTCGAGGGTCTCAAGGGCTTCAGCACGGTGAGGCAAGACAGGACATACTTGAGGAACTCGGCAGAACGAAGAGGAGGCGGACTACTCACTCTCGTGAAAGAAGACCTCAGCTTCAAAAAAGTCAGCACGAGCCACAACAGCCTGATTGAAGAAATCACGGTGGAAGTATGGCTGGAGAACAGGAGAGTATCCGACTGACAAATCTCTACAAGCCTCCCCTGAGAAACACACAGGATGAGTCCAGGCGGGAGGAGGAGATCATCGAGAAGCTGAAACCTGCCAAGAACCACCTGATCTGCGCTGACCTCAACATCCACTCACCCAGATGGGATTCAAACGCTACTAGCAACGAAGAAGCGTTACAAGTGGAGTTATGGTGCGCAGAACACGACTATCAGGTCCTCAACAAGCCGTCAGAACACACCCACCTGAGCAGAGTTTCAGGCACAACTGGTTCCCCTGATGTCTCGTTGGCCAGCCTCGACTTGGCACACCAGATGACATGGGAGGTGAAAAGAGCATTAAGCTCAGACCACTTTCCAATTGTCATCCAAGTCGACAAGGCCCATAAACGAAAACGTCAAGAAGTACGTTTGAGCTGGGCATGGAAACGGGCAGACTGGGAAAAGTTCCAACAAATCCTTGAAGCCCAAACCATGCCAGAAGGTCTGACGCTGGTGAAGAAGGAAAGCTGGTGCTCTGATCAAGTCATGCAGGCCGCTAAAGCTGCAGTGCCGATGAAGAAAGTCAGCAACCACAACAAGCCGTTCTGGAGCCCAGCTCTCGACGCACTCGAACGCCAGAGACAGCAATCCATACGCAGTGGAAACACAGAGGAGATCAAGCGTATCAACCCCGAATGGAGGAAGGAGATTGCAGAGCATAAGAAGAAATACTGGCGTGAGAGGGTGGAGAAGCTGAGAGAGGGTGACGACCAACGGAAGCTGTGGTCCTCCATAAAGAAAATGAACGGGCATGGGGAGGTGAAGGCCAAGAATGAGATGCTCAACTTCAAGGGCGTGATGCGAGTTACTGACAAGCAAAAGGCAGCAGCCTTCGCAGAGCATTATGCAGATGTCAGCAAACTCGTCCTCAACGCCTGCTCCGGAATGAAAACGCTCGGAAGATCAAGCAAAGAAGCGCCTACAGAGATGGACCAAAAGCTCGCGATGACAAAGCTCCAGGCAGCGATCGCTCAACAAGATGACAACAGAAAGGGTGGTAACGATAAGATCGAACCGCCAATGTTGAGTCACTTGTCACGAAACATGCTCATCATCCTGCTAAAGATCTGCAACAGTCCTGCCTGCAGAGAACAGTCCCGGGAAAGTGGAAGCAAGCAGTGATTGTTCCGCTTCTAAAGACAGGGAAGCCGGCAGACTGCGTGGAGTCATATAGACCCATAAGCCTCACCTCAGTCCTATGCAAGGTCATGGAAAGAAGGCTTGCCAACAGGTTGGGTTTCTGGCTGGAAGCAAACTCCATCATACAGCCGTGGCAACTTGGTTTCCCACGTTTGAAATCAACGGAGCAGCACTGCTTGCGCCTGTCACAGGACATCTACGATGGCTTCCAATCCACTCCGACAAAAAGAACCGTCGCAGCACTACTTGATTGCAGCAGAGCCTACGACCGTGTATGGCGGGAAAGACTGCTAATGAAGCTGAACGACCTCAAGATGCCTCTGAGGATGCTTGAATGGGTCAAATGCTTCCTGGAAGACCGCAAAGCAATGGTTCGTCTTGGTGACGGTGAGAGCAAGTGGAAAAAGATGACGCAGGGTCTGCCCCAGGGAGCTGTGCTGTCTCCGATTCTTTTCCTTCTCTACACCAGTGACCTGCTCAGGGAAGACACTGAGGAAGTGGAGACCAGTGGCTATGCGGATGACATCGCTGTATGGGCCACGAGCAGGACGATCAATGAGCGGCATCCAGGGTGCAGTCTGTGATCAAGAGTGTTGAAGCTTGGACCAGAGCCAACAAGGTGGAACTGAACGCGGACAAATCAGAAGGAATTGTATGCAGTAGCTACAACAGGGACTGGAAAGTCATCCCTTCGGTCGTGGTTTGTCACAAGCAACTGCGTTTCAGCAGCCACTGTAGGTTCCTTGGTGTGACAATCGACAATGGTCTCAATTTTGGTAAGCACGTCCAATTGGTGGCAGCTTCCATGCGTGAAAGAACTAAGGTGATCGCAGCACTCACTGGTAAGGACTGGGGGTGTGAATTTGCGACACTGAAGAAGGTTTACAACGCCACGGTGGAGTCAGTACTCTGGTATGCTGCCGCCAGCTGGATGCCTTGGATAAGTGCTTCCAACTTTGATCTTCTGGAAAGGGAACAAAAGAGAGCGGCAAAAATCCTCGCTGGGCTAACCAGGACATGCTTCGATGAAGCAGTGTGGCGTGAGGCGGACATTGTGCCGGCAAGGATTAAGGGTTGTATGCTGACCCTGAGAGCCTATGAGAGAACGCTGAGGCTGGATGAACACCACCCACTTCGTGTGACAGCTGACAAGCATGTTCCGAACCGCTTCAAGCGAAACAAAGGCTGGCGAGAGGATTCCAGAAGTGCATTGGCCCAGATCACAGGCAATGAGGCCATTCGAGAACCCTTCACTCGCATCAGACCTAAACCATGGGAGGAGACACTTGCACTTCAGCTGTGCAGTGAACTCTCAGGTGGAGCCAACAAAAAGTCTGCAAAAGAGGTGCACCAGGCTGATGTTGAGAATACAATTATGCTACGTAAGCAGGAAGGGGGAGTGGTCATCTACACTGATGGGTCTGTAGGCGACAACAACAAGAATGGTGGAAGTGCAGTGGTGGTTATGAAGGGTGAGGTGGTTATAGACGTCTAGTTGGAAACAGCAGGGGTACTCTGTACAGCCCATGATGCTGAACTCCGAGCCATCAGCTTAGCAGCAAAGTGGATCGTTGAGCACCAGCCAGGCAGAGCGACCATCTTCACCGACAGTAAAGGAAGTGTCGAAAGCCTACAGAACATAGCAAGATTCGACGATCCGCAGCTCAGTAGGACAAAAGAGGATCTCTTGAGTGCCAGCCAAACCAACGAGTTGACAGTACAGTGGATTCCTGGACAGACTGGTGTTCATAGTAACGAGGCGGCAGACAAAGCCTCATTCACCGCAAGCCAAGGCGAGCAACCACAGTCAGTCACATGGTCGGCAATCAAGAGTATCGTCAAAAGAAGTATGAAACTTCCTGAGCTGTTGGATCTCAGACGAAAACGAATCTACGGTGCCTCGCTGAAAAGGGAAGATGGCACCGGTAGGCGAGCAGAGATACTTCTGGCCCAGCTACGCAGCGCGGCCACTGTCCAGCCACAGCGTTCTACCGCAAGAACATCCTGAATGAAGACGCCACCTGTGAGCTGTGTGGTGAAGTGGAGACCAACCCAGACCACTTCTGGGACTGCAAGAGCAGCAGGAAAGAGAGAGAGAAGCTCATCCACACCGATCAATGCGATGAGGCTCTGAGAGAGAGGGGGGGGGGGAGGTGTTCACCTACCTTCTCCGCATGAGACCGGAATGGTTCGGTCATGCGGGATAGGAACAAAGAACTAAAAGCGACAACAACAGCAACACCAACTACAACTACTACACACACAAACAACGTCCACAACAAGCATCCATCCATATCGACAACAGAGATCTCACCACAACACCACCATCACACCTCACCATCGAACAACACCACCACCATAATACCACCACAACCACACCAACACAACACACCACCACCACAACACCATACCACCACAACCACCACAACCACCACAACACCACACCACCACAACCACCACAACAACACACAGGCAGATGGACCGCTACAACGTGCCCTGCCTCGCTTTCATCAACAAACTCGATAGGACCAACTCCAACCCAGCACGAGTCCTCCAGCAACTCAGGCGTGTGTTTGTGTGTGTGAATATGTGTCTCTGTGTGTGTGTGTGTGTGTGTGTGTGTGTGTGTGTGTGTGTGTGTGTGTGTGTGTGTGTGTGTGTGTGTGTTATGTGTTTGTTGTGTGTGTGTGTGTGTGTGTGTGTGTGTGTGTGTGTGTGTGTGTGTGTGTGTGTGTGTGTGTGTGTGTGTGTGTGTGTGTGTGTGTGTGTGTGTGTGTGTGTGTGTGTGCATGTGTAAGAGAACTACTGCACGCACACAGGGGCAAACTGATGCACAACGCAGCGCTCCTGCAGCTGCCGATCGGCTTGGAGGCTGAGCACAAAGGCGTCATCGACCTGCTCCGCATGAAGGCTCTCTACTTCGAAGGCCTTCAAGGGTGCTGATGATGATGATGGTGGTGGTGGTGCTGATGATAGTGGTCTTGGTTGGTCTAGTTAAAGTCTTCATGATAATCATTATAATCATCACCTATATTACCGTCATCATCATCATCATCGCCATCATTATCAACACCTTTATTACCATCATCATCACCATTATCTCCGTGACAACAGCATTGACATGGTTGAGAGTGAGATTCCAGCTGATAGAAGGAAGGAAGCAGAAGAGAAGAGGCAGGAGCTGATTGGTCAGTGGTCATGATGATGATGATCGTTTTTCATTCATAGTGATGATGATGATGTTTCTGTCATAGTGATGATGATGATGTTTCTGGGACAGTGATGATGATGATGTTTCTGGGACAGTGATGATGATGATGTTTCTGTCATAGTGATGATGATGATGTTTCTGTCATAGTGATGATGATGATGTTTCTGTTACAGTGATGATGATGATGTTTCTGGGACAGTGATGATGATGATGTTTCTGTTACAGTGATGATGATGATGTTTCTGTTACAGTGATGATGATGATGTTTCTGTTACAGTGATGATGATGATGTTTCTGGGACAGTGATGATGATGATGTTTCTGTCATAGTGATGATGATGATGTTTCTGTTACAGTGATGATGATGATGTTTCTGGGACAGTGATGATGATGATGTTTCTGGGACAGTGATGATGATGATGTTTCTGTTACAGTGATGATGATGATGTTTCTGTTACAGTGATGATGATGATGTTTCTGTTACAGTGATGATGATGATGTTTCTGTTACGGTGATGATGATGATGTTTCTGTTACAGTGATGATGATGATGTTTCTGTTACAGTGATGATGATGATGTTTCTGTTACAGTGATGATGATGATGTTTCTGTTACAGTGATGATGATGATGTTTCTGTCATAGTGATGATGATGATGTTTCTGTTACAGTGATGATGATGATGTTTTTGTTACAGTGATGATGATGATGTTTCTGGGACAGTGATGATGATGATGTTTCTGGGACAGTGATGATGATGATGTTTCTGTTACAGTGATGATGATGATGTTTCTGTTACAGTGATGATGATGATGTTTCTGTTACAGTGATGATGATGATGTTTCTGTTACAGTGATGATGATGATGTTTCTGGGACAGTGATGATGATGATGTTTCTGGGACAGTGATGATAGATCAAAGTGAAAGATGAACAGAAGGGTGATAATGATAATGATTTCATCATCATCATCACCACCACACACAGAGGCAGTGACGAATGCGGATGAGACACTGGGGGAGATGTTCTTGCAGGAGAAAACGCCAAGTGTCGACCAACTGAAGGTTGGCATCATTATCATCATCATCATCATTCTCGTTGTGAACCATCCACCACCACCATCCACCACCACCACCATCCACCACCAACTACAGCCACCCTCCACCACCACCACCTACCACCACCATCCACCACCACCACCATCCACCACCACCACCATCCACCACCACCACCCTCCACCACCACCACCTACCACAACCACCACCTACCACCTACCACCCTCCACCACCACCACCCTCCACCACCACCACCAACTACAGCCACCCTCCACCACCACCACCTACCACCACCATCCACCACCAACTACCACCACCACCTACATCCACCCACTACAATTACCATCAATCAATTTCATCCACCAAAAGCTTCTGACTACCACCACCAAGACATCCCATCATCATCATCACCAAGACACCCCATCATCATCCTCACCAAGACATCCCATCATCATCCTCACCAAGACATCCCATCATCATCCTCACCAAGACATCCCATCATCATCCTCACCAAGACATCCCATCATCATCATCACCAAGACATCCCATCATCATCCTCACCAAGACATCCCATTATCATCCTCACCAAGACATCCCATCATCATCCTCACCAAGACATCCCATCATCATCCTCACCAAGACATCCCATCATCATCCTCACCAAGACATCCCATCACCATCCTCACCAAGACATCCCATCATCATCCTCACCAAGACATCCCATCATCATCCTCACCAAGACATCCCATCATCATCATCACCAAGACATCCTATCATCATCCTCACCAAGACATCCCATCATCATCCTCACCAAGACATCCCATCATCATCTTCACCAAGACATCCCATCATCATCATCACCAAGACATCCCATCATCATCCTCACCAAGACATCCCATCATCATCATCACCAAGACATCCCATCATCATCATCACCAAGACATCCCATCATCATCCTCACCAAGACATCCCATCATCATCATCACCAAGACATCCCATCATCATCCTCACCAAGACATCCCATCATCATCCCCACCAAGACACCCCATCATCATCCTCACCAAGACATCCCATTATCATCCTCACCAAGACATCCCATCATCATCCTCACCAAGACATCCCATCACCATCCTCACCAAGACATCCTATCATCATCCTCACCAAGACATCCCATCATCATCCTCACCAAGACATCCCATCATCATCTTCACCAAGACATCCCATCATCATCCTCACCAAGACATCCTATCACCACCATCACCACGACGACCATCACCACCATCACCAAGACATCCCATCACCACCATCACCACGACGACCATCACCACCATCACCACGACGACCATCACCACCACCACCACGACGACCATCACCACCATCACCACGACGACCATCACCACCATCACCATGACGACCATCACCACCACCACCACGACGACCATCACCACCATCACCACGACGACCATCACCACCACCACCACGACGACCATCACCACCATCACCACGACGACCATCACCACCATCACCACGACGACCATCACCACCACCACCACGACGACCATCACCACCATCACCACGACGACCATCACCACCACCACCATGACGACAGGAGGCGATCAGAAGGGCATGTCTGAGACGCACTTTCACTCCAGTGCTCTTGGGCTCTGCACTCAAGAACAAGGGAGTGCAGTGTCTGCTCGATGCCATCGTAGCCTACCTGCCCAACCCTGCCCAAGTCGACAACTACGCCCTAGATGAGACTGGGTTGGTTGGTGTGGTGGTGGTGGTGGGTTGGTTGGTGTGATGGTGGTGGGTTGGTTAGTGTGGTGGTGGTGGTGGGTTGGTTGGTGTGGTGGTGGTGGGTTGGTTGGTGTGGTGGTGGTGGTGGTGGGTTGGTTGGTGTGGTGGTGGTGGTGGGTTGGTTGGTGTGGTGGTGGGTTGGTTGGTGTGGTGGTGGGTTGGTTGGTGTGGTGGTGGTGGGTTGGTTGGTGTGGTGGTGGTGGTGGGTTGGTTGGTGTGGTGGTGGTGGGATGGTTGGTGTGGTGGTGGTGGGTTGTTTGGTGGATTGGTGGTGGTGTGTTGGTTGGTGTGGTGGTGGTGGGTTGGTTGGTGTGGTGGTGGTGGGTTGGTTGGTTGGTGGATTGGTGGTGGTGGGTTGGTTGGTGTGGTGGTGGTGGGTTGGTTAGTGTGGTGGTGGTGGTGGGTTGGTTAGTGTGGTGGTGGTGGGTTGGTTGGTGTGGTGGTGGTGGGTTGGTTGGTGTGGTGGTGGGGGTGGGTTGGTTGGTGTGGTGGTGGTGGTGGGTTGGTTGGTGTGGTGGTGGTGGGTTGGTTGGTGTGGTGGTGGTGGTGGGTTGGTTGGTGTGGTGGTGGTGGTGGGTTGGTTGGTGTGGTGGTGGTGGTGGGTTGGTTGGTGTGGTGGTGGTGGTGGGTTGGTTGGTGTGGTGGTGGTGGTGGGTTGGTTGGTGTGGTGGTGGTGGTGGGTTGGTTGGTGTGGTGGTGGTGGTGGGTTGGTTGGTGTGGTGGTGGTGGTGGGTTGGTTGGTGTGGTGGTGGGTTGGTTGGTGTGGTGGTGGTGGTGGGTTGGTTGGTGTGGTGGTGGTGGTGGGTTGGTTGGTGTGGTGGTGGTGGTGGGTTGGTTGGTGTGGTGGTGGTGGGTTGGTTGGTGTGGTGGTGGTGGGTTGGTTGGTGTGGTGGTGGTGGGTTGGTTGGTGGATTGGTGGTGGTGGGTTGGTTGGTGTGGTGGTGGTGGGTTAGTTAGTGTGGTGGTGGTGGGTTGGTTGGTGTGGTGGTGGTGGGTTGGTTGGTGTAGTGGTGGTGGGTTGGTTGGTGGGGTGGTGGTGGGTTGGTTGGTGTGGTGGTGTTGGGTTGGTTGGTGTGGTGGAGGTGGGTTGGTTGGTGGGGTGGTGGTGGGTTGGTTGGTGTGGTGGTGGTGGGTTGGTTGGTGGGGTGGTGGTGGGTTGGTTGGTGGGGTGGTGGTGGGTTGGTTGGTGGTGTGGTGGTGGGTTGTTTGGTGTGGTGGTGGTGGGTTGTTTGGTGGATTGGTGGTGGTGGGTTGGTTGGTGTGGTGGTGGTGGGTTGGTTGGTGTGGTGGTGGTGGGTTGGTTGGTGTGGTGGTGGTGGGTTGGTTGGTGGGGTGGTGGTGGGTTGGTTGGTGTGGTGGTGGTGGGTTGGTTGGTGGGGTGGTGGTGGGTTGGTTGGTGGGATGGTGGTGGGTTGTATGGTGTGGTGGTGGTGGGTTGTTTGGTGGATTGGTGGTGGTGGGTTGGTTGGTGGGGTGGTGGTGGGTTGGTTGGTGTGGTGGTGGTGGGTTGGTTGGTGTGGTGGTGGTGGGTTGTTTGGTGGATTGGTGGTGGTGGGTTGGTTGGTGTGGTGGTGGTGGGTTGGTTGGTGTGGTGGTGGTGGGTTGTTTAGTGGATTGGGGGTGGTGGGTTGGTTGGTGTGGTGGTGGTGGGTTGGTTGGTGTGGTGGTGGTGGGTTGGTTGGTGTGGTGGTGGTGGGTTGGTTGGTGTGGTGGTGGTGGGTTGGTTGGTGTGGTGGTGGTGGTGGGTTGGTTAGTGTGGTGGTGGTGGGTTGGTTGGTGTGGTGGTGGTGGGTTGGTTGGTGTAGTGGTGGTGGGTTGGTTGGTGTGGTGGTGGTGGGTTGGTTGGTGTGGTGGTGGTGGGTTGGTTGGTGTGGTGGTGGTGGTGGGTTGGTTAGTGTGGTGGTGGTGGGTTGGTTGGTGTGGTGGTGGTGGGTTGGTTGGTGTAGTGGTGGTGGGTTGGTTGGTGGGGTGGTGGTGGGTTGGTTGGTGTGGTGGTGGTGGGTTGGTTGGTGTGGTGGTGGTGGGTTGGTTGGTGTGGTGGTGGTGGGTTGGTTGGTGGGGTGGTGGTGGGTTGTTTGGTGGATTGGTGGTGGTGGGTTGGTTGGTGTGGTGGTGGTGGGTTGGTTGGTGTGGTGGTGGTGGGTTGGTTGGTGTAGTGGTGGTGGGTTGGTTGGTGGGGTGGTGGTGGGTTGGTTGGTGTGGTGGTGGTGGGTTGGTTAGTGTGGTGGTGGTGGGTTGTTTGGTGTGGTGGTGGTGGGTTGGTTGGTGGGGTGGTGGTGGGTTGTTTGGTGGATTGGTTGGTTCGTTGGTGGGGTGGTGGTGAAGGGGTGGGGGGTGGGATAATTGAAGGTGCTGGGGAGGGGTTAAAACTCCAGGGATGAATGGCAACACCGAAGCTCCTCCGTTGTGGCATCTGAAACTCCACTTGTCTGCTTGCAAACAGCATCTTCAGGCCTCTTCTTGCTTGCCACCATACTGCCGTTGGCAAGGTTCTCTTGGGGGTTGTCGATGAAGCCTTGGTGCTTTTGTGATGGAGCAGGTGCCTCTCCTGATGTCTTCCTCGTCAGACCAGATGTGTGTGTGATGGTAGCATCAGTAGAGGGTCTTTCTGAGCCTTGAGCTTCCGTTTGTCTTGTCTACCATCCATCAATCTAACCCCTCACCCACTCATCCAACTTCACAACACCTTCATTTGGTTTAAACACCACCCCATGCATAATCCCTAATATCAATACATCCCATCCATCAATGCACATGCATCCATCAATGCCCATGCATCCATCCCATCCATCCATCAATGCACATGCATCCATCCATCCATCCATCAATGCACATGCATCCATCCATCCATCCATCAATGCACATGCATCCATCCCATCCATCCATCCATCAATGCACATGCATCCATCCATCCATCCATCAATGCCCATGCATCCATCCATCCATCCATCAATGCACATGCATCCATCCCATCCATCCATCAATGCACATGCATCCATCCCATCCATCCATCAATGCACATGCATCCATCCCATCCATCCATCAATGCCCATGCATCCATCCATCAATCCATCAATGCACATGCATCCATCCCATCCATCCATCAATGCACATGCATCCATCCCATGCATCCATCAATGCACATGCATCCATCCCATCCATCCATCAATGCACATGCATCCATCCATCAATGCACATGCATCCATCCCATCCATCCATCAATGCACATGCATCCATCCCATGCATCCATCAATGCACATGCATCCATCCATCAATGCACATGCATCCATCCATCCATCCATCAATGCACATGCATCCATCCCATCCATCCATCAATGCACATGCATCCATCCCATCCATCCATCAATGCACATGCATCCATCCATCCATCCATCAATGCACATGCATCCATCCATCCATCCATCAATGCACATGCATCCATCCCATCCATCCATCAATGCACATGCATCCATCCCATCCATCCATCAATGCACATGCATCCATCCATCAATGCACATGCATCCATCCCATCCATCCATCAATGCACATGCATCCATCCCATGCATCCATCAATGCACATGCATCCATCCCATCCATCCATCAATGCATGCAGCGCAGAGGCGGTCAGAGTGCTGATGAGTCCACTC